>JBBBDQ010000727.1:4270000-4405000 GCA_037127315.1 Ascarosepion bandense | reverse complement strand
GGTTTCTTTTTGCACTTACGAATTTAGGCCACTTAGCAAAGCTACCCACTATCACAAGATAATGTGATCCATTTATTAGATCTGCGAAATCTATGTACAATCTTGACCACGGAGTATCTGCCTTTGGACAAGGATGTAATTTCGTGGTAGGTAATTTTGCTACCAAACCACAACTTCTATAAGCTTTACTACTTTTACAATGTCTTGATGTATTTTGGTTCAATATACATAGCTTTATACAAAATTTTATTCTTGAAATTTCCGAGTGTCCACTATCAATTTCATTCAATATTCGCTTTTGTAATATACTAGGTATTAAAAGTTTTTGTGCAACCATCAGTACATTGTCTCATATCGAGTAAGCATTCACATTTAGATTGTCTTTTTAGTTTCCTTTATTTTTTTTTATTTCCACAATAAACGCGACTTGTTCTGATTTTACTTTTATTTCTTCCATGTTAAATGGTAGTTTGTGTACTACATTGTATAATGTATTTTAATTATTTTTCACTTTTTGATGCTGCAATAACAATGTTTTCAAACGGTTCAGTATTTCTTGTATTAATCTTAAAAACCAATGAACAAGCCTTAATTTTTTGGATGGTTGGTTTTCCATCCTGCCCGTAATTCTGCGTCGTTTGTCGTCGTTAACCCTTGAATGAAAATGTAATCTTTAGACATATTCGGAATCAGTTTGTTTAATCTGAATCTTCCATACTTTTTTTAACGGTTCCAGTATGTTCGTCTTTTCTTTCAGTAGATTCATACATTTCCAACGAGTATTGAATAACCATCTTTTCTTGATAAAAATTTTAGTCTGAATATTTACTGTTTCTTCAAAACAAATTTTTCCTGTGTTTTTTCGCTCGTACAAAAATTATAGTATATTTCATTTTATACCGTTGCTAACTTTCTCAACAATGCTTTTTTTTGTCTTCTCAGTCGTTACATTCTTCTCTTGTAATTTGCTCGTATGTTCTAAAATAATCAGAAAAAAAAAATTTCATCTTCTTAGGGGATATTTTGTTGCAGCTGGAATTATTTCAATTAACTATTGTTGTTGTCTTCGAAGATTCAACAAATTCTGATGTTGTTGATGTATTTTTACCACCTGAGCTAGTATTACTTCTATATTTGCAAAATATCATTTTTCTCATTTATTTTTACATACACCAAAGAGAAATATTAAACTATAGTGATGGCACAACTCGAAGCTTCATGCACTACGCAATCATCAGGTGCATATTAAAAATTGATGGTTTAAAATTTGAATTTAAGTTCACTTGATGTAGGGTACTATATTTCTAATTTATCAAGAGTATAATATAAATAGACAAACATCACATGGATATAAAATATAAAATACTAATTTATCAAGATAAAAAATAATCAGGTGTATATATATATATATATATATATATATATATATATATATATATATATATATTGCTCAGTCTTTACGACCACTTTCTTGCTAGTGTTGCTATCTACAAACAGTCCCTATTTAATACAACGAGGGTGACTTTGCCAAAATGTTTTGATCTTTGGCTCAAAATCCCTAAAAGCTTTACCGTTAGTTGCCCAAATGCAGAAACTCAGCAGAGGAGGCGACAAAATATTTCAGTTTCATTCTAGGCCAAGGACAGGCCAGTAAAATTCTGATCAAAGACATAATACAAAAATACACTGGTCCTCGGCAGAAACACCGATCCATACGTAAATAATCCCGCTTATTCATTTTGATGGGTTCTGTGCTAATATAATTATGAACAGAAAAAATTCTGTAGATACAGATATATTCTGTAAAAAGCAATCACGATATGTAATGAAAAAGAAAGAAAGAGAAAGAAAAAGTGAAAGAGAAAACAAAGAAGGAAAGAAAATTAAAAGGCAATAAATAAATAGAGTAAGGGAAAAGAATAAAAGAAAGAAAGACAAACAGGAAGGGAAGAAAAATTTAGAACAAAAAAGAAAGAAAGTTAGCAATGAAAGAAAGAAAAGCACAAGCAAAACAAAGAAAGCAAAAAAGCATTAAAAGAAAAAATATATAGACAAGAATAAAACGGGGAAAGACAGGAGCAATGAAATCTGAAAGAAATAAAAAATAGAATTAACAAAAAAGGAAAAATGAAAAAGAAAGATGACTAAAAGAGAAAAAGAGAGAAATAGAAAGAAAAATGAGAACGAAATGCAAGAAAAAAGAAAGAAAATAAACAACAAAGGAAACGAAAAAGAAAGAAAGAAAGAAAGAAAGAAAGAAAGAAAGAAGTGATAAAGCGAGTAAAAAAATCAGAAAAGAAAGAAAGAAAGAAAAAAAAATGGAAGGGTAGGAAATATACAAAAATCAAAAAATACGTTTACGACTTTTGGTAAAGGAAGAAATGAATATCGTTAAAATAATAGGAAAGTAATTTTGCTAAAATAAGACGCATATGATTTCACAGTGGGTCTGGAGAGAGAGAAAAAAAGAAACGAGGCATCAGAAAGACGACTGTATAAGACAAGCGAGACTGAAAGAAAATTAATGTAATGGTGTAGTGAAGCGGAAATAGAAAGAAAAGCCAAACTAGGAAAAATAAAATAAAATAAAAATGCTAAAAAGAAAAAAAAAACTAAATAAATAAAATTAAAAAAAAGAGAGAGAAAACGAAACAGAAAGCTATACAACGAAAGATTGCAGGTCACATGATCAGAGACAATGGAAAAGAACGAAACGGCAGGAAATCGTGTCTAGTCAAGGACACGAACAACGCAACGCTCTCAAACAAATCGTGCAGATGAAGAAGTCGCTGGGAGCTAACTTTACCTCGTCTGCTTTCATTCCCAGATGGCACTACACTCAGTGTCGGCATAATCAGTATCATCATCATTATCATCAGCGCATCATCATCATTACCATCAGCGCATCATCATTATCATAATCATCATCAGAAGCAGCAACAGCATCAGAAGCAACAGTAGTAGAGAAACAAAATTAATAAGACACTATTAATAGCTTCTCTGGTGTCTTGACGATGTCATAATAAAATTCTTACAGAGTGTGACCTTTAAAGACAATGCGTCTGTTTTGAAGAATGGCTGATGAAAAGAATGAACCCCGGCAGAAACTGAAGTGAAAATGAAGAAAATGAAGAAGAAGAGGAAGAAGAATGAGTAGTAGACGAAATAAACGAAGAAATAGAAGTAGAAAAAGAAGTCAACGACGAAGAAGGAATAAAAATAAAAATAAAAATGATAATAATAATAATAAAACGAAGAAGAAAAAGAAGAAGAAATAGACGAATAAAAAATAAATAAATAGATGACGAATAAGAGGAAATAGACGACAAAGAAGAAGAAATAAATGATGAAAAAGAATAAGAATAAGAAGAAATATATGAAGAAGAAGAAGAAGAAATAAATGATGAAGAAGACTGAGAAGAAAAAATAGATGAAAAAGTAGAAGTACAATAGCAAGTAGACGAAGAAGTAGATGAAGAATTAGACGATGAAGAAGAAGAAGTAGAAGATGAAAAAGAAGTAGAAAAACAATAATAGAAATAGACGAAAATTTAGAAGAAGAAAAACAAAGTAAACGACGAAGAACCAGAAGGAGAAAAGGAAGAAATAAATTAAGAAAGAAATAAAGAAGAAGTTAAAGAAATAGAAGAATAAAACGTAGACAAAGAAGCAGAAAATTAAAAAGAAGAAGAAGAAGAAGAAGAAGAAGAAGAAGAAGATGAAAGAAAATGACAAAGGCAGAATAGATTTGAAAAATAATATTAATAAATTCATTAATTTAAGAAAATTGGCGAATATGACACTTGAGAAAAGAAAAGAAAAGAATTGATGAAAATACAGTTTGAAGACGCGGAGACATGCTTAAATTAAGTATCTAAAGAAACAGGTGGAATAATTCTTATTAATCGGTCAGCGTTTTGATCATCTCCCTTCAAAGAGGATCGTTGATAAATTTTAAATTAAGCATTAGAATAAAATCTAAACTTATTTATAAATGGAACTTTGTCTGTGTGTGTGTGTGTGTGTGTATGTGTCTCTGTGTGTGTGTCCGTTACCTATAGACTCCAAAACAGCTGAACCGATTTTCTTGAAAATTTACACAGTTGTACTATAAGCGTCTGCGAGTGTTCTTAGCTATGTTTTGTGTCGCGGTATCCCCGATAAATATCGAAAATCGATAATCGAAAAAAATGAGGGTTATAGAAGGAGTGGTCCGATTTTAATCAAATTTGATACACTCATAGAAAAAGACATAAGAAATGATATTCAGAGTTTCAAGGTTGCAGTTCTTACAATAGTGCAGAAAATCGATAATATATATATATATATATATAAGGCAAGATGTGTGTGTCTGTTTATCTGTCTGTATGTTCTTTATACAAATTCACAATTTTTATCCGATCCCACCAAACTTCACACAAATATTCTTTAGGCTGAGTCTGAGCTCCAGGACCATGTATTAGTTTTAAAGCTTTCATTACACCCGAGCAACGCCGGGCTATACTGCTAGTTGCTAATAAGACGAAGTAAAATGTTTTAAACGAAAACCTTATCCGTCGTCTCTCGGAAAAAAAAAATGAAATCGCAAGTGACAGATAGTAGGCTAAATTCAAACGATCCCTGACCAGAGTTCACTGAAAAGTTCACCACTTAAGAGGTGTTATGCAAGGCGTCTCTGTTGGTATTTAATTTCAAAACTTTCGTTTGTTTTTCAAGATATATTGCCATTAATATTTTGATTAAAAATCCCCTAACTCCACAAAGTACAAGAAAACGTAATAAACATCAACTAAATCAAAAACATTTGAAGATTTGAACTCATATTGCTAATCTAGTTACTAAAACTGCAGGTGTAAATTTCTTTACCTAGCAGGGAAGAAATTCGTTAATAATCCAGTGTATAAACTAGAAACACCTGCATTGTAGAGCTACGGTGAATATATCATGTGTAGCACGCCATACAAGAATGAACTAAAACGGTTTTTCAGTTCGCTAGTATTTTATGTTCGCCATTTTGCCCCCAAAAACTTAGATGTATAATTATTATAAAGTAATATTTTAAGACAAACATACTAATTTCTTATAATCTCATCAGTAGGCTCAGCATAGATTTGAGTCTGTTTTGTTTAATGGCATATCAACCTCTGTGGGTTATCTAATCACAAAAAATGGGATTTAAGGTTTTTTTAATGTTAGGTTATAGGGAGAAGGTTGATTTAGTCAGATTTTAACGAACAGTTATTTTTGTTTTTATTCTTTCTTATTTCAGAAAGCTGAAAATGTCTTTTAGGTTTGTATTCAAAAGAGTTTTACTGAGAAAAATTTGTTCCTTCAAATATGTGTTGCGGTAATAATTTTTCTTCAGAAATGTATATATTTTTTTTTATAAAAGTCTATTTTTATACTTTCATAGTTTTTGCGGGTTAACTGTTTGCCCATAGCTGGGACCTTAACAAGTGCTACCTCTCCGGATCAGGGACGACCTGAGAATAACGGCAGTTAAAAGGTACTTCCATGCTCCTCACAACCTCTCAATCAGAGGCCTCCCAGCATTGAAATAAGCACCATATATGAGCTTTAATAAACAAACGTTATTAGTTTTAAGGCTGCCAAATATATCACCTAATCCCTATTAACTAATAGACATAAGCACAGATATAAAATTCACCATTTGCCGAAAATTCAGCCTGTAGACAGTGTCGTGAGATCCACATAATCTGTTTAAGTGGAAAGCGAAAAACGGTATTGCAATTAGAAATAAATTTGAGAATTAATGAATAAACTTTAGTATTTGTCTATACTTCTGAGATGAGGTAGTAGGCGAACCAAAATTGGCATCGCTCATGGAACGGGAACAATCTAACCCAAATGAAAGAAATCAAGGGTTTGGTTCCAAATTTCTAGCATCTGAAGAAGGTTGGGGCGTACAACAGCCAAAACGTCGTAAATATGAGAACAACAGTCCGAACAATGTAAATAATGAATTAAACCTGTACGAGTTATTTCCCCTAAAGAATTAATGTTTGTTTGTTTTTTAGGCTTAACAACCTATCAATCCTTATGGGATCATTTTTTTAAGGTCATAACCATTGATTTTTGGGTAAGGTTATTTTATTTTTACAACGTTTTTCTTTTCACGATTCATTGGGATTTGTTTTTTAAGAGCAGGGTCCCCAAATCCTACCCTTGTTATTTAACCAATAACTGGAGGGAATGGAACGAATTAATACATTTCCCAAGGGTACCAGTGCTTAAGTGAATGCAGGGTATTTAACTGGAATTCGAACTCGGCTCACCAATTTCTCTTTCCGAGCCGATATCCACTACACCACAACGCAACGCACAACCGTCATTATACGCTTACAGCACCTGGTATTCCCAAGCGGTCACACATCTAAGTACTGACCAGGCTCAACGTTGCTTAACTTCGGTGATCGCGCGAGAACCGGTGTATTCAACGTGATAGGCCGTAAGCCTAAAGAATTAAATTTTAAATTATGAAAACTATAATATATTGTGGCTATAACATTCAAAACAGGGATATTTGTTCACATTAATCAGTATAACCCATTTTCTTCTTTTAACGCGAGTACATCTAAAGAAGGCCGCAGAATAGATGAATCGAAATATCGTAATCCTACTCACGAGTGATCTGACGATTATGGCATATGTCAGTCAGTCAATTAAGTGCCATACGTGATACACGCTTATGTGATCCTGCCTCGAAAGAGATATAACTGACTAGACAGAAGATTTTCCCGCAATAAGGTTGCCATTACTTTCTGCGGTAGACTGCTTGCCAACCAAGGATATAGAACTGAATATGTCCTGTTATTTGAAGCTAACTGGAGGGAAGGGATGATTAAATACCCTTTCCCTAAAGGTATTTGCGCGTAAGTAAATGCAAAAAAATTTAACTCATTCCAAGCCGATATCCAATACGACACAAGTCACGATTAATTTCAAATACTGACTTCCAGACCGGATTAAGACTGTAGAATGGATCTGCAAAGCGAGAAATGTCTTGAAATAAATTAGAAATTTTGTATTGTTAATAACTGTTATGGCGACATCACCCATCCAACGGAAAGAACTCTTCTAACCAGTACATATAGTTCCCCACGCAAGAGGTGAAAGTGAGTAGTCTGGGAGTAGCTAGTAGATAGCCTGAGGAGAACGTCCTGAACATAGCCGAGAGTCGTCTACGAACACTGATATCGTAACGACCATTACGAGTTCTAGTTCCAGGGTCGAATTATAGTATTACTCACTAACCCGTATTATCGTTCTACTAACAAAGTTCCAAGTGTTGTATTTTACCTTGTTTAATATATATTCGTTATTTCTTATTTTGGTTGTTCTGTTATTCTTGCTGGACCTTTTACCGGGTCCACGACAATAACTGTTCTCAAAATTGTACATATTAAGTCAGTAGGAGTCAGAATTAAAATTAATACTAAAAAAATAATTAACACTATTTATATTCAGACTATTTTTTATCTTTGTTGTTGTTATCACAACGTTTCGGTTGTGGTACCTTCTGTTCTTTCTCAGGGGTATATCGATTCCTATGAGAATTCTCAGCGGAGCACTTTATTTAATTCACAGGGGTAGACGGTTCTCGTTCTACTTCTCAAGTCTATGTCATTAAACTAGAACAGTCTACCCCTTTGTATTAAGTATATACTCAGAATCAGAAAGATTGTTGGTTGGTTGTTTTTGTTTTATGGCATATCAACCTCGGCGGGTCATTTATTTCCAACTAAATTTTTTAAATTTATTTATTGCTCGTAATACCTTTTTCTTTTCAACAATTTATTGTTGTTTTTTCATATGTTTTGTGTTTAGTAATACTTTTTTCTTTTCTAGTAACAAGATTCATTGAGATTTGTTTTTAAGGGAAGGGTCCCCAAGGTTTTACCCTGTTATTTAACCCATAACTGGAGGGAAGGGACGGATTAATATCTTACCCAAGGGCACCAGTGCTTAAGTGAATGCAGGGTATTCAAATGGAATTCGAACTCAGCTCATCAATTTCTCTTTCCAAGCCGATATCCACTACACCACAACGTACATCCGTCACTAAGCGCTTACAGCACCTGGTATTCCCAAGTGGCCACCCATCTAAGTACTGACTAGGCTCAACCGTTGTTTAACTTCGGTGATCGAGCGAGAACCGGTGTATTCAACGTGATATGGACGTAAGCCGAATCAGAAAGAGAGAGTTTTCTCGGAATTCATAATGAGGGAGGAGGGCTTGGTATACTTATCACACACACGACATAGAGGACCAAAGGGATAGGACAAGCCATCTAGCTTGGTGAATAAATAATGGAATTGTGAGGGCGTTAAGTTTTACAAAAGGAGAAACACTTTAAAGGGCCATAAGTGTGTGGAGAGCCATGAACTTGCACGCCCGTATGAGACGGGGGCGTTAAAAAGGAAGCTGTTTGGAAGGTGATCGCCTTACTGCTTGGGCGCATGGATTTCTTACTGCAGATTAGGTTTTTTAGCATATCTTGCAGTGCGAAATTGAATCAGTTATATTATTGTTCTGCCCGGAAAGTTCATGCAAATCTTTAATTGTTCATGTGCCAACACGTCAGATCTATCGTCATATATAATAGGCTCACATTTCTGATAAGAGAACTTGTTAAACTAACTCTTGAGAAGAAAAAAACCCAAAAAAACCCTTAAAATTACGTAATTCATGTCAGTTTTGCATCATTATGAAACTGTAAGATTATAAAGTGCATTTGATGTTTTTTCTATATCGTAAAGGCATATTTTTGTACCAAGCAACAAAAAAGTTATGTACTGTGTACAATGAAGATGATTTAGCTGACAGAATTGTACAGAAGAGTTTTACTAAGTTTAGAGTTAGTGATTGTAGCTTTATTGATGAAGAACGCTCAACCCCCTGTACAGATGTCGACCAAATTAAAACATTCATTAAAAATAACATGCATTAGACAACGCGGGAATTGCAAGAAACACCGTACTTATCAAAATCATCCATGAACACTTAGTGAAAAAAAGGTACCCAAATCGCTACTTTGTTTTGTTACTGCATGATCTGAATGAAAAAGAATTTTTCGGGTCGTATTTCTATTTGTGACTTTCTGTATAAACGCAATGAAAATACACCCTTTTTTTTAAAAAAAAAATGATGGTTGATGGGAAATGGATCTTTTACAACAATGTTCAACGAAAAAGATCCTGAGGTAAGAGACATTAGCCAATTTTAGCCACCTTAAAAGCAGGACTTCATTGTAACAAAAACATGTTGTACCTCTGGTGGGATTGGAAAAACATCTTGTACTATGAGCTTCTGTCAAATAACCAGTCGATTCTAAAATGTACTGCTCACAACTGAACGAATTAAACTCACTAAAAATGCCCAGAATCGGTGAACAGGAAAGGTGTTGATTTACTTCAGGATAATGCCAGATCTTAAGTTTCCTTGATGACCCGGAAAAATTATGTCAATTGAAAAAAAAAAAAGAATTCTTTAGATGACACCTTAATAGGTTCTTTGCCAAGAAACCAACGGAATTCTAGGAAACGGAATCTTTACGTTGAAAGAAAAGTTGGGCAACAAAATGGCTCATATTTAGTTGAATAAATATTTAATGGCATAATTTTGTTCTGTGATAATGAACTTTCTAACAATCTAATATAAATAAATGATAAGTGTGTATATATATATATATATATATATATATATATATATATATATACACATATATATATATATATATATATATCGAAAAGGGATCGTTGCAGTAGGCTGCCGTGACGATTGCTGCCTCTCTAGCTAGCTGACCGCCATCGTTTCGTTTCTACTTCAGATTTTTTTTTCTTTCTCTTCTCAGCTTGCTTTCGTACCAGGGGGTGTATCGCGATCGACAGCGCATCCCGTCTCTCCTTCGGCATCACCTTTGCGCCAACTCTGCTGTGAGTTCCGCTGCTCGCTGGCCCGCCGCCAGTAATCGTCACCGTGTATGTTACTGTCCGTCTCACGCGGTACAAACTGGGATGTCGGAGCACTAACCACGGCGTGCTGTACGTATAACATTTCCTGCTCGAGTGCTGGCCCGCCGTCGATAATCGTCCCCCGAATTCTGTCCGTCTCACGCTGTGAAAACTGGTTGTCGTCCTGTCGTCTGTCTTCCGTTGTTCGCTGGCCGTAACGCATCGATGCCACCACCGCCGCCTCTTCTGTAGCCGCGCCGTCCTTTGTTGCTTGTGCGAAGACCTGCCGCCGATAATCGATAATCGTTCATTAATGTTTCGCTTATTATTAGACAACGTACACACACATGCACGCACACAGAATGCTGCTGTATATTGCTTTTCACTTTGTTTAGTTAAGTGCCATACGTGATACAAGTTTGGGCGATCATGTCTCAAAATAAACATGACTGACTAAGCAAAATATTTCCCCGCGGTAGGTTGCAATTACTTTCTGCTTGTCACATCTGTTTTTTTTAGTTACACACGTCGTTACCATAATATGATGATTTATCAATATGATATACAGCCTGATTTTGCTTGCAATCTTTTTTTTTTAATCGTATCACACCGAGCAAGGCTGTAACGCCATTGATGTGCAGGAGGCTACATTAAATTTTAAAAAAAAAATAGATAGGAAGAAAGTAAAGAGAAAGACGAATGGGAATACAGGTGTGATGACAGTTGCAAAGGTGGAGAGAAAGGAAAAGATATACAGGGTGGTGTAGAAAGAACTAAAATCAAATGGATAGGAGATGGGTATTGGCATTGCATTTAAATTCCTGGAGGTTGTAGCCGTCAGAAAAGCAAGAATATGGAAGCGAGTTTCATAGGCGGGAAGTGCGAGAAACGAAGCTGCTGGAGTAGAATTATCATCAGCATTTGGTTGATCTAACTGTAAATGGGTGAGACCCAGTTGCCAGTCTGGTTGCACGAGTAAACACCTGTTGCAGGGACACCAGTGACTTAAGTTCGTTGGAGTAGAAGCCACGAAAGTATTTATAGAACAGAAAGAAGGGAAACCACATTCCGTCGGTGAGAAAGAGGCTGGAGTCTAGCAGCCAAGTCGGTACCTATCAAATTACTTATTCTCCTTTGGAGCCTGTCAAGAACACTGAGATGAACAGTCAGTGCGCCTGACTATATATGACAGCAGTATTTCATTCACGGACGGATGGTTGATTTGCATAAATAATAAACGAGAAAACACTTTTTCCTCAAACTCTTACGAAATCAACCTTCTCACTATAATCAAACATTTTAAAAAGTTAAAAAAATAAATTACATAAAAATCCACCCCCTTTTTGGCATTAAATAATCAACAGAGGTTGATATGGGGTTAAACAAAACTCAAAATCAAAATTCTAAATGCTATAATTTATTTGTGTTCAGTAAAAGTTAGTAATTTAAATTAAGGTGCTATGTTTACCGGACTCGATATATTCACTTCATGAATAAATAAAATTAAAATGGTAAAAATCAAACTGCATAAAAGTTGAATAAAAGATGCTTTTCTATACGACAAAGTGTGCAGGACAGCGAGTCGATTTACCACAAAGACTGATGTGGTTGCTGAAGTGTTTGAAGTAGCGTAGGTTTGGCTAGTAGACTCGCACTTACCGCCTGTGGAACACGCTCCCGTATTCTTGCTTTTCTGACGGCTACAACCTCCAGAAATTTAAATGCAAAGTCAATACTCATCTACTAACCACTGGACTCTAGCTCTCTCCCCACCCCCGTATAACCTTCCCTTTCTCTCCACCTATGTATCTGTCATCGCACCTGCTTTCTCAGCTTTCTATTGCTCCTTTCTAACTAGTTTGTACTATTCACTCTTTTCTAATTAATCTTTTTACAGTTATGTAGCCCCCTCCCTGCACATCAGTGGCATTTCTGCCTTGCTTGGGGTGAAATGATTAAAAAAATAAATATGACTCACGATTCAGCTCCATGAAGAAATTTAGACAGAAAGATATTTTTGTTGATTGAATTTCTGTGAAATTTTTTATTACTTTCTAAGTTTTTTAATTGATCCAGTTCTGTGCTACAGTCTACAAAATAATATTTTTACCTTCAGCTACTAAGGTGTTTATTTCTTTGTTGCACATGGCATCAGAAGATATTCAGAATTGCGCTCATCTGCCTAAGCCAAGTTCAGTAAAAATCATATCTTAAACAGATTTTGACTGGCAATCAGGTTGCATCTAACTCATGCTGCCTAAGTTAAGTACCAGTGTAAACATTACTTCTGCGATAACCTGCCTTTTTTTCTGCTCGCTTTGTCGACCCTAAGTGAAATTAAAGCGTCTCCGAGAGCACTTTACCCCATCGAAAGCAACGGTGTGGGAAGTTGTCAGTCGATTTAAAAAGCTGGCAAATGTTTATGCATCTCGGCTTAGTTTCCGCTTAGGCGGCGAGCGCATTAAGTGAGCGACATCTTGTCTGGTTATAGTTCGAAATGCGAATGTCAAGAAGCCAGTCAACAAGTCTTCTAGGAAAGCCCCCGACACAAAACCGACAAGGGAAGAGTAAAGATCACGAATTCATAAGATGCGTGAAATGAACCAAACAGCAGACCATTTACGTAAACAGGCCTATGGTGTTCAATCGATATTCGATAGCAGTTAAACGAACCGGAAGGAGGGAAAGTTTTCAAAAATATTTAATTTCTTTTAGTAATTTTAGCCGGACTTAAATTAATCTAATTCAAATGTTATATGGAAAAGATAAGAAGAAATGTAAGAATGCTAACACACACACACACACACACACACACACACACACACACACACACACACACACACACGAAATACTAATCATTATGTAGCGTTAATTTCCACTCTTATACAATCATAATAATTCCAATTCACCGCTACATGAATAAAAATTAGTAGACTTTTATGTATTTTAAGGCTACCAAAGTTTTGTTAAAACAGAACATAACACTGGCTATATTCAATAAAACAATGAATCTTCAATGGATATAACTCACCGACTGACTCCAGAGTTTCAGATGTATCACACCATTCTGTCCAAAGGCATTATATATATATATATATATTAGAAAAATAAAAATAGGTTTGTTCCAACGAGAGAAATTGATATAGACACACTTTTTATTCGCTCTCTTTCTCTTTATTAATGAATAAACTTCAGTATTTGTCTATACTTCTGAGATGAGGTAATAGGCAACCGAAATTGGCATCGCACATGGAACGAGAACAATCTACCCAAATGAAAGAAATCAAGGATTTGGTTCCAAATTTCTAGCATCTGAAAAAGGCTGGGCGTACAACAGCCAAAACGTCGTAAATATGATGATACCCCTGAGTTCTTAAACACACACACACACGCACACACACACACACACACACACACATATATATATATATATATATATATATATATATATGCATCGTGTTATAATACTTTGAATCGTAACATGCACTCAGTCTGGGCTTGTGATCGAAAGATTTTTATATTTCCTCGCAAATGTGATGAGATTAGTACATGTTTTATTTGGCAACGGCATAAGTGCTGAGTAACCACAAAATGATTTTTCATCCTTACGGTCAATACATATTTACCTTGATTACTAAAACTTGGTACCTTTTCTCAAATCGATTTCACTTTTGTGGACAAGGCAGAGTCAGAGTGCTTTGCTCGCAGATTTTCCTCCAACTGCACATTTGGAGTATCCGCACCCGACTTCATCCTTAGAACTGAGGCTCAACTGAAAAATGTTCACAGAACCCATCTCTGGTATCTAAGATAATTTAAAAACTTGACCCCCATAAGGCAGAGCATTTTCTTGAAGAAATATGCTTCTGAACTTTCCTCCGTCCTCTCTAAACTCTATAATTACTGCCTCTCTGCTTCCTGTTTTACTGCCTGCTGGAAGTCCTTTTCTGATGTTCCTGTATTTAAGAACTGAGGGGAATCATCGGACCCATCGAATTATCGCCCTATCAGCCTCCTACAAATTTTCGGCAAAGTGTTCGAGGCTATCATCAATGCTGAAATAGTTCAACATCTCACCGCCCGTAAACTATTCTCATACAGACAGTACGGCCTTCGCTTTGCCAGGTTTACTGCCGATATGCTAACTACCATCACTGAGTACATATAGCAGGCTCTCGATAAATTCGGCGAAGCTCGAGCTGTTTCCCTTACGGACGACTGATGGCCTCTCAGACGTTCAGGCGTTGCCGTGGTTGAAATGTCTCACTAACGGAAGTAAGTACTTCTGGAAGTAACGATTTAGCTTTCTTTGAGGCATCACTTACCTGGCTGGCGATGAGAAAGGCTCTGTGAGTGGGCAAAAAGCTTTCTTCAGCGGGTTTGGTAGTTTGTCCAACTGCGTTCACTCCAGTGACTTAGAGGTAGAAATTATTGCAAGATCGTTGTTTTTTTGTTCAAGTTGTTTGAAGACATTATGGTTTGCATGCTGCGTGTAAAGTTCTTTTTCCTTGAGGCCATTTCTGTTTTAGCAGTGTGATACCGTCGTTATCTAAGGCTGAGTACTATATTTTCTTATGCTTACTAAGTACTATGCGAGTTGCGATATGAACAACGCAACAAAAGGAATTCTATGGAGACAAGAATTTTACCTCTTTCTAACTGATAAGTACCAGGTTAAAGTCAAAATCAAGACGGAAAAGCGACGACTCCCTTATCAGAATTTTGCAAAAGATGGGTGAGTCTTGCGCGCATGTGTCGAGTGAAAGGGGCCGATGGCATTTTAATGCCGGTTAGGCATCAGAACATTGAAGCACTGAATTGATTGTCAAGCCCACTTAAAATATGTTAATTTAGGTTTGTTTTTCTTTGAAGATTTTAACGCAAATTTAATCTCAGACAGTGTATGTATGGTCATTGGCTCCCTTTTATATTTGTACCCACTTTTTTTAGTTTGATTCCCTATTTCCTTCCTCTTTAGGTAACCTGAGATGTTAGTTCACCGGTGAATGCAGCGCACTTTTTCGATTTTCGTGAGTGTTTTTTTTCGTATTTGTTGCGTCTGGATAAATGCATATTTGTTTGTAAGTTTGGTTGAATGACTGACTGATGTTTTCAAGTCCCGCATATTTTGGTCCAGCTAAATGATAATTTTCTTATAATTAAGGATTGTGTTTTTTCATCTTTTATTTTAATTTTGGTTTTTTAATCGCATCACCCCGAGCAAGGCGGTAACGCCACTGATGTGCAGGGGGCTACATAAGAGTAAAAAGATTAGGGGGCTATATAAGAGTTAAAGATTATATAGGAGAGAGTGAAGAAAAAGACGAACCAGCTAGAAAGGAGAAAGAGAAGGATACAAATACAGGTGTGATGACAGTTGCAGAGATGGAGAGAAAGGAAAGGATATACAGGGTGGTGTAGAAAAAACTACAGTCAAGTGGTTAAGATATGGATATTGACATTGCATTTAAATTTCTGGTGGTTGTAGCCGTCAGGAAAGAAAAAATACGGAACCGAGTTCCACAGGCGGGAAATGCGAGAAAAGAAGCTGTTGGAGTAGAATTGTCATCTGCATTTGGTTGCCAGTCTGGTTGCACGAGTAAACACTTGTTGCAGAGGTACCAGTGACTTAAGTTTGTTGGAGCAGAAGGCCATGGAGGTATTTATAGAACAGACAGAGGGAAGGCCACATCCCATCGGTGGGGAAGTGGCTGGAGTCGAGCCGCCAAGTCGGTACCTATCACATTACTCATTCTCCTTTGGAGCCTGTCAAGAACACTGAGATGAAGAGCAGGGGCACCTGACAGCAGTCCTACATGTACGGACGAATGGTTGATTTGTATATGTGCAGGATTGACTCAAGCGGAAAAAACATCCTGGCCCAACACAGTGACACAACCTTACTAACGAAGAAGATTTCCTTGGTTTCTTCTAAATATTATTATTCATTATGTAAATATTCATTGGGTTTTCTATTTTTCTATTTGTTATTCCGCACTCCACACAAACAAATTGTACATATAGAACTAGTTAGAATTTAGAGTCTCGAGGAGTCTTAACTAGGGTATGTATAGTCATTGGCCCTATCTTTTTTGTCCTCATTTACTTTAGTTTAATTCCCTACACTACCCTCCGCTCGTTAAGTGACCAGAAATGCTCGTTCACTAGTAGAGGCCTTGCGCTTTCAGTTTTTCGAGTCTGTTGTTGTGTCTGGATGAGTGTAGACTTGTGTGTATCTTTGGTTGCAAGACTGGTTAATTTATTTATATCTGTATAAATTTCGGTCAGACAAGTAATATTTCTGTCACAGTTACTGATTGCTTTTTTTTATTGCTAATACTATTTTTTAGTTACTTGTAAATAGCATTACGCATTGTATAAATACTCATTGGTTTTAAAGTTGTTATTGTCCTCTCTCCACAGGTAAATTCTACATATGGCACTATTTAGGATTTCATAAAATCTTTGCGTGTTTGTAGCAAGAATGGTAAGTAATAATGTGATGTTTCGGTGCAAGGAATATTGTATAGCTTGCTTTGGTAGCGATTGTGGCTAGCTAAATTATTTTACGATAGATGAAGACCAGACTTCTATCCCCATTCTTGACCTTGTGCTATATTTTTTTGTATTTAGGAAAATAAATATCGTCGCAAAGTGGCTAGATGAGTGTAGCTCTTGTGTCGTATGCATTGACATACTGAACTACGGCATTTTCAATAACCATATTATTAATCTATGCCTCTCATCTGATTAAACTTGTTCTTCATCTAAATTTTTGGTTCGGTGTTTCTTTACAGTTTTATTAACCAGACCTAAGAGCCTTAGACGTACTTCATAAAAAAAGACAAATCATTAAACCTTAATATTTAGCAAGTCACACGTCAGTTTTTTATTGACAGTCAGTAGCTTTCCAAATAATCTGGCAATTGAGAAAAAAATGAGATCCGACACCTAGTAAGAGATAAAAAGCTGATAATCAAAATACACAAAAGAAAAAAAAAACAAAAACTCATGAATATAGATACAAAATTATCAACCCCAAAAAGACTTCTTTGATAATGGCGAGGGAAAACAATGAGTTCTTGTTCTTAGTCATAAATTTTGTTTGAATTAAGAGTAGTTTTATTTATTAACAAAAGGTAAACTATATTTTGTCTATTTAAATTTGAGCCTTTGATTCCATTTTTGAAATAGTTTTGTTTTTTATTTATCCTATTACACACGAAAAGAACGGTCAAGACAATATAAAAATAGGAAAATGAAGAAATAAATAATATATCTCTAATATTTAAAATATATATATCCTCTCTATTATAATAAAGACCGACTATTATATATATATATATATATATATATATATATATATATATATATATATATATACTCAGGGGAGGATAACATGTGAGGATTAGCTAAATATTTTGCTGTCATTTTTGATGGAGGGTTACACTTGCGTGACTCATAATGGTTCATTATTTATTTACGCGGGGAAATTAGTTAAAAGTTGTTCGCAAATTGTTCATGGCCGTGCACTCAGGATGTCATAAATCATTGTGACCGAGGTTCTGTCTGAACTAGTTTTTTCAACTTACTTGTCATACCAGACTGTGCGCTTTATCCTTAAATCTGTAGTTAATATTCTCATAATTAATTAAATTAATTTTAATGTAATTAATATTTTCAACATAGCTTCAGAACAAATCGTAAGTTGGCTATGTGAGAGATGAAGAATAAAAAACATGCCTGAAGATGCGTTTGCTTTAGGAAAGAGCTTTTTACTCTAGCTGACGGTCGTATTCGGAGAGAGTAGCCAGGTTTTATTTATCTTCATCTATTATACGTCTTCATATACGAAATACGTTTATTCGTAAGAATAAGGGGAAAGTATTTTTTTATCATTTCACCCCAAACAAGGCATCCCACTGCCACTATTGCGCAGGGGGTTACATAAGGAAAGTGATGAGAAAGAGTGTTTAGATGTAGGAAAGTCAGAAGAAGGGTGATAGATGGATAAGGATACCGAGGATGAGGGTTGGGTAGATGGGAAGAGTCTTTGAGAGAATGGATGCGAATTAGTGTGTTAGGAGGTGTTTATTGACCTTACATTTAAACTACTGGAGATTGTAGCTGTCGGAGAAGCAAGTATGTGGAAGGGAATTCCACAGGCGGGAAGTGCGAGAAAAGAAGCTGTTGGTATCACAGAAAACCATGATAGGCAATGAAGAGCCGATATACTAACCTGATAATTAATCACATCTATACAAATGCAATAAGATACTCTACAGTCACAAGAATTTGGCCTTTTCTTGTAGATATAGAGACTCCACAGTTTTAATTACGAAAATTGACAAACAAAATTACATTACTGCAGCTATTTACTAGAAGAAACGGTTTAACTTTTGTTATCCGATAAGGTGCTGACAGTAGGATTTGAACAGCGTTTTCAAGCAGTTCTTCAATGTGTTTGTTTCACGTGTACATTTGTGGTCCAGCAGATGCCATTGCGTTTTAGGCCTAAGCGACATTCGAGGAAATTATCCGGAACAATGCGATCGGCATCGGCGAGAGGGAGAGAACAAATATACCATCCGCAATGGAGATTGTAGACTCTGAAAGTGGTGGTGGGGGGGGCACTTAGAGGCAGAGATGTTTTTTTGAAGAGGAGGTAATAGGCAAACTCAAGCAGCGTCTTCATTTTCATACTACACCAAGATCGTATAAACAACTTCAAAATGAGTTTGAGTGTAAGTATATTCAGTTAGTTAAGTGCCATACGTGATACACGCTTGGGCGATCATGTCTCGAAAGAGACATGACTGACTCGGGGAGAAGATTATCCCGCAGTAAGTTGCCATTACTTTCTGCGGTAGAATGGTTGCCAGCCAAGGCTATAAAACCTAATCTATCCTGTTATTTAACCCATAACTGGACGGAAGAGACGAATTAATACATTTCCCAAGGGTATTTGTGCGTAAGTGAAAGCAATGAATTTAACTGAAAATCAAACTCGGCTTCCCGATTTCTCATTCCGAGCTAATGACCATTGCACCACAACGCAAATCCTCTATAAGTAATTATATTACTTCACTAATTACTGACCAATTCTTTCACTCAGCCTTGAATCACTGACCACCTATGTATCTAAATATCAATTTTGGGATATTATTTCTAACTAACGACTTCTGTCAGAAAACATGAAAATATGACTATTACGTCTCTTTCCCTCCCTAACAACATGTCTATTTCTGTCTATCTGATTGTTTTATTTTATTTTATTTTTTTTTCAAACTGGTCTCTGTATGTGTATTTAAAAATCTAAATGAAAAAAAAAACGCAGAGACATAAAAGTGCTGAAGATCAAATCTTATCAAAATCAGAAACTGATCTGTTTCATGAATTTTTGAAGCTTGTAAAAGTGGAGGGACTAACTGAGGGGCCAGCCAAAATTCTGGGAGAAGCTTGGTCCCTTCTCTCCACATCCAGAATCGCCATTGGTCCATTCAGGAAAATTAAAAAAAATGAACAAATAAACAAACAAACAAATGGTACGACACTAGCTATCGGGAGAGGACAAGATATTTGAGTAAACACGATATATCAACCATCAACAGACAAAGACAAAACACATAAAAATATAGACACAGAATTATTAAAGTAAAATGTCTTTTTGTTAATGGCGAGACAATAACCAAAATAAGACAATGGACTACTTATGACTAAACTTTAAGCAGAAATCTTGAAAATAAAACAATATAAAACATTTTTTCACCTTCATCCAAACTCTCTCTCTCTCAACTCTCTCTCTCTCTCTCTCTCTCTCCTCTCACACACACACACACACACACACACACACACACACACACACACACATATATATATATATATATATATATATATATAAGATTAACACAGACATTGATGATTATTTTCAGCCTCTCGACTTTATAATTTCGTCGACGGATACTCCAACAATCACTCCGAATCAATCATCGGGGGATACTAAGTATATGTATATATATATATACATACAAAGTTCTTTCGGTATATTAAGTACAATTTCTACTTAACGAATAAAGAATCTTTTTACACAAGAAAATATATAGAAAGAGCCCTATATATATATATATATATATATATATATATATATATATATAAACTTATTCATAAATGGAACTTTGTGTGTGTGTGTGTGTGTGTGTGTGTGTGTGTGTGTGTGTCCGTGTGTGTGTGTGTGTCTGTTACATATAGACTCCAAAACGGCCGAACAGATTTTCTTGAATAATTACACTGTTTTACTATAAGCGTCTGCAAGTGTTCTTACCTAGGCTTTCTGTCGAGGTACCGCCGATAAATATCGAAAATCGATAATCGAAAAAATCTGGTTATAGAAGGAGTGGTCCGATTTTAATCAAATTTGATACACTCATAGACAAAGACATAAGAAACGATATTCAGCAGTTTCAAGGTTGCAGTTCTTACAATAGTGCAGAAAATTTGATATCGATACCAGGAAATCAAAATTTGACTTACATCCATTCATTCTTTTTAACGCTACGGTTTCGCTTTAACTAGAAACAACAATTGCTTTCGTGCCAACGTCCAAAGAGTCTGAGCTCCATGACCATGGATTAGTTTTAAAGCTTTCATTACACCCGAGCAGCGTCGGGTTATACTGCTAGTATATATATAGATATATATGAACAAATTCCCTTAAGAATATATTTTGATATTTGAGTTTGATTTTTATCATTATTTGTATCTTTCATGTTGATTTTGATTGCATTTTCTTATATTTGTTTTATTTTGTTTATTTTATCTTTCCCAAAGTCTAAATTTTTCTTTGCTAGTCTTACCATTTTCTTCCTTTTTCATCTTTCCTTTTCTATTTTCTTCATTTTTACATTTTTTCAGCTTTATTAATTTTTTCTACTTTATCTTTTTGTTTTTCCGGTTTAAAATTATTGACATGTCTGGTTTACCGTGGCAAAACATTGGAACACTACTGTCTATTGAGTCGTACACACATCGTTTTTTTCAATGTTATAACCTCACATCCTACTTAATCTATCTCATTGACTGATATTTTTATTATTATGTTTTAATTTATTTTTTATTTTAATTTTTTATTTTATATTTTATATTTTCAAAATATTCTTATCTATATATTACAAAATAAATTAATATTTTACTGCCTGTTGATGGTTTCTTAACATCAAAACTTTATAGCTATTTAGTTGCAGTATGCTATTGTTATAATAATAATAATAATAATAATAATAATAATAATAATAATAATAATAATAATAAAGAGAGAGAGATTGAGGAATTAGAAATTCAATTTATGAGTATAACTACAGCTAAATGTATTGCCCTGTATTCCATACGATCTGGTAGACCACCGTCTTCATTATGCAGAACTGCGCCACGCAGTGGAAATTTCAGTCTCACCACCCAGTGAGAGCTCAACATGGAAGACAGGATAGTAATGGTTTTAATTCCATATTTAATTGGCGAGCTAACATCGATGGTGAGAGTTATCACCGTATTTCACCGGTCAACTACCGCCAGTCTGAAACCGTGCAGCCACTGGACAGTGGGATGTTAACTGGTCATGATCTGCCTGCTTTAGTAGGTGCCTGAAACTTATAAGTGCTAGTTCTTCCTGTTGCAAAAACCATGCGCTCGGGTTAATCTGTCATCTTTCATAAAATAAACAATGCTTGGAAGACTTGTCTTGATCGATTGTAAGCTACACGGACTGAACTGGAAATACAACTTTCGGACTTCACTTTCTTCTGGCAGGGTAGAGAAGTAGATGAATGCAGGGAACACGGAGTTGGATTCACTCTGCTCTTTGTGACTGAACATTAAGCAGGCGACAAGTTAACTCTCACCCTTCGCATCTTCCCATTTGAAAATCTTGTAAAACTTGTGTGCGTCTTTGCACAAACACCAAGCCATAACCGAAGTCAAATCAACGTGATAGTGTCTTCAAGAGTATCCAAGCAGAGGAAAATTTTTTCCTTTTAGGTCATTTCAGTGCTTGGACGAGAGCAGTTAAACAATCCTAACCAGATGTTTTAGGTGACTGTTATTTTTGTTAGCTTGGATATTCATAAATCAATCAGCCCAAACATCATGGTCTTGCACTTAGGTTGGAATGTCATGAGGAATGTATTCTCTGTCATAACATAGCTGGTCAATATGGGTGGTTCCTGGGCGGCTGACTTGTCTTTCTCCATATCTACTTGTCCAGAATTGTAAATCAATCGCAGTTTTTGTTTTGCTTGCCAGAAGTGTCGTGCAGGCCAGATAGAGGGAAAAAGAGACAGGGGAAAGCAACGGATAAAATATTTGAAGGACCTAATCAAGTGGATCACGGAACGAGGATTACATGGTGTAACAGGAGAATGTGTGCTCAGAGCCACCAGGGATAGGGAAACGTGGAAGGCCATGATCGCCTACATCATGAAGGGACAAGGCACATAGAAGAAGAAGTGTCGTGCAAAGCGTAGTCAGCGTTTGTGTGACATTGTAGAAATTTTCGGAATAGGTTCTAATTTAGGTGGATGTTGTCTCCAGGAGATATTAATTAGAGCTCTCAGCATCTGAGTACAGGTTTCATTAAGCTTAGACTGTGGAGTTTTAATTACGTAGTTTCACCATATATTAACAGCGTCTCTACACTGACTTGAAAGAATTTCCGCTTGAGGTTGTTTGGTAGATCAGATTTTATGGTGGTCCGGGCTTTAGCTATGCGAATTTTCACATTCTTTTCGAAATTGCGAAAATAAACAAAAATGCTTTACTGCTAGCAACGATTTTCTGTGACAGTTATAGAGGAATATCCTATCCTACTCCGGAATGGATATGGTCCGGTCTATAAAGGACTGTGACTAGAGCGAACTAGAAACATCCGTCACTAGACGGACAACGCTCGCAGTTGACGGCTTTATGCACTGTCAAGCCCTTTGCTTTCGGACGGAGAGCATTGACCCATTCGTGACTACACCGAAGGGTGGAGTCACGACTAGGGGAAATTAGACAGAGAATTTTGGTCGGGCTATATGGCCCGCGGGACCCCACTTTAAAAAGACCTTGTGCCGCATTTTGCCTTGAGTGGGGAGGCGAATAAACATTCATACGTCATTAGACGGAGGCATTCTTTACTAGACGGACGCATACGTCCTAGGCAGAGACATTTTCTACGTGATTATCATACCTGTTACTATTCATTGGTGTTTTTGTATGTCAATTGGTTTATTGTCAGTCAGTCAGTTAAGTGCTATACGTAAAACACGCTTGGGCGATCATGTCTCGAAAGAGACATGACTCACTGGGAAGAAGATTATCCCGCAGTAGGTTGCCATTGTTTTCTGCGGTAGACTTGTTGCCAGCCAAGGCTATTAACCCAATCTGTCCTGTTATTTAACCCATAACTGGAAGGAAGAAACGGATTAATACCTTTCCCAAGGGTATTTGCGCGTAAGTGAATGCAATGAATTCAACTGGAATTCGAACTCGGCTCCCCGATTTCTTGTTCCGAGTCGATATCCATTGTACCACAACGCCTGTGGTATAGTAAATCTCTTATAATTTATCTTCAGTGTTAAGTATTATTCTTGCACTATTCTTTTTCTTTGATTATCCCCTCTCGGGATATATCAGTGAAAAAAGACTATTTCCAGAACAATAACTGATGCATCCTGATAGTATCTAGTATTAAACCATTGACATCTGCTGAACATGATCATCACCATTACAGCTACAACTGTGATACTGACCACTCCCCGATCACAGAGTTAAAACAAAAAGCGAAGAAACTTCACCATTCAAAGAAGAAATGCCAGGTGCGGATTACCCCTATCAAGATTAACACCATCCATATTTTTAGGTATTATAATAAACTACATTCATTAGCAAGGACTCTGCTCAAGTGATTGGTGGTTTTGAGAAACCTTGAACCACATTTTAATTGATGTTGTTCCCAATTTCACCCTGACCCAAAGTGATCGCACCTGTTAGGTCTCTAGCTACGGACAAATAGTGAGCCTCCACTAGCAAAAACAATGAAAGTATAAAAATTCATTTTAATAGTAAAAATATCAGCAACACATTTTATATAAAAATGACCGACAATACATTTTATCTAGATGAAAACATACAACAGCGTTCAAAATATATTTATTTAAAACTATAAAATTGTGTTTAAAGTATCTAGATTTCAACATTAAATAACCTATAGTGATTGACATACCAAAAAAAAAAACAAAAAAAAAAACCCCAAAAAGAAACAAAAGCAAAACAAAACGCATATCCATATAAAAAAACAAATGCATATAGAGAGGCTGGAGGCAATTCATACCAGTGACTAATCACGGTGTGTGGGAGATAGATTGTACTTTTTTGGGACACCATCTATAACGCTGCCATCTCGAACTATGGAACGAATGCACTCAAGAACACTCATAGAGCTAATAATTTTTGTATTAGAGCTTATGTCATCTGTTAGATAGCATCGAATGAGCTTCGGATTCCGAGAAAACTAGAAACCTTTACGAAGAAATTAAACAAACAACTGGCAACAGAACAAAGAAGCCTAACATCTTGAAATGAAACACAGGAAAGTCCATCACGGACAATGGTAAACGGGAAAATTCGGTTCCCAAAGAAGCACTTGATAATAATGTAAGTTTGCCAGTCCTGGAGGAGCTTGACTCTGAACTAGCGGAGAAAGAGCTCAAGTAAACCATTGATGATCGAGCTTGTGGAAAAGTACCGAGCAAAGACGACATACCGCCCGAGATCATGCGATGTTGAGAGCCATCTTTACTGAAACCACTCCATAGTTCCCTGGGTCTCTGCCGGAGAGAAAGCAATGTTCTTCAGGACATCCTTCACACATGGTTAATTGGCCTTTAATTGCGTGGTATCTTTGTTCGGATGTCTTTTAGACTCCTGATCGTATTTATTCAGAATCTCTGTGTGAATTTAAGGCAACCAAATCCACAGATCTGCTCTCTACACCAACCCCAGGAGAAATGCCGTAAGAAATAGATGCCATTATAAGTCGATTTTTCAAATGTTTTCAATCTTGTTATCAGGAATGTTTTGTTACAGTTTCAAATGGAAATTTTTCACTATCGCTGATCAATGTCAACCCCTTTCACGAGAACATATAGGATGATCCCCTAAAAACAAAGCTGAACCTATTAATTTTTGAATAAAACTGTTAATCACTTGGACGACGCAGTGGGATAGGTCAAAGTGGACAGTAGTTCCAGCAAGATGGGGCTACCCAAACACGTCAAAATACTCCCTAGCCTGGCTGAGTGTGATGTTGAGTGGAAATTGCACTCTGGATCTCAACCTCCTCCAGATTTTAATTTATATCTCAAGTATAATGTGTACCAGAAAAAACCTCAAACAAATGGTGAACTAAAGGCAATAAAACAGGGCAAAAATCACAGAAATACCCAAAGAGGAATGTGCCTGAGCAACTGAAAATTTTTGCACGATATTGGCAAGTTTACCTTCAACCCCACAAAGCTCATTTTAGGCATATATTGGAAAGAGCGTGACTTTTATGCAAAGCAACCAATTTTACCAAAACGTTTGAGACTGATGATTTTCTAAGCCCAGCTTAGATGTAGAACAAAGATGAAAGTATGAGCCACCCAGTGAGGATTGACCTCATTACTCAGTTGTAATGATTCTAGCGAGACAACCTTGCTAACCATTACACCACGTCGAGGTGCCCCGAAAATTTGGGGAAATTATCCTATACAGACTGAAGTGTAAATCCACCAAGTTTATTGAAAATAACTAAATTTGTAAGATTTATTTCAATATTTATGATTTCCGTCTTTTTTTTTAATTTTTTGGTCACCTTTCAAAGCTCAGAGCGGCGCAAAACTAGAATTTCTTTTTGCACTGATAATGTTCAGTTTCTTCTTTTCTTTGTTACTGAACTTTGCATTTTGAAAATGCCGCGAAGTGTACACTTGTCCACAAGAAGAAAAGGGAACCTGTTCAACTTGAGCCCGTAAAGGCCAAAATGCACACAGATTTGATCAAAACCAACGAATATTCCTAATTCAGGATTTTAAATAATTATTTTCCTTTTTCCTATATTTAGAACCTTTGCAACATTTAATGTACCATTTATTTGATGACGGTTTAATTCAATCGTATATCACCAATCAACAAAATCACAACAGGAAATCGTTACCAATAACACGAAAAATACTATATCATATATGCTATAAAAAAACGGCAAATTCTAGAAGAATTTTGCATAGGAAACAAACAACTTAACATCAGTAAAATGTTATTAAATTTAAGAGTAAACATGTTAAATATATTTTATAAATAATACTAATAATGCGACGCAATAGGTGGAAGTACTAAAACAATATAACACTAAAATCACTGCTCTTTGGTGATGTACTGTACAATTTATATTTTAATATTACTGGAAAACAGGAAAAGGTTTCGAGATAGAAAAACATATACACAAAATTATCCATAAAAAATTTCAATAATCTATCTATCTATCTATCTATCTATCTATCTATCTATCTATCTATCTATCTATCTATCTATCTATCTATCTATCTATCTATCTACGCTGCTTCTCTTCATTTAAGCATGTTTAGTTAAATAAATATCATGTCTATTTTAAATTTTTATCCTCTCGATAAAAACATTATCAAGGAGACTTACAGTACATATGTCGGATATAAGTTCTTTAGTACAGCATTTGAAGGCGCATCTCTGTCTAAATTGAGAATTCAGAAAAATATTGATTAATAATACAAGTATACTCCATCATGAACATAAAAAATAAAACTTCAAATTATCAGGGTAATCTATATTAGGACATACAAGCAGCACTAAAATAGTTTATTTAAGCATAGCAACAATGTTTACAAATGTCTATAATAGTAAGGTTTCTTAAATTATAATTATATAAAAATAAAATCATTTTAAAATGAAAGTTGTATAAAAAACAAAAATTGCATTAATTTAAGTTACCTCGGCTAGATTTAAAACAAATGACAGATTTAACACTTATTTTTTAAAATTATGCGCGTTCATACGTGTTTGCGTATTTAACTATCAATTCCATTAATTTTTGTCTTAATAATTCCTCCTTGAAGATGATACTTAAAGTACTTGGAGAAATAAAATAAAGAAACGAATTACGGCGTCTTCTTTAATGAGATTGCTATGAATATTAAGAAGTCAAACATAAAATTTGAGAGGACTGAAATATTTATGCACCTCCCACACGCATGTATAGATATATATATATATAGTGACTATTTATTAACTGAAGGTTTAAAAATAGAAAAGTATTAGAGATATATTGAGTATGTCAAAGTAGAAAGGCTATGAATGGAAATTCTGTTGAACTTACTAAACCTTTTGAACCTGGATCAAATGTCTAGTCAATAGGATAAACTTTTATGTGTCATTTAAAATACGTGGCAGCTTTGAGTCTGTGCTTCATGTCAACACAATCACTCTTTGTCCAATCCAATGAGATTAGCTGCTTCTCCGATATACTTCTTATGGACTCGGTGTCTTTCACATCCCAAAAGCAACGTCGACGATTATGAGAAGGCTATTTATTTTCTTCACTAAACAAGACTGTCGTCTCTGGTCGCCATTTCAGTTTTGATTCTTGGCAGCCAAATTACTGAAGCGAAAGTCATAAGTCGCTGTTTTTTTCCCTTTATTTATTTAATGAGGCCATTACCTCAACATTACCGTAGACTTTAATCGTTTGGAAAGATTGAAGAATTAACATGACGTCTGACTAGCTGAATTGAGGTTGTTCGAATTTCGACAAGATCAAGTCTGGTACAGGATTTATTCAAATGAATTCAGGAAAATACTAGCTTTAAAAAGTACTAAACACACCGTGCTACATTATTGGTTGTAAATAATTTTTGCTCGAAGAGTTTTGACAAATGATGAATCATATTCTGCTTGTTTGTATATAAAATGTCATGCTTTGAAAACAGGACCGAAAATTGATTATCATACCTCAGTAATAGCATTCATACTTTCCTCAATTTCTTTCTTTCTTTTCTAATGTAATGATTTTTTCTTATTATTTATTTGTTTTATACGCATGCAATAACGATATTTCACCATGTATTTGCAGAAATCATAAATTCTTGCTCCCATTTCATTCCTTCATTTCTTTCCTTCCTTCTTTTTGGTCCACGAATTTTCTCTATTTAATTTTTCTTTCTTTCTTTCTTGCACACGTTTTTCTTTCTTTCTTTCTTTCTTATTTTGTTTATTTGTTTGTTTGTTTTTTTCTTTCTTTAGCGCAAGCTTCTTTCTCCTACACGTCCCTTCTTTCTCAACATTTTCTTTTTGACATGTGTTTCTTTCTCCTTCCTTCCTTCCTTCTTTTTCGCACACGTTTTCGTCCTTCTTTCTTTCTTTCTTTCTTTCTTTCTTTCTTTCTTTCTTAAACTTATTTATAAATGGAAATTTGTCTGCGTGCGTGTTTGTGTGTGCCCGTTACATATAGACTCCGAAACAGCTAAACCGATTTTCTTGAAGATTTACACATTTGTATTATAAGCGTCTGCGAGTGTTCTTAGCTAGGTTTTGTGTCGAGGTAGCCCCGATAAATATCGAAAATCGATAATCGAAAAAATCGGGTTATAGAAGGAGTAGTCCGATTTTAATCAAATTTGATACACTCATAGACAATGATATAAGAAACGATATTCAGAAGTTTCAAGGTTGCAGTTCTTACAATAGTGCATAAAATCGATAATATATATATATATATATATATATATATATATATATATATATATATATATATATATATATAAAAGGCAAGATGTTTGTATGTGTGTCTGTTTATCTGCCTGTATGTTTGTATTTTTTTCAGCTCTTTTATTTTAGTTTTTGCTTCGGGTTTGGCTCTAAGTAGGTATAATTGTAGTTCTTAGTCTCAGCCATGGTACCATTTACTCAGAGAACTTCAAAATTCAGTTTACGACGAAAAAGACTTATTTGATATCGATACCAGGAAATCAAAATTTGACTTACATCCATTCATTTTTCTTTCAGTCTACGGTTTCGCTTTAACTGGAAACAACTATTACTTTTTAGTCTTTCGTGCCAACGTCCAAAGAGTCTGAGCTCCGGGACCATGGTTTTAAAGCTTTCATTACATCCGAGCAACGCCGAACTCTACTGCTAGTCTAATATGTTGTTAATTTATATTACTTATTAATGATATAATTTAGATTAATTTTCTAAGGTTACTGTAGATAAAAATTTAAAGTTAAAATTAAAAGTTAAAATTTAAAATTATAAAAAATAAAAAAATAATAAAATGCAGGGTGAACACAGTAAAAGGGCCTAAATCATGAAACGTAAAAATTTAAATATTCAAATATTAAGTGTAGTTAAATATTAAAATTTTAAATATTTAAATAGAAATAAAAATGAAATAAAATAAAAATGAAAACAAAAACTAAGAATTAAAATAAAAGAATTAAAATTAAAATTAAACAATGTTGGGAGAAAAATAAAAGGGGTTTTATTAATAATTATTAAAAGTAATATTGCGGGGGAAGAAAGAAAGTACAAAAGAAAGAAGTAAAAAAAGAAATAGGCAAACGTAAAGAGAGATCTGTATCAATCTGGCTACCTCACTACCTACCTACCTACCTACCTACCTATCTACCTACCTACCTACCTACCTATCTACCTACCTACCTATCTACCTACCTACCTACCTACCTACCTACCTATCTACCTACCTACCTACCTACCTACCTACCTACCTATCTACCTACCTACCTACCTATCTACCTACCTACCTTCCTACCTACCTACCTATCTATCTCCCATTAGCATGGAACAGGCTTGTCTCCCAGAGAGTAAAACACTACGCCTCCTTGGCTTCACACTCTCAGCGGACCTCAAGTGGAATGACTATATCGAATCCATTGCTAAATCAGCTGCTATAAAAGTCGGTACTCTGTGCAGGGCCAGGAAGTTTTTTCCGTCTGAATCTATCCTGCACATATATAAATCTACCATCCACCCGTGTATTTAATACAGCTGTCACATATGGTCAGGCGCCCCTGCTATTCACCTGGTGGTTCTTGTCAAAATACAACGGAGAGTCTGTAATGTGATCCATACCGACTTGGCAGACCGGCTGCAATCACTCTCTCATCGGCGTGACGTGGCCTCTCTGTGCCTCTTCTATAAATACTTTCACGGCTTCTGCTCCGATGAACTTAGATCACTGGTGACCCCTATGTATGAATTTGCACGAGATACTAGATTAGCAGCTAGGTCCCACTCTCTTACAGTGAAACCGATAAGATGTAACCGCAATTTCTACTCCAATAGCTTCTTTTCTCGCACTTCCCGCATGTGGAATTCGTTTCCACATGATTGCTTCCCCGACAGCTACAATCTCTAGAAGTTTAATTGTAAGGGCAACAGACACCTCCTAACACACTAACTTGCATCCATTCTCTCAAACACTCAGCCTCCATATTCTTACCCGTCTATCATCCTCCTTCTGACATTTCCTTTTGCCGTCATTTTTTATGTCACGGGCCCACTCGTCATATAATAATTGTGTTTGAACCTCTCTTCGTCATTTCGCCTGACCGTTACGCTCAGCAAATATCCGATGTATAATATCCTATTCTGTTTTCATCGGCTGGAAAGGCAAAATACATTTCAGAGACTATACTTTGTTTCAATTAATAAAAAGATAGAAAAAAGATAGAAGTATTTAACGTCTCCCGCTAATATTTCATCGCTAATAGTTTATTTGATTTTGATCGATGGGAAAACAAAACGGATATTTAAGACGCTACAAGATTTCAGTGAAAAAAATAAAAGAAAAAAGAGAAGATGAAAATGTTTAACATCGGTTTTAGCGAAATGGAAAATGTTGCCTATTTTAAATTTTTACATTTGTACTCTCTTACTTCTTTAAATAACTCGGTTCTGGGCATGACGGTAAACTGCATCTGGCAGTAAGACCTATGATTGGGAGGTTCTGAGGAACCTTCCTTCTTTATTGCATGTGCCAGGAACTTTAGTTGTCTCTACCTGATGCTCAATATGAATTTCCTTTTTGTTTCCAACCTTTACAAAACCTCGTCATTGCTCACATGCTCGGTCCACAATATCCTCAGCATCGTTCTGTAAGACCACATGTCAGCTGCTTCAATTTTTGTCCTCATTTTTAGTGATATTGTCCATAATTCACTGCCATATTGAAGACAGTAATGTGTGAGAAAATGTTATTAGTCCTGCGATGTTTTTATCTGCAACGTTATTGACGTTAAGCTAGCATGTTGGCTTCAGTCAATTTAATATGGTGACTTTAGAGCTTAGATGTAGCACAAGGCCGAAATTATTGAGCACGCATGGAAATCGAACCCACTACTCAGTAGTAATTGTTCTATGCTAACAGTTTTCTCTATCACAATTCTCGCTTGAAGAACTCGCTTTCACCTTCTTGCTTCCCAGTAAATTTGATTTTCCAAGATTCAAGTGCAATGACATTCATTATCTTCTGCCTTATTAACTTTTGTTCTTTTATTGTTCTCTCTCCATAATAGTATTTTTTGCCACTTCTATAAATTTTAAAAAATTTGCAGGAATGTCTCATCATTTTTCAGTAGAAGTGGCTAAATGTAACCGTGAGTTCTATGCTGACGGCTTATATGATTGTTTATGGAATTCTCTTCCACATTCTTTCTTTCGCATTCAAATTTGGTTTTGAAATATTTAAATTCAATGTCATAAGTGATTTTTACTCTCATATTCTCCAACACTCAGTAAACCCTGCGTTTTAGTGGCTTTATTACCTTGCTTGGGTTGAAATGATTACAAAATGTTATGTTGGTCGATTATTGTTAACTGAAATATTTTAATCGAACGGAGATTTGCAGCAGAGAAGCACCGAAGGAATGATTGGCAGATATATTTATTTATTTTTTTCAGACTGTCAGAGCAGCTGGTACTGGTTACCAGGCTTCCCGAGAGATGAAAATGATGTGAATTTGGATCTCATTGGAACATATACTTTATTTTTCTACTGCATCGGTTATACTTTTTGCTTGATTAATCAATCGATTTTTATTTAAACAATTTCAGTGCTAAACTGCTTTGTAATATAAATCCTCTTCTATGACAGTACATGCTGGATAATCTCGTAACATATGAAGAAGAGATTGGAGGCAACAGAATTGTAATTTTAGACACAGACGCTAAGTACACCATAAAAGGAATGTGTAAGCGTAAATAAAATTTTAAGGAAAATGCAAACAAAGTTATTTAAAATCGGAAAGCGGAAATCGAAATTTCTTAAATATATATTGAAGAATGTATGGTATATCGATGTGGCGTAATGCTAAACAAGCTTGTCTCGCTAGATCAGTTATGACTGAATAGTGAGTTCGATCCTCACTGGATGCCACATAGATACGTCCTTGTTCCACATGTGATCTACGTTTAGAAAGTCACCACAATGAAGAACGTGGTGTAATGATTAGTAAGTTTGTCTTGCTAGGTCAGTTATGACGGAGCAGTGAGTTATGTCCTTGTGACACATCTGATCCACATTTAGAAAGTCACCATATTGAATTAAGTGCTGTAATGATTTGTAAGTTTGTCTTGCTAGGTCAGTTATGACTAAGCAGTGAGTTATGTCCTTGTGACACATCTGATCACCGTTTAGAAAGTTACCACAATGAATAACGTGGTGTAATGATTAATAATTTTGTCTTGCTAGGTCAGTTATTACTGAGCATTGAGTTTTCTCCTTGTGACATATCTGATCTACGTTTAGAAAGTCACCATATTGAATTACGGGGTGTAATGTTTGTCTTGCTAGGTCAGTTATTACTGAGCAGTGTTTTATGTCATTGTGACACATGTGATCTACGTCTAGAAAGTCACCATATTGAATTACGTGCTGTAATGATTAGTAAGTTTGTCTTGCTAGGTCAGTTATTACTGTGCAGTGAGGTATGTCTTTGTTCCACATTTGATCTACATTTAGAAAGTCACCATATTGAATTACGTGCTGTAATGATTAGTACGTTTGACTTGCTAGGACAGTTATAACTGAGCAGTGTGTTATGAGCTTGTGACACATTTGATCTACGTTTAGAAAGTCACCATATTCAATAACGTGGTGTAATGATTAGTAAGTTTGTCTTTCTAGGTCAGTTATTACTGAGCATTGAGTTATGTCTTCTGACACATCTGATCTACGTTTAGAAAGTCACCATATTGAAATACGTGGTGTAATGTTTGTCTTGCTAGGTCAGTTATGACTGAGCAGTGTTTTATGTCATTGTGACACATGTGATCTACGTTGAGAAAGTCACCATATTGAATTACGTGTCGTAATGATTAGTAAGGTTGTCTTCCTAGGTCAGTTATGACTGAGCAGTGAGTTATGTCCTTGTTCCATATCTGATCTACGTTTAGAAAGTCACCATATTGAATTACGTGGTGTAATGATTAGTAAGTTTGTCTTGCTAGGTCATTTATGATTGAGCATTGAGTTATGTCCTTGTGACACATCTGATCTACGTTTAGAAAGTTATCATATTGAATTACGTGGCGTAATGATTAGTAAGTTTGCCTTGCTAGGTCAGTTATTACTGAGCAGTGAGTTATGTCATTGTTCCACATCTGATCTACGTTTAGAAAGTCACCATATTGAATTACGTCGTGTAATAATTAGTAAGTTTGTCTTGCTAGGTCAGTTATGACTGCGCAGTAAGTTATGTCCTTGTGTCAATTCTGATCTACATTTAGAAAGTCACCATATTCTATGACGTGCTGTAATGATTATTAAGTTTTTCTTGCTAGGTCATTTATGACTGAACAGTGAGTTATGTCCTTGTGACACACCTGATCTACGTTTAGAAAGTCACCATATTGAATTACGTTCTGTAATGATTAGTAAGTTTGCCTTGCTTGGTCAGTTATTATGGAGCAGTGAGTTATATCATTGTTCCATATCTGATCTACGTTTAGAAAGTCACCATATTGAATTACGTGCTGTAATGATTATTAAGTTTTTCTTGCTAGGTCAGTTATTACTGAGAATTGTGTTATGTTCTCATGACACATCTGATCTAAGTTTAGTAAGTCACTATATTGAATTACGTGGTATAATGATTAGTAAATGTGTCTTGCTAGGTCAGTTATGACAGAGCAGAGAGTTATGACCTGTGACACATCTGATCTACGTATAGAAAGCCACTATATTGAAGGACGTAGTATAATGATTAGTAAGTTTGTCCTGGTAGGTCAGTTATTACTGAGTAGTGTGTTATGACCTTGTGAGACATTTGATCTACGTTCAGAAAGTCACGATATTGAATTACGTGGTGTAATGATTAGTAAGTTTGTGTTGCTTGTTCAGTTATTACTGAGCAGTGAGTTATATCCTTGTTCCACATCTGATCTACGTTTAGAAAGTCACCATATTGAATTACGTGCCGTAATTATTAGTTTGTTTGTCTTGCTAGTTCAGTTATTACTGAGCAGTGTGTTATATCCTTGTGACACATCTGATCTACGTTTAGAAAGACACCATATTGAATTACGTGGTGTAATTATTAGTAAGTTTGTCTTGCTAGGTCATTTATTACTGAGCAGTGAGTTATGTCTTTGTTCCACATTTGATCTAAGTTCAGGAAATTACTATATTAAAGGATGTGGTGTAATGATTAGTAAGTTTGTTTTGCTGGGTCAGTTATGACTGAGCAGTGAGTTATGTCCTTGTGACACATCCGATCTACGTTTAGAAAGTCACTATATTGAAGGACGTGGTTTACTGATTTGTACGTTTGTCTTGCTAAATCAGTTATTACTGAGCAATGTGTTAGGTCCATGTTCTACATCTGATCTAAGTTTAGAAAGTCACCGTATTCTATTACGTGCTGTAATGATTATTAAGTTTTTCTTGCTAGGTCATTTATGACTGAACAGTGAGTTATGTCCTTGTCACACATCTGATCAACGTTTAGAAAGTCACCATATTGAATTACGTGCTGTAATGATTAGTAAGTTTGCCTTGCTTTGTCAGTTATGACTGAGCAGTGAGTTATGTCCTTGTGACACATCTGATCTACGTTTAGAAAGTCATCATATTGGATTTCGTTCTGTAATGATTAGTAAGTTTTTCCTGCTAGGTCAGTTATTACTGAGCAGTGTGTTATGTCATTCTTCCACATCTGATCTACGTTTAGAAAGTCACCATATTGAATTATTTGGTGTAATGATTAGTAAGTTTGTCTTGCTAGGTACCTTATGACTGAGCAGTGAGTTATGTCCTTGTGACACACCTTATCTACGGTGAGAAAGTCACCATATTGAATTACGTAGTGCAATGATTCGTAAGTTTGTCTTGCTAGCTCAATTATTACTGAGCAGTGAGTTATGTCCTTTTGACACACCTGATCTACGTTTAGAAAATTACTATATTGAAGGATGTGGTGCAATGATTAGTAAGTTTGTCTTCCTGGGTCAGTTATGACTGCGTAGTGAGTTATGTCTTTGTGACATATCTGATCTACGTATAGAAAATTACTATATTGATTTAGGTTCTGTAATGTTTAGTAAGTTTGTCTTGCTAGGTCAGTTATTACTGAGCAGTGTGTTATGCCTTGTTCCACATCTAATCTACGTTCAAAAAGTCACCATATTGAATTACGTGGTGTAATGATAAGTAAGTTTGTCTTCCTAGGTCACTTATTACTGAGCAGTGAGATATGTCCTTGTGAGAAATCTGATCTACGTTTAGAAAGTCATTATATAGATGGAAATGGTGTAATGTTTAGTACGTTTGTCTTGCTAGGTCAGTTATGACTGATCAGTGAGTTATGTCCTTGTGACACATCTGATCTATATTTAGAAGTCACCATATTGAATTACGTGGTGTAATGATTAGTAAGTTTGTCTTGCTTGGTTATTATGACTGAGCAGTTAGTTATGTCCTTGTGACACATCTGATCTACGTTTAGAACGTTACCATATTGATTTACGCTCTGTAATGTTTAGTAAGTTTGTCTTGCTAGATCAGTTATTACTGAGCAGTGTGTTATGTCCTTGTTCCACATCAGATCTTCGTTTAGAAAATCACCATACTGAATTACGTGATGCAATGATTAGTAAGCTTCTCTTACATGGTCAGTTATTACTGAGCAGTGTGTTATATTTTTATTCCACATCTTATCTATCTTTAGAAAGTCACCATATTCTATTACGTGGTGTAATGATTGGTAAGTTTGTCTTGCTAGCTCAGTTATGAATGAGCAGTGAGTTATGCCCTTGTGACCCACCTGATCTACATTTAGAAATTCACTATATTGAAGGATGTGGTGTAATGATTAGTAAGTTTGTCTTGCTAGTTCAATTATTACTGTGCAGTGTGTTACGTTCTTGTTCCAGATCTACTCTACGTTTAGAAAGTCACCATTTTGAATTACGTGCTGTAATAATTAGTAAGTTTGTCTTGCTAGGTCAGTTATGACTAAGCAGTGAGTTATGTCCTTGTGACACATCCGATCTACGTTTAGAAAGTCACTATATTGAAGGACGTGGTGTAATGATTAGTAAGTTTATCTTCCTAGGTCAGTTATTACTGAGCAGTGTGTTATGTCTTTGTGACACATCTGATCTCCGTTTAAAAAGTCACCATATTGAATTACGTGGATTAATGATTAATAAGTTTGTATTACTATGTCAGTTATTACTGAGCAGTGTGTTATATCATTGTTCCATATCTGATCTACGTGTAGAAAGTTACCATATTGAATTACGTGCTGTAATGGTTAGTAAGTTTGTCTTGCTAGGGCAGTTATTAATGAGCAGTGTGTTATGTCCTTGTTCCACATCTGATCAACGTATAGAAAATCACCATATTGAATTACGTGGTGTAATGTATTTTAAGTTTGTCTTGTTAGGTCAGTTATTACTGAGCAGTGAATTATGTCCTTGTGACACATCTGATCTACCTTTAGAAAGTCACCATATTGAATTACGTGTTGTAATGAATAGTAAGTTTTTCTTGCTTTGTCAGTTATTACTGAGCAGTGTGTTATATTTTTGTTCCACATCTGATCTACCTTTAGAAAGTCACCATATTGAAGGACGTGTTTTAATGATTTGTAGTTTTGTCTTGCTGGGTAAGTTCTGACTGAGTAGTGAGTTATGTCTTTGTACCACATCTAAACTCCTCTTAAAAAATTGCCCTAATAAGAAAAGAGGACATGGTGAATTTGTAACTAGCCTTGGTAGCAGACTTCCTATATGACCAGCTTGTTTTGATGGATTGATATATGGCGGAGAGAGAAAGAAGGTATAAAAAAAAGAACGTTACTAAGAACTACAAAAGATAACAACTTTTAAAGAGCCATGATATCGCATTAAGTATGAAGTGAGCGCAACAAGGTTCCCTCTTCTCTTTTGTCAGGCGGCGGCGTAAATAGCTCCCTCTCGTCTTCTGTCGCTGTTCTGGCTGTCGTGTATATTAGCAAGCGTCTTGTCACACGACATATTTCTTTGCCTGATGAACCGGTGTGGTCGAGACCTAATGAGCAGTTAACTGGTGTGTGTTCCGTTCTTTGACGCGCGTGCGCTCGCACAGACACACACACATACACACACTCATACATACATACATACATACATATATATATATATATATATATATATATATATATATGTAGAAGAAAAAGGGAGAGAAGCCGTGAACGTTTTGTTTAAAGTGAAGATTTATTGTTATTTTATTATAATACCGAAAGATTATTCGTGAGTACGAACGGATGTTGGTCGTGCGTTGTGGTACGGGGAGTCGAGTTCGAATTCCAGTTGCAATCCATTGTATTCACTTACGCGCAAATACCCTTGGGAAAGGTATTAATCCATCTCTTCCTTCCAGTTATGGGTTAAATAGCAGGACAGATTGCGTTCTATAGCCTTGGTCGGCAAGCGGTCTACCGCAGAAAGCAATGGCAAACTACTGCGGGATAATCTTCATGCCCAGTCAGTCATGTCTCTTTCGAGACATGATCGCTCAAGCGTGTATCATGTATGGCACTTAACTGACTGACGAACGGATGTTATTAAAAATAAGCAGACACAATGTTTGCAATTTATTTAATCTGACACACACACACACACGCACACACACACACACACACGTGTGTGTGTCTGTGCGTGTTCATTTCTTTTCTATTTTTCAAATTATTTTCTGGGTTTTGACAGTGTAAGATGTATTATATATTTGAATTGTTTTGAATATTTTTAGGAGCGTTTATCCAGATACTTCCGTGCTGGATGCGTCTTGAATTGGATTAATCATTTTTCTATTTTTAAAAAATACTTCCATTACTCTCACCGAACGGAAACCATGTAAGAATTACCGAATAAAAAATTAATTATATTTTCTGAGCTGCTGTAGTTTCATAATCACTATTAGAGTAGTACAACTATTTCCGAATATCGACACACAAACACTTTGAAATGTTCATATTAGAGCTTCTGGAGCGAATGCCAAGCAGTACAAAATACCGTTTCCAAATTTCTGGAGGAGTGAATTTTGTCACTGTGCTCTTTTTCTCACAGACAGTCGATAAAAAAAAACAAACATCACGTATGCATGAAATTAAAAATACGGAATGGCGGCAATTTATCCATCGCAACGTGTCTATATATGGAGGGAATATATTTATCTCGTCTCTCTGTCTTCATCTCAAAGTATATATCTTCCATTCTAGTTGTGTCTTTTCATCTATCTTCCGGCGCGAATGACAAACAGTACAGCATGACATTTACAAATCTTTGTAGAAGTGAACTGTGTCATAGTGCTCCTTTTCTTATATACATATATATATATATATATATATATCTAAACTTATTTATGAATGGAACTTTGTCTGTGTGTGTGTGTGTGTCTCTGTGAGTGTATCCGTTACCTATAGACTCCGAAACGGCTGAACCGATTTTCTTGAAAATTTAAACAGTTGTACAATAAGCGTCTGCGAGTGTTCTTAGCTAAGTTTTGTGTCGAGGTACCTGCGATAAATATCGAAACTCGATAATCGAAAAAATCGTGTTATAGAAGGAGTGGTCCGATTTTAATCAAATTTGATACACCCAGACAAAGACATAAGAAACGATATTCAGAAGTTTCAAGGGTGCAGTTCTTACAATAGTGCAGAAAATCGATAATATATATATATGAAAGGCAAGATATTTGTGCGTGTCTGTTTATCTGTCTGTATGTCCTTTATACAAATCCACAATTTTTATCCGATTCTCACCAAACTTCACACAAATATTTTTTAGGCTGATTCTGAGCTCCAGAACCATTGATTAGTTTTAAAGCTTTCATTATACCCGAGCAACGCCGGGCTATACTGCTAGTATTCAATAAGAATATAAGGATACTATGTGAAGAAATAAGAAATTATTTGTCCAATTGATTGCCTGAGAATATATTTGTAGACAATGATAATATCATAAAATTAAGCATTGCTCTGAATGTTTTAACAGGAAATGTAGCTGATGCGCAATCAAGATGAAATACTTTGGTTATAATTGGAAATTTTACAAATATGTGTCTTGTGGGGCTGTGGATATCGGCTCGGAACGAGAAATCCGAGAGCTGAGTTCGAAACATAGTTGAATTCTTTGCTGCTCACTTACGCTCAAATACCATTTGGGAAAGAAACAAAACCGTCGCTTCTTTCTCCAGGTTAACTAGCAAGAAAGTCTGGTTTCTATAATTCTGGTTGACAATTAATCTATTGCAGAAAGAAGTGGCAACCTACTTTGGAAAACATTTGTACTCAGTCAGTCATGTCTCTTTTGAGACATGATCGCCCCAACATGTATCACGTATGGTACTTAACTGACCGATAGGTCTATTATTACTTTGTTTTTGTTAATGAAGAAACAGGAACATTTGTGGTGCAATGGTTCGTTTTACAAGATTGTTTCAATGGATGAAATACGCCTGAGTAGGGCGTTCGATCCTTATGTGCGCTTTAGATATTCGACTTTAGTCCATATCCATGTTACGCTCAGTAAGTTACTATATCACTTCGATAATGATTAGCAAGCTTGTCTCGCTAGATCAAATACAACTGTATAGTGTGTTCAATCGTTACTGTTCAGATTTTCGGCTTTGTGCCATATCTTAGCTACGCTTAGAAAATGACTTTGGTACTCTGATGTGGCGTAACGATTAGCATGTCTAATTAGATCAGTTACGATTGAGTAGTGAATTCGATCTTCACCGGGTACTCTAGACTTTCGGCCTCGTACCATATCTAAGCTACGCTTAGTAAATTGTCATCATGCGGAAAAAGAACATAGAGAATTTGGCACCCGCTGGACATATTAACAGGAAAAAAGACAGAGTTGGGTAGCGATGCAATATGAAGCCTAATCTAAGTGAATTTCTGATAATTTGCCTGAAGATGAAAACCCGAAACATTATAAATCTGGTTCTACAGAAAAAGAATGCTGAGAATACCATGGAAAGATTATGTGAGTAACGTAGAATTCTTTAAAAATGTGAACAATAATAAGACTTATAGTTAGAATAAGTGGGCCACTGGTGACATTCAAGGTATACATACTGAGGATAGCAGACTTGAAGAAATAGAAACTCACAGGATATATTGAGAACAAGAGGAACATAGAGAAATATCGTCCTATTGAACCTATGTAGACTTTTGGCAGAAGAGAGCACACAAGCAATAGCAAGGGGACAAAAATTGCTCAGAGATACAAAAAATATTTTTTTAAAGTAAGTTCTTGAAGGGAGAAGACAGATAAAAAGAAGAAAGAAATCATCACTGTTTTAATTTAGTAAATTATTTTGTTCAGATTTATTAGGGTCATTCGGTAGAATATCATTTAATATGTTTATCATTCATACAGACTTATCTCCTTTACTTAATAATGTGATATTCCATTGTTACTGCATTTAATCCTGGGTATTAAAAGAATATACATAGAACTACGGGAACTATAGAATTAGAGAATAGGCCTATTATTACTGCAAGAGCAGAATAAGAGAATCTCTTTTTGCAGCAAAAACTAAACAAGAGAATAGGCCTGATGCTATCGCAACGCCAGAATAAGAAAATAAACGATAACGCAGCGACAGAATATGATAATGCAGCTAGTGTTATCGCAGTGGATATCGTCTTGGAACGAAAAATCGGAGAGCTCAGTTCGATTTCCAGCTAAATTCGTTGCATTCACTTACGCGCAAATACCTTTGGTAAAGAAATATAACAGTCGCTTCTTTCTCCAGGTATGGGTTAAAAAGCAATTTGATCTACCCTACTTGCAAATGATATATTCTGCTGCTGCAATCAGTTAGGCAGTTAAGTGTTATACGGGATACACGCTTGGGTGACCATGTCTCGTAAGAGACATGACTGACTAGGCAGAAGATTTTCCTGCAGTAGTGTGCCGTTACTTTCTGTGGTAGAGTGGTTGCCAACAAAGGCTATAGAACCCAATCTGTCCTGTTATTTAACCATAACATTTCTGAATGTTATGAATTTTGAACACAATTCAAAATAGCAAGAAGACCATAGGTAATAATCTTAAGAAAACTTTGTTCAAAACAAAATGAAAAAAAACCTGGATCAGAACGACATTATCGGTGTCTCTCCACATAATAAAGAATTTCTAAGCGCAGCTTAGATGTGGCACAATGCCGAAAGTATGGATCACCAGTGAGAATCGAACTCACTAATCCGTTATGAATTGATCCAGCAAGACAAGCTTGCTAACCATGACACAATTTTCAAGTGCCCGTCTCCACATTATGTTGTTCTGCCCTAGAATACATCAAAATGTATAAAGAAAAAAATGTATGCTCAATTACATCCAGTGAATTTAATTGAAAACATAAGCTTACCGAAGAATTTGCAGAACACAAAAGAATTATGTTCATTTACATAAAACATGTGGCACAAGGCTAAAGGTAAGTGAGTTATGGCTGATCAAAATTAACTGTCTTAAGCATAGCTAATCCGATTCACGACCAATTCGTACGTTATAACTCATCCATCAACGTTCAATTCTAAATATACCACAATACCACATATTAACATGAACCCTACAAAAATCCTTAACAGAAAATTAATGTACAAATATCTTTACAAAAATATATAAAAATATAATGATACGGAATGAGAGAGGGGATGAGCCCTAAAACAAAACTAAAATATCAAAAAACATTCAACTTAAAAAGTAACAGATGCTAGAAGGAACCATCCACTCCACAGAAAAAAAGAGAGCTCGCTGTATTCTGTTATTAGAAAGAATTGTGAAGCTCACTCACTAACAGAGTGGGCAGAATAAAATAAAAATGACTGTAAACTCTTCGTGAGGATAGTGGCAAAATATATTTAACTATGTTTAGCAGCGTTATCTAAATCTACCCACCATCCTTGCCCCTTTTCAACAACGTGATCACACGCCTGAATATCAGGTTGGGATGGACCCTGCCGGAATTACTTGTTGAACATGACAGTCAAAATCGGCTCAAATATGTGCAACAGCATTAAGTACAATTCCTGGAACAGACCCAGAGACATGCCTTTGCTAATCATCTTCAATAACAAGTAGATTTCACCCTATGTGATACTACCCTCGCCGCTGGCCGCTTCATTATGCGAAAGCCGAGGGAAGTTCGACAAATAGCTGCGAAACTCTTCATCATAGAGTCCAGGCTCCTTGTTAACCCAGCACTCGAATTGGCGCCGAAACGCGTCACACGTGTCTTTAGTCAACCTCAGAGTACCCCTTCCGATTATCAACCTCCCGAATGCATCGATCGAAACCTCTAGAGATCTTGCGCAGTTCTCCGCCCATATTCTTGTGATGCATCATGATGTTCTTACGCCTAACTACCTAAAAGAGTAGCACTCCCTCCTAGGCTGCACGCTTTAGAGTATTCCTAGCTAAATCAATGGGTAGGGAGTATTCCAGCATCCCCCATTCTATCATTGAGAGTATTCGACTTGTTAGCCATCTAGGGGAAATCGTAGATTGTATTCGGAGGTAAAAAAATGTAATACTAAGTCTTGCCTAACACAAATCATGTCTATTATAATAAGAACGTTGTGTGTGTGTGTGTGTGTGTGTGTGTGTGTGTGTGTGTGTGTGTAGTTTCCTTCTGTCAGGACAATGGCAAGCGAAACTAAAGCGAGTTTCATTACAGAGACAATAACGAGCCATCGTCGGCTCATTTCATTAGAGAGACAATAACGAGCCACCGTCGGCTCATTTCATTAGAGAGACAATAACGAGCCATCGTCGGCTCATTTCATTAGAGAGACAATAACGAGCCACCGTCGGCTCATTTCATTAGAGAGACAATAACGAGCCATCGTCGGCTCATTTCATTAGAGAGACAATAACGAGCCATCGTCGGCTCATTTCATTAGAGAGACAATAACGAGCCACCGTCGGCTCATTTCATTCTCTTTACTCCCAGTTATTAAAGTTTTGATGCGTGTTCGCTAATAATTATTATTAATTTCTTTTTTTGGAAAAGAGGTTTGGATTATTTTTTTTTCTTTATTATGTCTTAATGTAAGATATTCAATAGTAGGTACATCAATATATATGTTGTCATTATTTTAGATGGCATATCAATATAAATAATTTGCCGTCAATTTTGATGGCAATAGGCTCAGTCGTTTCCGATAATTCCATTAACACTAATCTAATCATTTGTTGCTGGAAATCCAAAGTGACCAGTAAAGACAGTTTGAACTTCCAGTGTCCAGTCATTCTAGGCAGAGTAGTTAACATCATTCAGGTACATAAAAGTCTATTGTCGAAAAAGTCCAACCAATGTCTAACTAAATTGGCTAACTAGCAAATCTAGACAGACCTTTTTTACTAAAATCATGTCCAGGTAGCTGTCTACCCTTGTATCTACCCCAAGTGCCGACGTTCACATCTCGTGTTATGGGTGATCGACCCGGTATCTATCGACGAAATGTCCGACCTCTCACTAGCTCTCCACTCACTGTCTAATTTGGGACCCAGGATAGCATCACCAGATCCACTATCGAATCCAGGGTGGGTTTAACCAGACATGAAACACTTCATGCCAGCTAAAATCTCTACATGGCACGCGAACGTCTCCTGAATCTCGGCCACATCTCCGATTTCTCAAGCCCTCGCATTCAAACTTGCTAGCTTAAAAGACATTTTAAAACTTTATCATTTCAGCGAACACTGGACGGAAATCTGCGTGTGACAGAGCCTCGACGGATTTTCCTAGATTTCTTGTGTCCATCTCTGACCTAATGCATCAATCCAGGAGAATCCCGCCAAAGACCACCAGGAAGCTTAATTTAAGAGTCCAATATAACCGCTCCCTTGCACATAACTTTGATATTTTATTTAAATCCGCAGTCCTAAATTGAACTATCCTGATATTTGGTAAAACCTCTTTTGCTCCAATCAGGTGGTCCCAAACTTGTAGGTCTTTATCTGTATTTCTAATAGGCGTTAATACCCACGGAGCGTGAGGAAATTTTTGTAGTCCTCTGTTAACTTGAATAAAAAACACAAGAATGCTATCCTCTTGTCTGACAAGCTGAAAAATCGCTACCCTCTTCAGAATAGTTTCATTTTTCTAAGTGGGGATAGATTTAGAGATTTTTATGGAGGGGAGGGATATAGTGATTCCTTACTGGGAAAAATAGAGAGGCTCTTTGCTTTTGAGGTATGGTTAAGTTCATTTCTGTTTGGCAAATTAAGAACAAATTAAACTTTGAATGTTCCATGGCCTTCTCCGATCTAGTTCGACCGATATCTGATATAGTTCTTTTCTATTATATACGATTCCGTTTTATCCCTCCACGATGGGAGCATATCGTGTACCTTCACACCTTCATCCTGCTGTTGTTTTTGTTGTTGCTGTTGTTCCTGTTGCGGTCGCTGCTGTTGTCGCTGCGTCTGTTTTTGCTGTTGGTGATACTTCAGTTGCCGATTTGGTTGTTTCCGGTTCTGTAAAACATCATGCTGTTGAGTGGAGTGCTGCAGATTTTTGTCCCTACCTCACTACTTGCTGCCATATACCGAAGCTACTCGGTGACTGGTCAGACACATTTGACTCCACTTGCATGCTATAGTTTGCTGGAATAGTTTCCGCATTAGTGGCGCCGGTTTCCTGCAAAGCCATGCTTTTGATAAATGCTCCTCCGCGGTACAAGACAAACAATGGTGTCAAAGGACTTCAACGATTACCAGGATGTTTCGGCTTCTGCACGTTAATATATTAGATATGTCATTAAAGCACTGAAAGGCCATTGCCACCTGTAAGAAGACAACTCCGCTAACAATCTCGGCCTTGTTTTTGCAGTTCTAACATCCACTACACGTTCGTAATGAGCAAAGAATGACCCCGAATTGTCTTCCGAAATGTCCATGAACGGCCCGCGTAAAGTTACTTTTGTTTCGCGAGTGCCTATATACTCGGTTTGCAACCTCACCGATTCTTCCTGCCAGAGTTCTGGCTTCTACTGTTGCTAGCAAGATGCTCCATATAGCGTTTGACCACCTTGATAGTACTTTTGAAATTATGCTGAGGTTTTTCAAAGTCTGCTCCATTATCCGCCTGCTGACCCCCGTCAATCTATGTGTTTTGGTGTCTGTGATCTGCAGAGAGATTGCCCTTGTAGCTACTGTCTCAAGGACAAAAAGAACTGCTTAGAACTTGTTTTCCTAAGTGAAACCTTTGTACACATCCTTCTGGAGCTCATAGTACTCTAGACACTTTTTCGATCTGTCAGTTTCCTACGCTGATGGAATAATAGGAGAGAGTTCTTTGAAGCTCTTGGGAGACGCCTTCATAGTGGTGGGTCTTCCACATCAGCCAACGTAAGATTAAAGTTAAATAAAAAAGTCAGTTGCAACATAAAAAACAATATTAATAATTGTGTAAAACAGTACTAAAACACGGATACAAATAGGCCACTGTTCCACTCGTTACGCAAGCAAGTCTACCCACGAAGTGTAAACCCTCGTTTTGCATAAACTCTTCTCTTTGTCTTTGAGAAAATTGTGTAGCATAAGGAAATTGACATTACAGTACAGTTCTGCATGCTTTTCCTTGTTTCCAACGAAATAATCCTATTCTTTAATATATTTATTTTTAGATTTTGGAAGGCAACTTTTACTCTTTCTATGAGCTTTCGAATCTTCTACCCCCTGTTAAAAACACTTCCCAGATAATTAAACTTCTGTACTTGTTTGATCTTAGCGTCTTAGAGTATCTTGGGATTTTTCTCTGGCTGATAACCATGCATTGTCTTCTTATAGTTGAAGGTTAGTTCTTAGTTCTCGCTTTTGTTTACTACCTTTTTAGGTTATCTTGTTTTCCTTGTTTCATCCATAAACATAGTGTCAGTAATGTTAAGACTGTACCCACAAATAAGAAATTATGGCAGGGTCTGTTGCTTTCCTAGGATAAGATCAGGGGTTGAATAAATCCGGTGACAGTTTTAATTCATTGAATACGGTTCAACGAAGTAAAACTTCAATTTTTACTGCATGATAACACTTATTGTTTAGTTGCGAATACATGTATACTTTGAACAAAATAATGTTAAAAGAACGATAACGAAAAAAGACTTCTGTTAAAATTATATTAAAATCATGAAAATTTACTACGGATAAATATTTTACACCGGTCAATGCTGAATAGTTAGAAAATGCTGTTCGTTATTCGTTTTTTATTCAGGTTTTTTTCTCTGCCTCCTTTACCTTCGCAATATTGTGTACAATTTTTCAAAGCCATCTTTCTTCCAGTCTGGGATGCCCGGATGTAATGAATAGTGGATCGGAATGCAAAAAGCAAAAACGAATTTCGACTCCAGTCGGATTTGCTACATTCACTTTTACGCCAATATTCTTGGGAAAAGTATGAAGAAATGTCCTCGCCCAATCATTGGGTTAAAAAGTAGTACTTTTATCTAGAAAAATAATTTTTAGACTAACAAGACAATGTTAATGAAATATTCACTTGTAAAAAAAAGGAGCTATTATTACAATCCAGAATAAGTTTCGAATTTAAATAAATCACAAAGGTTTAGTAAGCCATAGAAAAAACAAAACAATAAAACCAACTCAAACAACAAATCCATCCATCGAATACTTAATTGCGTGTCTCATAAATTTTAACTCTCCTTTTGAATTTAAGTTTAAGTGACCATTTTAATTAAAAAATAAATATGGACTTTTTATTTCCGACATTAACTATATTAAATAGATTTTCGATATTTCTCACTTTTGCAAGCAACTCCCCAATTACATTTTCCCAGTGTTTTATGTCTTTCCAAACGAAAAACGGCTGTATGTGTGTTTTGACGCCTTTAGGATTATTGCTATCGTCTTAACCGCATAGGTTTGCCTTTGGAAATATTCTAAACAACAGCAGGCGCTGAAGCACTTGCCATTGTCTTCATAATACATAAATTTTGTTTTATAACTTTACTGGTTTAAAAAAAATGAATTTATTGTGACAATCCAAGGCGGAGGGAATTTTGTTTAGATCCAAGAGAAACATTAACATCTTAGCCTAATCGAAATATACTGCAGAGAAAGTTGGCTACATTTCCGAGGGGATTCTTTACTACGAATTGTTAGAAGCTGAACAAAGGGCGCAAAGCTATAATGCGTCGATGTATCGTCTGACTGACTCACAGGAAAAGCAACAAAAACATTTCTGTGCTAGAAAGTCAACCGTCAATTTTACTGCATGAAAATGCTGAAAGATAAATTGCAAAGGCACGTTGAACAGAAAAGTGATATATACTTGTGCCGTGTTTTTTCAGGAAATAAGCGACCATGGCTCTCTAAAATTACCGTGTTCGAACTAAAGAATTAATCAACAAACATTTTGATCTCACATCATGTCGCGCACAACAGAACATATACAAAGTCATTTCATAAATCTATTTTCCTTAGATTAAATTTTGTATGAGAAACCACATGAGACAGAATTGTGAAATTGAAAGTAGACCTTATCAGATGCTGTAGCATGAACACATACTTATATTTGAGTGAAGCAAAATCTATGGTAGTTTTTTAAATGAATGGAGTTGTATAATAGGAAAATATGACAAGTTATTTTGTCAACATTCATCATATTATTGTAGGTTACACCGCCCGACACTTTTTCGGCCCAAATGTTGTTGGGCAATGTGCACATGTTTCATGGTTATTTTTTCTAGTTGAATCAGAAAATAAGATCCATTTTGCTTCATCACTTTACGTTTATTCAGTGCAGATAAAGTCTTTTTTACTTAAAATAGGCCAAAATACCGATTTAACAGTGATATACCAGGGCCAAGTAGAACCAACGTTTTCAGGTTAGAATAACATATTATAAAGAAGAAATCATCCCAATAGCTTAGAGAATATAATTTCAGAAGTTTCAGTTCAAACAAAAGTTTTCATCAGCAGAAAGTGAATCGCCTACTTGCTAAGTTTTATGTCCATGAAATAACAATTTTGATGAGGAAAGAAGCACATATCCTTAGTCAACCTCAGAGTATGCCTCTCCAGAGTTTTGGCCTCTTTGATATATCAATCACCACCTCGACAGATCTCTTCTTTGCACAATTCGACGTTTATGTTCACGGTTTCGTTAGATATCTTGTTTAGCCTATGTCTAATTACCTGACCCCGGTAACGCTTACTAGACAACCACTCCAGGGCCTGCTTTGTTAATGCTATGTCTAGGATATCTTCCCACTGCCTCAACTAGACTATACTTAAAGTGTCTTCACCTTGTCAGCCTTAGCTAGGGTGAGTTGACAGCTATAGTCACCGGTGAAAGATCTAATATTATCTTTAATCGTCCCCATTTCAACGTTAAAATAAATTTCGTATACATTGACAACAGATAAAAGAAAATGGTGTTTATTGACGACTGGAAAAGTGAAATTTCATCATGTCAACTAAATTAATATTGCTTTGATAAAAATTGTTTTAATTACCAAAATGTTATGAGATAAAGTTAAGCATTTCCTCTTTAAAATAACACCAACATTAATGCATTAAATTTGAATTTAAGTACATTTAATTTAATACAAACGGATGAAAACTTATCTTTTAATCATAAAAAATAGATTTTACCGATTGCTCCATTTCGCTCCTCGTATGAACTGGTCAAAATCTTTTTGGGTAGTTATCACACGATGGAATTCGGGTATTACGGAGTCAAAAATACTCTCCATGAGGTAAAATGTCTAAAATGTCAATTAAGAAAAGGAACTTTTCTCTGCTTCTTCTATGTGTCTTGTCCCTTCAGGACGTAGGCGATCATGGCCTTCCACTTTTCCTTATCCCTGGTGGCTCTGAGCACGCCTTCTCTTGTTACACCATGCAATCCTCGTTCCGTCATCAACCTGATTAGGTCCTTCAAATATGTTATCTGTTGCTTTCCCCTGTATCGTTTTCCTTCTATCTGGCCTGTTAGCATCAGATTCTCTAAGTCCTCCTTCCTCAGTGCGTGTCCCATGAACTTCAACTGTCTCTTCCTGATGCTCAGTATTAATTTTCTTTTTGTTTCCATCATTTCCAAGACCTGCTTACACTCCCTAAATAATATCGCTTGTAACAATTATTCTGAAAAATACAAAAAAAAAGAAAAACAGGAATTATAAATAAATAAGTTAAAATTATCACTAATTAATTTTATATTACGCAAAATTATTTATTCTGATAATATACAAAGTAAGCATTGCATTGCATACATGGACCCTTTGAAAGTCAATATACACCTGCTAACGCACAACTCGCATCCATTCTATCACCCTCCTTCTGACATTTCCTATATGTAACCACACTTTCTCACCACCTTCCCCTATGTAACGCCCTGCGCAATAGTGGCAGTGGAATAGATTGCTTGGGGTGAAATGATTAAAAATAAATAAATAAATATTTATTTATCTGTAAATTCAAATAAAACTTAGAGAGGAAATAGCTATTTTCAACATGTCATTTTAGGACATGTATCTCAGCCCCATTTATACAGAGTAGGGCTTAGAATGCATGCCCTAAAATGACATGTTCAAAATGGCTATTCCATACCGTAACTTTTATCTGAATTTACAGATAAATAAATAATTATCCGCTCTCTAAGTTAAATTAATTTACATTGAACTCTCTATTGGATCAGTAAAAATAAATATATATATAAGAAATCCAATGGATAAAGTCTAGTCAGAAGATCATAAAACTTACATCCTATCTGCTAATGTCAAATCTGTCTACAAAATTCCTAGACACTCATTAATCAACTATATTCACTACCCACATTACTTTCTTCAAAGTTCAAACGGACAATTTACAAGACTTATTCCCTTATCACTACCTCCACCAACATCCCACACACAACTCACCAAATATAAAAAAAGAGGCTTTCCATTCCTCTCCAAACCACCTGATGAAACATTGTGGTTTCAATGTCGAAACAAATGTGCAATTTGTAGTGGATATATAAAAGAATTGTACATGGTCTAAAATATAATTTATAATAAATATTCACAGCTCTATATATTATATATCGAGCACTGTTTTAAATTAATGTTTTGGACGTTGTAAAAAAATTTTTCTTCGTTCCTTATTCACTCGGATATATATATAGTACTAACCAACATATTTATTTAAATTTATTTGTTTGAACATTATTTTTAAGGGATACTCGTATTTGAGTAGATTTTTTTGTTTTGTTTTTTTCTAATTTAGCAGTATATATATATATATATATATATATTCGGTCGGGTTTCAATCCTGGGTTAGGAAGCAACCGGAGTCTAAGCCGTACTGATGAGCTGTAATACAGCGAAACAGATCTGTCTGCGCATGACTATAGTATATATATATATATATATATATATATATATATATATATATATCAGAATACTTTTACAAACTGTGAGTATTGCTTACTCAAACCAAAACAAGGACAAACGCCCGTATAAACATTTTTCCGAAAATTCTTCGTTTTTGATTAAAGTTTAAAGGTTTACAGTAGGTGGCTTTGTGTTGCTTTGGACTAGGTTACATTTGTCATGCGTGTACATTAGTGGCCAGCCTAGCTTCAACGTTTGACGTGTGTGCTAGTGAGTAAATTGAGCAATGTTTCGTTTAACAATGGCAGGATATTCATATCGTGAGCAGGTAGATATAATTTTTACATACTGTCGCACGAGCATTAATGGACGTGTTCCTGTAAGGTTGTATTAGATTGCGTTTCCAGACCAAACACAGCCAATGTTTTCAAAATTTGATGCTGTTTATCGTTACGTTACTGAGACAGTATCCATGGTATCACAAACTATGAACCGAAGAAGACCAAAATCCGCTCCTACGCCTAACTACGGAGAACGTATTCTACAGGCTGTCAGAGACGATTCATGTTTCATCACATGTCAAGTAGACCTAGCATGTCGTACAGCTTCTAGTATAGCATAGAGGATATTTTAAGAGCAGCTCCTGTTTCTGTATCATTAGTGTTACCGTCTGCAGAGTTTTTCGCTCTCTGATCACGCACTACAGAATTTTTGCCGATATTTCCTTATTACACGAACTGCCGATCCGTTGTTTGTCTCTTCAGTTTTTTTACGGATGAGGCAACATTTAGAAGAGATGGAATAACAAATTTACTCAATCAACTTTTGTGTGCGGAAAGGAATCCCCATAGTAACATACACGCTAGCCACCAGCATCGGTTTACGATTAATGTGTGGGCTCCATTATTTACCCTTCTCCCCCACTTGAGAGAGATGTGACACAAGGTCTTTTTTAACGTGGGGAACCTGAGCGCATACACCCAGGTACTGGTCAAACATTACCTATCCACCGCGGTGGACAGGTTCAAAACCGGTCATAACTGGTCTTTAATTGTCTTAGGTGTGCCCAGCCCGAAGGCTAGGGCGAATCCCTGTCTGGTAAGTCTATATGTTCTCCAGCACATCTGCAGACGTCTTAGGATGACTGCTCTATAATACTGTCAGCTCTCTGCCTCTGAGCAGAGAGCACAAACCCAGTCGTGATTCCGCCGAAGGGTAGAACCACGACTCGGTAAAAATAGACAGACATATTTTTGGCCCGGCTATATGGCTGGGAATTCCCACATTAAAATGACCATGTGTCACATCCGGCCTTGCGTGGGAAGGCTAGTAAATACAGTCTACAGGGTTTCTATTTCGGACACACTTTTAAACATGCTAGAGGATGTACCCCTGCTAATACAAAGACACATGTGGTTGATGCATAACGGGAATTCAGCACATTATACTCACATTGTTTGCGAGACACCGGCTGACATCTTCCAATAAGATCGATAGATAAAGGAAGACCAGTTCTATGGTCTACACGTTCTCTCGATTTCAGTCCCTTTGGGTCTACCTGAAACAATTAATTTATGCAGCAGATATTAATAATACAGAAGCGCTTCATCAATGTGTCATGTGGGCTTTTGAAAGCATTCGGCACTCTGAGAGGGTCTGCTAGTCAATCATCCGACGGATGTATGGGTGTGTAGAAGGAAACGGGGGATATTTTGAAAATTTGTTAGGAGTTTTTGTGTTGAGATACAACGATAGACTTTTGGTCATACGTTTATATGGGCATTACCTATTTTTTGTTGTGTGTGTGCGTTATGAACCCGCCCCAAAATTATTTTTGGAATATATCTTGGATTGTATATTTATCCCGAGAACACTAACCATGGGTATATAGTACTCAGCACAAATGATGCCATTTTAATTACAATTTAATTAAATTTTCCGTACCTGATTTTCTTATTTAAATAATATGTTTTTCAGTTCCTATTAAGGTTAACTCAAACTAGAAATCTTGAAGTGACTGCATGTAAAATATTTCAGATAAAGATTTATATTTAATATTTCTTTTGATATTTTCAAATCGGGTATGATATACTCATGTTTAGTAGTGGTGTAAATTTAATTTATGGTTAGTGTTCCAAGCTTAACTGCGTCCACCGTAAACATTAAACATAAAAAACTGAAAAATCAGTAAAAACCAGAGGCTGTTATATAGAATGTGCGATGGATGAATTATCGTATAAATGACACAAAAATGAAAAATAAAATGCTAGCATCTTGTTTTAACAGATACGTATACCAAAATTACAATAAAGAAAAAATCTAAAAATACTAAATAGTGAATTTATTCAATAAAACTACCATTGGTTTAAACCACGGTCTCCAGACGACTTCGGAATCTCCAACACATCTTCTGGGCGTTTTTTAAGTTGTGAATGCTGATATTCCTTTTATGTCATCTTTGGTCAGTCAGTTAAGTGCCATACGTGATACACGCTTTGGGCGATCATGTCCCGAAAGAGACATTATCCTGCAGTAGGGGGGGGCATTGCTTTCTGCAGTAGACTTGTTGCCGACCAAGGCTATAGAACCCAATCTGTCCTATTATTTAACCCATAACTGGAGGGAAGAGACGGATTAATACTTTTCCCAAGGGTATTTGTGTGTAAGTGAATGCGAAGAATTCAACTGGAATTCGAACTCGGCACCCCGATTTGTCATCTTTGGTATTAAGTATTATAAAGCTATTACCTTGTTAGCTTCTAGCGCAACTGCATCTCACACATAATCACAGGGGTTGCAGTCTATGGGGTTACATGGCCATATGTAAGGAACGGTGTGGTCGCATATATTGTCTGATAGATATGAATGGGTTTTCCTGCTTGTATGGCATCGTGCAGAGTCCTTTTTCCTGGCATACCTCCTCAAGGCACTTGATACAGTTCTCAGTGTTGAATCTGAGGCCCGGAGTTCTTTTCTTGTCAGAACGATCCGAGCTGCCGTACCTTCGTAATCACCCAACTCTTTGCGAATCCCCTACACTCTCCTCAGATTGACACCCAGACATTTTGATATCTTCGTACTGAAGAATGTTAAGTGCTACTGCATGTCGTTTTCTAAATTTCTCGCGAGGTGAATTACGTCATTGTGCTCTTTTTCTCAAAGACGGTGACCAACTAACTCTACTATACTGTGCAGTCTACAAAAAAAAACAAACAAACAAAAAAACAACATGCAAAATGGCGACAATTTATCTATCACACATTGTATATTTATATGGAGGGAATATATATCTCTCTCCCTCCATCACAAAATATATATATAATATATATATATACCTATCATTCTAGCTCTCTGACTTTCTTTTTACCTACCTCTACTTTTGTTGTATATTGACAAACAACAAACACGCATATATATAAAAATATAAGTTGTATTTTTATTAATGACGATGAACCGTGTAACCTAGGGAACAGAGAGTGTTGAGAGAGCGCGCCTCTAATGGGGTTGACGGGAGAGTCGTAGTATCTGCTGTGTCTCTCTCCTGCTACTCTGGTCTGTCTGGCTCTCTGTCTGGTGAAATCCGTGCGCCGAGGTCTTTTTATAATCTCCAAACCGGGACTTCCGGCTTTGCCTCGCCCACGCACGCCCACGTAATTCTCAGAGACACCTGTTCTGTTTGCCTCTTGTAGCCATTTCCGCTACTGCCGGAAATAAGGTCAAACAAACATCCGTTCCTTTCAACGACCGGAAACGCCCCCGCTTGCGTCAGCTTCCTCGGGTGGGCCCAGATTGTTATATTACACTTTTAGTTTTACCTGTGTCTATTAATATATTTTGGTTTGAGTAGTCGTGGCTCTGGGAGGCACAGTCCTATGGTTGAAGGAACTTGAATGAGTTCCTCCTAGAAATATATGAATGAGTGGCATTTTATCAAGTCTAATTAGTTACCTCTTCGCCGTCAGGGCCCGTGGTACAGATGATATGACATCTGCAACTGTCTGGGTTTCAATTCCTAGTAGTGTATGCGCGCTGCTGAAGAGTCTCAGATATAGGACGAAACGGCCGTCCAATTCTTTCTACATTCTGTTGAGGTCTAATAAAAAACTTGATGAATTGTCTAATATATTTTTCAATTCATTTAATTCTATCTCCCTATCAATCTATGTTTATTCATATCTCTCTGTCTTTTTATATATCTATTCCAATATGACTGTCGCGTTTGACAAATTTCCAAGTAATGAAAATTCTTCAAAAGTATGGTATCTTTAAATTACTTTTCATATTTCTCGTAACATTAAAGCCGCTTTATTTCGTCCTAATCAAGTAATCTTCTGCATTTACTTTGTCTCTTATCTACGCTGATTAAGATTTCCTCGCCAGTTCAGGGTTGACTGTCCTCTGTAAATGTCTTCAAATTACTGAGAGAAGACAGGCTAACCTAATGTAAGCATCATAAATATTAACCTGCACGGTTTGGGACGACCTTCTCGACTAAAACCATGTCTTGGAAAGAAGCTGATAATTTTCAAGATGAGATAGCCAGTATTTTTGGCGTTGTGGCTATATCATAATTTTACCAACGAACATTGATAAATATCGAAGTAGTCATTTGCTTTCAATGGCTGCCTGGAAGGTGAAAGAAAAGGTCGCTTGTTTTGTACTGCTAGTATCGGTTGGCGCCAATATGTGCATCCATTGTAAATAAATAAAATAGCAGCGGTCTGAGGATTTTAGTGTCCTAATGGCTTTCCCAAACATTTCTCCTTTTTTCCTTATTCATCTAATTTTGGTTGAAGCCAGGAATCTTGGCGAGCACAGATTTTTTTTTAGTATAGTGCATTTAAATAGTCATTGTTATTTACAATTTATTTATCACGTAACCCATGATTACTGGACATATGGGATAAGTAATTCAAAACTTAAAATACATATACAGTGATATAAATACAAAGAATATAGAATTCATTAAAAATAATTTGTCAGATACATTCTTTGAAAATTATTTACTATAAGAAATATATTAAAAGTATTGACACTCTCTAGATTGCTCGGTCTATTTTTCTCCTCTCTATTGTCATATTCACGACGTTTCGACCGTTATACTCTCTAGCTTTCTTCAGATGATATATGTTGGAATTTCGAATTTCTTTAGTCCACAGGGTTACTGTTCTAGTTCCAGTGCCATGCCTTTTCTGGATATCCCAGGTTTCTTCCTTTCGGAGCTCAACTCCAAATATTTTGCTAGCATCTACCTGGAGACAGGTATTGAAATCAAAACACTTTTAGTAAAGTTTGTGGTGTAGTGGATATTGGCTAGGAACGAGAAATCGGGTATCCAAGTTCGAATTCGAGATGAATTCCTTGCATTCACTTACGCACAAATACCCTAGGGAAAGGTATTAATCCGTCTTTTCCCTCCAGTTATATGTTAAATAGCAGAACAGATTGGGTTCTATAGCCTTGGTTTGCAACCAGTCTACCACAGAAAGTAATGGAAACCTACTGGGGATAAACTTCTGCCCAGTCAGTCATGTCTCTTTATAGACATGATCGCCCAATCGTGCATCACGTATGGCACTTAACTGACTGACTTTTGGATGACTTCAACAGCCGTTTTAGGCATTGGGCCAGATGTCAAATAATGTGAGTATTGTAAACAGTTATAATACCTCATCTTAGAAATATTGACATATTAAAAATATTCAATAAATACTTTAACACTTTTCATTCACTCACTCAGATATTTCTGAACGAGTTTGGCACCATGCATGATAGTCTATATGAGAGTCTCGATCTTCTCATGTACCATATCCTCTCAGGACGTAGGCGATCATGGCTCTCTATAATTTGCTGTTCATTGTATTGCTTAATAAATTTTGTCTTTCTGCTATTTCTCCAAGAGCCTGTTCCGCAAATCAATTTATACAAGTTTACAAAGTATGCTATGGGTTGTTTACCTGTTCCTCTTGTCTTCACCCTGTTCTTTGAGTATCAGATTTTCTAAGCTATCTTTCCTTATTATACGTGAAAGAAATTTCAGTAATCTCTTTCTGATGTTAACTATAAGATTCATTTTTGTTTCCACTTTCTTTAAGACTTCGTCGTTGCTCACATGTTTGGTTAATGGTATCCTCAGCATCCTTCTGTAAAACCACACTTCTGTTACTTCCAGTTTCTTCACTATTTTATAAGACAGTCCTGCATTCACTGATAGATAGGGGGTCATATATTTTATAACAGTGTAATACACTTTCATTTTTAACTGTTGTGTTGAGGAAGTTAGTAGGAAAGGAAGACACGAACACGGGACTTGTAACAACAAGATATATTGAAAAATAAGAATACAGAAGGTTAAGTCTGAGTGGAAATCCCTCTCAGCTGTGACAAATAGTCTATATATGTCTACTTCCTAGCGTCTGTCCAGCGAAGCGCATACAGAGCCTAGCCGGTATTTGTAAAGAAACGGAACAGTCCATTATAAAGGGGTTCTACCCCAATAGTAACGAAGGTGTTCTGTTTCTTATCACTTTGCTTAGCTTTGGAAAGCGTATTTATCTGTCACAATAATCAATCGGATTTCACTATCGCACTTTCCTTCCTCTTTTAAAACTATTTCCAGATATTTAAATTCTTTTAATAGGTTCGATTTGTTATCTCCGATTTGTATGTTGCTTTTTAGGTTCGAACTTTTGCTAATAAGTATGCATTCTGTCTTCTTGCACTTTAGTCCTTTCTTCTCTATTTTTTCATTTGCATTTGGCACTCATCCGTTTGCTAACTGACGGAACTATTTGAGAACATGTCACGAGATTTAGGTCAAAGTTTTCTTTTTATTTCAAACTTGCGGTGTTGGGAAAAAGTATGACATCAAGCACAGTCTATTTTATACTCAATTTCCTTTTCTCCTATATTAAAAAAGTATTATACTTAACCTTTACATAATTAAACTAAAACACATAGAAAGAGAATAAATAGAGAACCCCTCTATTATAATAAAGATAGTCGTATATATATATATATATATATATATATATATATATATATATATATATATATATATGATAAATTATAGTTTAGAACATGTACAAATTTTTATCCAGTACAAAGTGTACATTTTGTTTCGACATTGAAATGATAAAGTCTCCAGTGGTGGTGTGGAAAGGAATGGAAAGTCTCTTTTCTTATATTTGGTGAATTGTGTGTACGATGTAGATGGGGTTAGTAATAAGGAGATAAGTCTTGTAAATTGTCTGTTGGAATTTTGAAAAGAGGGAGTTTGTGGGTGATAGAGTTGATTAATGAATTTGTCGGGAATTTTGTAAACAGATTTAACATTATGATATTGTATAGATTTTTATGGCGTGAGGGCTGGATATTTTTCTTCGGGGTTTAGTGAAGGGAAGAGTAAGGAAGTGTAAGGGTGGAGAAGAATAGGATTAGATGCGATGAGGTGTGGATAGTAGTTATCATTTATTGGACGTATCTTTTTTATTTAATTGTACAACTATACACTAGTTTTTTAATTAATCTCAGTTTTTATAATTAATATAATTTTGTGAATTTAAACTTAATTTTAAATTTAGGAAATCATTTTTTTTCTATAAAACTTTAAAATAGATCACAGTTAGTCTTATGGAATAGGTAAAATTTAATGTAAGAGTGTTGTTGATATTATAAAGGTTTATCGTCTCTAAGGGTCCTAATTTTGGTTCTTTAGTATTTTTAGCATGATTGTAAGTTTAGTTCTTTAATGTGTTTACAGTTTACTGTGGTTTCATGCCTTTGGTTTAAAAACCTGTTGCTATTCATGTATTTAATGATTTCAATTTTTTCTTGAAGACAAAGGAAACATGGTTACTTTATTGATTTAGATGTTCTTGCTTGTTTGATGACTTTCCATTCAACTTAAGGTGTTTTATTTTCATTTTTTAACTTCCAAAAGTATTTGGGAAGAGACGTCATGTTTTGTTTTTCTTTGTTATTGAATGTTCTAAGCTATAATTTATAATAAATATTCAGAGCTCTATATTATATATCGAGCACTATTTTAAATTAATGTTTTGAACGTTGAAAATTTTCCTTCGTTCCTTATTCACACGGATATATATATATATATATATATAGTCGCAAAGATAATTGCGCAACTTGACCCACACAAAGCGTTCCTGCCTGTTGGAAGTCCTCCTGCGTAGTACCTATATTTAAGAATTCTGGCGAACCCTCAGACCCCGCCATTTCCGTCCTATTAGTCTCTTTCCAATCTTTGGCAAAGTTTTCGAAGCCATTATCAACGCCGAGGTGATTCTGCATCTTATGGCCAACGGGCTTCTCTCTGACAAACAGTATGGGTTTCGCTTCACCAGGTCTACTGCTGATATGCTAACGACCATTACCGAGTACATACACCAGGCACTTGACAAGAATGGTGAAGCCCGAACCGTTGCCTTGGATATCTCCAAAGCATTAGACAGGGTCTGGCATGCTGGCCTCTTGTGCAAACTGCGGAGCTATGGGATAACTGGACATCTGTTTGACCTCATCCAGTCTTTCCTCTCTAACCGCACATTGAAGGTGGTATTAAATGGGCATGCCTCCCAAAACTACCAGACGAACGCGGGCGTCCCTCAAGGTTCTATCCTAGGTCCCACGCTCTTTCTGATCTACATTAATGATCTCCCCGACACCATTAGATCCCAAGTTGGCATGTATGCCGACGACACAACAATCTACTCCCGCATCGATCAGAAACCAGGTCTGGACGACAAAGTGAACCTCGCTGCCGTACTTGACAGGGACCTCCAATCCGTAGTGACCTGGGGTAGGAAATGGTTGGTAAATTTCAATGCCTCCAAAACAAAGCTGTTATCAACTAATCACCATAGACAATCGCATCTACCTCCCATTAGCATGGGACAGGCTAGCCTCCCAGAGAGTAAAATACTACGCCTCCTTGGCCTTACACTCTCGGCGGACCTCAAATGGAATGACTATATTGAATCCATTGCCAAATCTGCTGCTATGAAAGTGGGCTCCCTGTGCAGGGCCCGGAAATTTTTCCCACCTGAATCTATTCTGCACATATACAAATCTACCATCCGCCCGTGTATTGAATATTGCTGCCATATCTGGTCGGGTGCCCCTGCTGCTCTCCTTGGGCTTCTTGACAAAATACAAAGGAGGATCTGTAACGTGGTTGATACTGACTTGGCAGACCGGCTGCAGCCGCTCTCACACCGGCGTGATGTGGCTTCCCTGTGCCTCTTCTACAAGTACTTTCATGGCTTCTGCTCCGATGAGCTTAGATCACTGGTGCCGCCTAAGCACGAATTTACACGAGATACTAGATTAGCAACTAGGTCCCACCCTTTTACAGTTAAACAAATAAGATGTAACCGTAAATTCTACTGCAACAGCTTATTTTCTCGCGCTTCCCGCCTGTGGAACTCCCTTCCACAAGTCTGCTTTCCCGACAGTTACAATCTCCAGGTGTTTAAATGTAGGGTCAATAGACACCTCCTATCACACTAACTCCCAACTATTCTCACAACACTCTCATCTACCCAACCCTCATTCTCGGTATTCTTACCCGCCTATCACCCACCCTCTGTCATTTCCTATATTTAATCAGCCTTTCTCCACTCTACGTAGCCCCCTGCACAGTAGTGGCAGTGACATGCCTTGCTCGGGGTGAAACGCTTATAAAATATATATATATATATATATATATATATATATATATATATATATATATATCCCTCCTGTCACGCTCATGGAAAGATACAATAGCAAGGTAGTCTCTGCTCAATTCTCTTTACTAATAGTTATTAAAACGCTTCCGCTTATTAGCTCTATAAACAGTGTTGTATTATTTTATTTTTAATTATGTTATCGAGTAGTTAAGAAATACACACACACATACACACACACATACACACCCATATATATATATATATATATATATATATATATATATAAATGTAAACTTATCGCTATACTCGTTTCGAAAAACCTTCCGAGTACATACGCGGAAAGAAAAAATGGTAATAAAAAAAGAACGAGCTAAGCACTTGAACATCAGGCAAAATACATAGCCCAAAGAAAAAAAACTCCGAGACGAGTAACCTAAAACAAAAAAGCGCTCAATACGCAAGTAGAGCAAATATATATACATATCTTTCTGTTCCGTTCAGTGTTTTAGATCATTTGTTTTCTTGTGTCTCAATGTAAGATACTCAATAATAGCTACATCAGTATAAATGTTGCCATCGTTTTAGACGGCTTATCGATATAAAAATATTGCCGTCATTTTTATAGCACGGGCTTATTTGGAACTATAAATAATTGCTGTTTCATTTTTAAAAATATGTGAATATAAACACATTTTCTTAATTTTACAGTGTTCTAGCGAACATATGTGTCTCTTGTGGAAATCATCTCTTTTGTCTGTTTTTTTATATGTCCATCTTGTTATCTAAAAATGTGACTTTTATTTGGAGTATTTTAAATTAAAAAAAAATCTCTGACTACATCCTATTGTCTACAAATCTATTCCAACGGCAAAGAAAGTTTTCTCTTATTTAATAACATTGTGAAAAGTTTGCATCAAAAATCGGATTTACACGCCAAGTTCCCAGACTAAAAAAATAATATATAAAAAATAAATGAAGTAAACCTTTTTCTCAATTTATATTTCGCCGATTCAACAGATGTAAACTCATTTATAAATGGAACATTGTCTGTGTGTGTGCGTGCGTGCGCGCGCGTGTGTGTGTGTGTGTGTGTGTGCGTGTGTGTCCGTTACCTATAGACTCCGAAACGGCTGAACCAATTTTCTTGGAAATTTACACAGTTCTACTATAAACGTCTGCAAGTATTCTTAGCTAGGTTTTTTGTCGTGACACCCCCGATAAATATTGATAATCGAAAAAATCTGGTAATAGAAGGAGTGGTCTGAATTTAATCAAATTTGATACACTCATAGACAAAGACATAAGAAATGATATTCAGAAGTTTCAAGGTTGCAGTTCTTACAATAGTGCAGAAAATCAATAATATATATATAAAAGGCAAAATGTTTGTGTGCGTGTGTGTGTTTATCTGCCTGTATGTCTCTATTTTTTTAGCCCTTTTATTTTAGTTTTTACTTCGGGTTTGGCTCTAAGTAGGTATAATTGTAGTTCTTAGTCTCAGCCATGATACCATTTACTCAGAGGACTTATTTAGCCTTCAAAATTCAGTTTATGACAAAAAAAAAAGTATTTGATATCTATACCAGGGAATCAAAATTTAACTTACATCCATTCATTTTTCTTTCAGTCTATGGTTTCGCTTTAACTGGAAACAACTATTGCTTTTTAGTCTTTCGTGCCAACGTCCAAAGGGTCTGAGCTCCAGGACCATGGATTAGATTTAAAGCTTTCATTACACCCGAGCAATGCAGGGCTATACTGCTAGTATAAATCTATTAGCCTTGTCGTCACAGAATTTATGAAGACCAAGCGTAGATAGGAAGAAACTTCTGTAGGAGGTATATATTTCTGGCAAACACTAAAGTCAAAATGCTTCTACGAATTTAACAAACTTATATTTTCAAATGTAGGACAATGAGATATATACATTTCTATGGACCAGAATAATATTCGGCAGTGGAATGGTAAAGTGGAAAAATTTTGTGTAACCTGATTTGTCTTTTAGAACAGTGATTCTCAACCATCGTGCTGTGACGAACTAGTGTACCACAAAATATTGTCAAAGCATACATATATACATATATATACTAGCAGTATATCCCAGCATGCTCGGGTGTAATGAAAGCTTTAAAACTAATCCATGGTCTTGGAGCTCAAACTCAGCCTAAAGAATATTTATGTGAAGTTTGGTGAAAATCGGATAAAAATTGTGGATTTGTATAAAAGACATACAGACAGATAAACACACACACACACACACACACACACACACACACACACACACACACACACACACACACACACACACACATCTTGCCTCATATATATATATATATATATATTATCGATTTTCTGCACTATTGTAAGAACTGCAACCTTGAAACTTCTGAATATCGTTTCTTATGTCTTTGTCTATGAGTGTATCAAATTTGATTAAAATCGGACCACTCCTTATATAACCCGATTTTTTCGATTATCGATTTTCGATATTTATCGGGGGTACCTCGACACAAAACCTAGTGAAGAGCATTCGCAGACGCTTATAGTACAACTGTGTACATTTTCAAGAAAACTGGTTTAACCGTTTCGGAATCTATAGGTAACAGACGCACACACACAAACACACACACACAGACAAAGTTCCATTTATAAATAACTTTAGATATTTATGTGTGTGTAGTAGTAGTAGGAGTAATGATAGAGCGTTAATATTTTAAGAAATCAATAAGTATAAAAATATTTTTTACATAATCATTTTCCCTATTCTTCGATTATGTTGTTGTTATAGAGCAGCTTACCCCCGTCAAATCCTCTCAAATATGGAAAGATCTGTGGTCCGAAATAGCTATATAAATAAAGATCAATAGTAATTCGAGATTTTCGGAGTGTCATGGACAATTATTATCGGAATGTGATCTCTATGACTTTAACAATTTAACCTTTCCTCTAATTATTGTTGTTCTGTCTTATGTGTTTGTCTTGTTTGTACTTAATATCCGTTAGCACCGATGCTGTGCTGTACATGTTTCAGCAAACATAATCTGGTGTCGTACTGCCACCTAGATGATGTAACAATTTTTTAAACATTCGACGATACCATCGATACATTTTGGTTTCAATACAAAATGAAATCCTATATTAGCTATTATCAGTTTTATTGCAATGTACTGCTCTCTTATTTATTTGAATTAAACCTGTAAACCCTAATTAACACAAGAAATGAGAAAGACTACGCTCTACTAAAGAAGAAATGTAGGTTTGCTTATTGCACATGCAAACATTAAAAAATTGAAAAAAAAAAAGTCAGCACACGTTTCCCACTAAAAAAGCCTCACAAATTGTTGAATTGAAAAATAATCTAAGTTCATATCCGTGTGTGTATTTTATTCAAATCAATGATTTAATTTCATATTATTAAAATGCATACCCATAAATATTTTGCTTAATGTGACGCAATATTTTCATTTGCTCCTAAGTGTGCCGATGATTTGAGAAACACTGCTCTTGAAGGACTTTATCGGAATAAAATCTTTAAAGAATGTTCATGAATCTAATCTACTTACAGGAAAATAAAACATGGAATTATCGTCAATCATTTGGAAATCCAAATGTCAAATAGTTTTTTATTTGTAACTTTGTTGATAACGTTCTTTTGTGCATGTCAATTTTTATACGGGAGTCAGCTTCCATGTTGAAAGTCTGTGTGTGTGTTTGTCAGAGGCTTTTGATACACTAGTAGCAGAAGAAATTGTTTCAAAGCATGAGGTAAATTGAGTCTGAAAATAATAAATAATACAAATTGCGCAGCTATTTTGAATACTGATGACAGAAAAGGAATGAAAAGGGATAAAATATAAGATTGATATATTTACATTTTAAAACAATGTTGGGATCTTTTCTGTTAATTTGCCCAAAATAATGTAAATTACTTGTTATGGACCCAGAATAGGCCCGGAAGAAAAGTCGAACTCGAGAATTAGGGAAACATGTATATTAAACGTAAAACAAATACCAAAGTGTTACACGTCAGTCTGACTGCCAAGTATTAGACCGGGGTGACTCAACCCAACTCAACTCCACCCCAAGAAGCATATTCTCCCGCTATTCATAATAATAGGAAGAATTCATTATAGTCCAAAAAGGGTAGGTCCCATAACAGTTACTTATCAGAAATATTAATTCACTAAAAAACAATTATGAATTTTAAATCAAAATTTATTTAGCTTGCCTCACAACACCAACCTTCGGAATAAAAACTTAGCAAAAATGTGGGAGTTATTCGCATTGCGTAATTGCTGTTAGTATTTGAGGTACCTTCAAGTTATTTTTACAATTAAAAAAAAAACAAAAGAAAAAACAGAAAAAATTGTTTTTGGCTTGTTTCTAATTGCAGTGTCTACGTTCGCTCTCAACTCACATTTAGAAATAGCGCACACTTTTGAACAATCTTAAAGATCACCCTAACCGGTGTGCAATAGAAAGGAGTCTCTCTGGGAGAATCTGTGATATTCAGTAAATAAAAATACTTTTTATTTTGGTGTAAATTAACAGAATTAACATCCCGGTGTTGAAAATGCATGATCGATAAAGTTGTGTAAAGTAGGAATTTTTACTGAAGATTCAATTACTAAGTTTAGTTATTTAAATTTATAAAAAAAACAAACAAACAAAACAAAACAAAACTATATGCTCAAATCTTGGCATAAAATTTTATGAATTACATATAACTCATTAAAAAATATGGCTAAAATATATATTTTCTGAATTTTTTTGCTCAACAATTTAAGATGAAAAGCAATAATTCACCCTTCCATTTTTCTAACCAGATTATCTGCAAATATCAGAAAATATAGAGTCGTTTGCATTGCGTTCTCATTGGTCAAAAAATCTAAATGTGATAGTGTAAATTTCGATATCTATTTTTACACAGAAAATGACGACTTCATTTCTGTAGGAAAAAGATATAAGATCATTTTACACAAGTTCGACTATTTCGTTAAAATTAGGTACTTCTACTAAATCGCTAAAAAACAGCATAGTTTTAATAAAAAAAGACCTAAACTTAATAAAAACGAACTTTTTCCATCAAAATGTTTATATTATTATTAAGAGGAAAGATCAAAGTATTTTAAAATTATTTTTGAAAATAAAATAATTCCTTCTAATACGATCGAAATTTTTATAAAAAATCTTGTTTTGATATGAGTTAAGGGGAAACGAAATCGTTACTAGAATGTAACGGGAAACCAAATCGTTACTAGAATGTAACGGGAAACCAAATCGTTACTAGAATTTACAATGAAAAACGTAATATTACATCACTCACTTTTTTCCGCTGACAAACACATTAATTTGGAAATTCTTGAAAAAATCAAATAATTGTTGGATTTTAATGAAAGTTTCAGGAATTATTTACAAATGAATGAAATTATTTTGAAATATTTTTTACATCTGTTACCTCCCACCACGTAAATTCATGGAATTTTAAGAAACTGAATTTTGTTGCTATAAATGATTTTATTAGTTAAACACAAAACTCCAAGGGGAAGTAAATCATCTATTAATTTTGTAAAAAATTTGCCTTTATTTCAGAAAATCTGCTTCCAGTAGTAAAATGAAAAATGCAATATAACTAGGAAATTATTTAATTTGATAAGATTTTAATTGCTTGAATAAATAATAAAATGTTAAGAACGTTATAGACTGAAAAAAAATATTTGATAACTAATGAAATTGTAAAAGAATTGTTTTCGTTTTTTAATTTTAATAAATTATAAATTTTCAAATATATTTTCACAGTACATCAAAGATTTGTTCCGGTTAGTTTAAAATTTAATTAAGCAAAAATTATATTAAGTAACCGAAAATTAAAAAGTTTAATACAAATCGTTTGGCCTCCAAATTTTTATAATAAATTTTCATTTTTTTTGGTTTGTGAATTTTTTTCTTGTATTTTAATTTCTATGTGCAAATTAAAAGATCAGAGTTTCCTCCCGTTACCTGAAAAAAAAATTGTACAATTTTGTCACTTGTGAACGCCATACACTTATCTTATCTCTAATCAACAACCTGTCAACACGTTTGATATACGGCGGTCAGTTCAAAAAATTCAACTTTCTGATTAAGAAATAGTTTTATTCTAAATTTATAAATAAGTAATACTTGTGTAAATCAGCTTAATTAAACATAAAATTTGCTAATTTTTCAAAAATAATGTATATTTTATTTTTGCAAAATTTTTAAAACCGAAAATTAACTTTTGTTTACTAATGTGTCGATCGCTTAAAATGGCCGAAAATAAATCAAAGATTAAACAAAAATTGAAATATTTTAGATACCAATCAAAATAATTTCCAGATTAATTTGTTTACTGGAAATAATAAATTTAATCATTTATCTTTTAATTAAAACTAAAATAAGTTTCAAGAAAACGTTATTTTTAGAAATTCAATTTAAAATTTAGATATCGAAAATGTGTAGGTACGTAGTTAAAATTCTTTTCCAATGGCAAAAATAAAGTTATAACAGCATTTTATTCATTTTGATGTTTTACCAAATTATAATGAATAAAATAAGCAGCTATAGTGGTTTCACTTCTCATGAGAATTAGGTAATATTTCCTTGCCCATTTCTAGATATAGCTAAAACTACTTTCATTTATCACTACTGAAGTGCCCGTCGTTTCACTGAAAACAAAATAGTCAAATTTTAAATCTAAATTATTTATTGATTTAAAATAATACATTTATTAAAAAATATATTCACTTTAAATACAAGATTCATAAAATGACTACAAAACTCATATTTATCAACTTATACTCATTTCCGGTTCTAAAGAGGTTGTTAGCAGAAAGGAAGCGTGATACAGATTTCTATTTCAATTTTTTAAAAATTTGTTTGCATATGTATGTTTTAGTTCAACAACCAATCAAAAAATATTTGCAAAAAATTTTAAAGAATAATTTTATTGCCGAATAATTTAAAATATGTTGTACAAAAACTTATTTTGACTTTTTAGGGGATAAATACTTAAGATATATTTATATTGCACCTTTTCTCTAATTTTTACCAGAATTCTTATTTTGTATTCTTTATTTGAAACAAAAAAACGTTAAACCTAAATTTTTACATAAGTATTAAACTTATTTACTTATTTCTCTCTTTCGCTAATCAGTTACCTTAAACGTATGATATAAATATATGATAGATAGCTGTTAGAAAAAAAAAGCAAAAAATAATATAAGCATTTGTTGGTTGGTTTGTTTTATGGCATATCAACCTCGGCGGGTCATTTATTGCCAACTAAATTTTATTTATTTATTACTGATAACACCTTTTTCTTTCCAACAATTTATTGTTGTTTTTTTATATAAGTTTTGTGTCTAGCAATACTTTTTTTTATTTTCGAGTATCAAGATTCATTGGGATTTGTTTTTCTTTTTTTAGGGCAGGGTCCCCAAGTCCTACCCTTGTTATTTAACTCATAACTGGAGTGAAGGGAGGGATTAATACCTTTCCTAAGGGTACCGGTGCTTAAGTGAATGCAGGGTATTCAACTGGAATTCGAACTCGGCTCACCGATTTCTCTTTCCGAGCCTATATCTACTGCACCACAACGCACGTTTGTTACTAAACGCTTACTACACCTGGTATTCCTAAGTGATCACCCATCTAAGTACTGACCAGGCTCAACTTCGGTGATCGAGCGAGAACCGGTGTATTCAACGTGATATGACCGTAAGCCTATGACAGATAGGAATAGACTGATATGGATATACGATACTTACGGATTGAATAATAGAGATATCTGAGAGATAAGCATAAACTGATGTATGTAAGATTTCTCTTAATATGATAAAAATTTTGATAGATAATATCAAAATAGGCCTTAAAACTGAATGTATAGTTATCAGCAAAAAGAGGAGCCCAAAATGCCAATTACAGGTTGAGGATACTAAAATCAAGCAAGTGGAAATTGTTCTAACAGAGGACGGAAAATGCAATACTGAGATCCGAAGGCGAATTGGCATGGCCAAAGACGCATTCCAGAAGCTGAACACAGTATTAAGAGACAGGAAAATTTCGCTCAAAGAAGAGGGTACTGGATTTCTGTGTGAGGTCTGTTCTTCAGTATAGCAGTAAATGCTGGACAATATCATCAAAGATGAAGGAAAAACTTGATGCAACTGAAATGTGGTTCTACAGAAGGATGCTGCGGATATCATGGATCGAGCATGTGAGCAATGATGAGGTATTGGAAAGGATGGAAACGAAAAGGAAATGAATACTTAGCATCAGGAAGAGACAGCTAAAGTTCTTGGGACATGTGATGAGGTAGGAAGGCTCAAAGAATATGATACTCACAGGTCAGATATAGGGAAAGAGAGACAGGGGGAAGCAGCGGATAACATATTTGAAGGACCTGAGAAGGTGGATGGCAGAGTGGAGTTTGAGTGGGATAACAGGAGAAAGTGTGCTAAGAGCCACCAGGGATAGGGAGACGTGGAAAGTCATGATCGGATACGTCCTGAAGGGACATAGCGCATAGAAGAAGAAGAATACCAAAATATTATATAGGAATCGCTGCAAGGAACGATACAAAGAGAGTTATGACATGAAATATATGAATTTATAGAACAATTTTATTGCAGAAAATCCTTCTAGTGTTTCAAGAGTTATGGCCATAACACATTGAAACATCGGTTTTTCATACGATCAGCGAAATTAAGCAACGTCGAATCTTCTCATTATTTAGATGGACTATTCGCGAATACTAAGTACAATAATCTTTGATATGCGACTGGTGAAGAACGGCTCGGAATAAGAATTATGGGAACCGAGTTCCGTTTCCGTTGGGTTCGTTATAGTTACATAAATGCAAATATGCTTGGGAAAGGTATGAATCCACCTAATCTTCCTCCAGCTATGGGTTAATATACAGAACTTGTATCAGCAAGCCATTATTATCTAGAGAATATCTAAAAATATGTTTTGGTTTTAAATAACCTGAAAAATGTTGATAAAACAATCGAGTCATCTGTACCATCTGAAAATAGATATGTATATATTTTTATATATATACAAGATTTCTATTAACATCTATTTTAGTAGGTAATAACAAAGTATTATATAGAATTGATTGCAAGGAAAGATATACGGAAGATATGAAGTTACAGAAAATTTTATTAGAAAAAAAACAAATATTACATAGAACTGATTGCAAGGAAAGATATACGGAAGATATGAAGTTACAGAAAATTTTATTAGAAAAAAAAACAAATATTACATAGAACTGATTGCAAGGAAAGATATACGGAAGATATGAAGTTACAGAAAATTTTATTAGAAAAAAAAACAAATATTACATAGAACTGATTGCAAGGAAAGATATACGGAAGATATGACGTTACAGAAAATTTTATTAGAAAAAAAAACAAATATTACATAGAACTGATTGCAAGGAAAGATATACGGAAGATATGAAGTTACAGAAAATTTTATTAGAAAAAAAACAAATATTACATAGAACTGATTGCAAGGAAAGATATACGGAAGATATGAAGTTACAGAAAAATGTTATTACAAAAAAACAAAAAACAAATATTATAAAGAACTGATTGCAAGGAAAGATATACGGAAAATATGAAGTTACAGAAAATTTTATTAGAAAAAAAACAAATATTACATAGAACTGATTGCAAGGAAAGATATACGGAAGATATGAAGTTACAGAAAAATGTTATTACAAAAAAAACAAAAAAACAAATATTATAAAGAACTGATTGCAAGGAAAGATATACGGAAGATATGAAGTTACAGAAAAATGTTATTACAAAAAAAACAAAAAAACAAATATTATAAAGAACTGATTGCAAGGAAAGATATACGGAAGATATGAAGTTACAGAAAAATGTTATTACAAAAAAAACCCCAAAAAAACAAATATTATAAAGAACTCATTGCAAGGAAAGATTTATACGGAAAATATGAAGTTACAGAAAATTTTATTACAAAAAAACAAAAAACAAACCTGTAACATCTTGACGCTAACGGCCGTATCATGCCGAAACACCGATTCTTGTACGATATGATCGGCATGAATAGATCGATATCCTTAGAAACAGTGAAATAATTATTGATAAGAAACACGAATGCATAGAAAGAGTTCGATGAACCTGGAACTTTCGATATTTTTTCTTTTCTTTTTTTTCTTTTTGTCTTGTCTCCAAATTTACGATTTTATTGCTTAGCCCTAGATAGAAGTAGTTCGGACTGAGTCGGAAGAAAGTATATTTGCAAATTGTTTTTTCAAACTCATTCAATTTGTATGTGCGCGAGTGTCTGTGCTTGTGTGTCCATCAAATTACACAAGCAGATTTAAGTTACTCCCAAATAATACGCATACACATTAGATACACACATACAAAGTCATACACAAACAATGCTTGACGGACGGAGTAATCGCTCTTCTGTTATGGTATAGATTGCCGGTCATTGTAACCATATTAAATAACCTTTTCTTATAGCGAGGTCGGTTTAAACCCGATCACGATTGTTTTACGAGTAATCAAGTTTGGAATCCGGTGCGTTGTATTCATCCTCAAATAGATTTAATGTGTTATTTTATTCCAATTTATTCTAGTTTTGGTTCTAATTATTTTCTTTTCTTTATTCTAAATGCTTTCAAAAATTTATATTCTTTCATAAGCGGGTATTCTTTTTCATATTCTTTGTTTTTCGATCGAATATTCTAATTCTGGAATTTCTAAAATAAAGACGTTTCATTTAGAGAATATTTTAGCATAATGCGATTACAATGGTCGCTTCCCAAACGCCTAAAATAGAGCAATGTGTGATAGTAGCCTTGTCGGCTATTGATCATACATTAGTTGCCCGTTTGAAGCCTAACTGCTATAGCCTTGAACCAGACTTATGCAAACTTAGTAGAAACATGTTTCAACTTACAGTAATAAGTTTAGCCAGAAAACCGTAATGAGTTCTTTCTTTGGCATCTGATAAAAAACCGGAATAAATATTGCACTCGAAGTTAACACCAGACTATCAAAGAAAGCCAGGTGAAATGTTGACCTGCGGGTAATCCTGACCACCGAATGTAGAAGTACGTGGTTTGCACCTTCAGTTGTTATTACTAGAAAGAGAATGAGAATTTTGGACAGATCAATGTATAAAATACTGACCCAGAAATTATTGGCAGTTACTGCAGACGAGAAGTGTAGGGTTACGTGCCGAACCGGGAACGCGAGCTCGCACAGTGAAATATTAAAATAAATAAAAGTTTAAGTAATAAAGATTCAACACAGGTAGTTTCCCATATTTTTTGCCTTGTACCACACATTTCTTTTATTAAAGACCTTATTAAATTAATCTGGTTGACTACCGGATTTTTTTTATATGTGGCGGCAAATGTTAAACAGAAATACAAACGTAGAAAATAAAATCGAAATATACTTACAAATAAACGGGGTCGCTAGAATAAAGAGAGTAGCTATAAATATTTTATCATTTTTTTTTTTGTTTATATAATTCCAATAATTGAATGCTTTTTCCTAGAATGCTCACTGCTGAAATTAAGGGTTGGGAGGAAATGTAAAAGGCGTTGGAATAAATATTTCCCAGCTGAATCTTTCTCAAAATAATAATAAAAATAATGTCTAGAAACAGATCGAAATGATGGGCTTAGCCATATCATCAGTCGTGTAATCTTGGGATCACTAAAGGTTTCGGATCATTTAACAGGATACCCCTTCACCCTGTTGACCATTCTGGTATTAATAACCTTCTTCTTGCTCCCATAAGCATGGACGAAGCGATTCTCACGGAGAGTAATACACTAAGCCTCCTCGGCCTTACCCTCTCCTCAGACCTCAAATGGAACCACTATATTGAATCCATAGCAAAATCTACTGCTAAGAAGGTTGGGTCACTATGTCGATCCAGGATGTTTTTTCCACCTGAATCCATCCTGCATATATACAAGTCAACCATCCGTCCGTGCATGGAGTACTGCTGCCATTTATGGTCAGGTGCCCCTGCCGTTCACCTCAGTGTTCTTGACAGGCTCCAAAGGAGAGTCTGTAATGTGATAGGTACTGATCTGGCGGCTCGACTGCAGCCATTTCCCCATCGTCGAAAGGTGGTCTCCCTTTGTCTGTTCTATAAATACTTTCATGGCTTCTGCTCAGACGAACTTGAGTCACTGATGCCTCCTCAACAGGTATTTACTCGTGCAACCAGACTGGCATCTGGGTCCCACCCATTCACAGTCAGGTTAGACAAATGCAGACGACAATTCTACTCCTGCAGCTTCTCTCGCACTTCCCGCCTGTGGAACTCGCTCCCGTATTCTTGCTTTCCTGGCGGCTACAACCTCCAGAAATTTAAATGCAAAGTCAATACTCATCTACTAACCACTGGACTCTAGCTCTCTCCCCACCCCTGTATAACCCTCCTTTCTCTCCACCTATGTATCTGTCATTGCACCTGCTTTCTCAGCTTTCTATTGTTCCTTTCTAACTAGTTTGTACTCCTCACTCTTTTCTAATTAATCTTTTTACATTTATGTAGCTCCCTGCACATCAGTGGCGTTTCCGCCTTGCTCGGGGTGAAATGATTAAAAAAAAAACATTAAAAAAAAATTTAAAAAAATGGCTTTCTCAATCACATAGAGAAGGTTACGATTACACTCCCATCTTTTATGTTTCTAAGACAGGCGAGTTCCTTCCTTTGCACTTGATATGCTTAACCTGACGCTTTGGATGATCTGTTCCTCGAGAGCAAAATCCATGGGAAACGTTATCTCTCAATAAAGTGATAACAGTAAACATTTAGAGTTTGAGTTTTGTTTAACCGTATATCAACCTATGTGGCTTATTTAATGCCAAAAAGGTAGGGTTTTAAGATACCTTTCTAATGTTCGGTTATATTGAGAAGTTTGATTTAATCAGATTTTGATGAAAAATTTTATTTTTATTTTATTTATTTTATTTTAAAACAATTGTGTGGTGCAGTGGATATCAGCCCAGAACGAGAAATCAGGGAGCAGAGTTCGAATTCCAGTTGAATTCCTTGCATTCACTTTCGCGCTAATGCCCTGGGGAAAGATATTAATCCGCCTCTTCCCTCCAGTTATGGGTTAAATAACAGGACATATGGCAACCTACTGTGGGATAACCGTTTATCCATTCAGTCATGTATCTTTTGAGACATGATCGCGCAAATGTTTATAACGTACGGCACTTGACTGAATGATTTGCCCATAGCTGGGACCCTAACAACTGCTACAAGTCTGGGTCAGGGTGAACCTGGGAACAAAAGCAATTTAGAGAGGGTTCCATGCTCCTCACAACCTCCAAATCAGAGGCCTTGCTACCGGGTGGAGTTTATCGTCATACCCAGGATCAGTAAATATTCAGTCAATTTCAGAATCGTCGTGTATATCGTAGAATAGTTGCTGATAAACTTGTAACATAAAGCATTCGAACCGTAACGAATAGCATCATTCCATGACTTTAGTAGGCTAGTAACCTTGTGTCAGTCGACGTTAAGAAATGTGAAGATCCCAAGGCACGTACCAGAGCAAGATACTACTCAAAACCGTAGTGCTTTAATTATTGTAGACAGATCGGCGCGCATTTTTCGCTTACTGTATGTTGCCTTCTGCCAAACTGATGCAAGTGTACTAAAGTCCGATAACAGAAAGAGTGAAGAAAAAAAAGGTATACAGAAGTGATTAAGAAATTTAGTAATCCACATCCGACCTTCAAACTAACTCACCTGATATCTTAGCTCTCTGCGAAACAAACCTTGACCTTTCTACCCCCTCTTCTGAGAGACACCTCCTAACACACTAACTCGCATCCATTCTTTCAAACATTCTTCCTATCTACCCAACCCTCATCCTCGGTATCCTTACCCGTCTATCACCCTCCTTCTCACATTTCCTATATCTAACCTCTCTTTCTCTTCACCTTCCCCTATGTAACACCCTGTGCAATAGTGGCAGTGGAATGTCTTGCTTGGGGTGAAATGATTAAAAAAAATGTACTAAAGTCCGATAAGAAGAGAATGAAGAAAAAAAAAGGTATGCAGTAGTAATTAAGAAATTTATTAATCCACATCCGATATAGTGTCCCGTATTAAAGAACGAATGTATCGGAATCAACCAAAGCCCAATTTTATCGTGATAGAAAATGCGCAACCTATTCTACTCTGTGATATATGTGAATACAAAGTAATCAATGGTAAAACAATGTTATAGAACAATTATTTTTTCTTACAAAAATGCCCTATTGTATCTTAATGCTTACGGCCATATCAGGTCGAAACACCGGTCCTCGTGTGATCACCAAAGTTAAGCTACGTCGAACATATTCAGTATATTTTGTTTGTTTGTTTAGCGGCATAATAATCCCTTATGGGTCATTTAATACCAAAATTTAATTTTCTTGTAGATATTTCTTTTACAAAAATGTACTGATAATTTTTTATTAACAAATATGTTTTGCTGGTAATTATTTTTTAAACGAACATATATTGCTGGTAAATTTAAAAAAAATGTATTTTGTGTGCCTTGTGGTGCAATTTTTTTGTTTTAATTCAATTTGTTTAGGATGACGAAAAGGTTAGTCTTATCCGCTTATTTTACAATTATGTCAGGGTGGTTGAGTAGTTCTTGTGCTGCAATTTTTAGTTGTTTAGAAAATATTTTTGAGGAGTTTCTGCTTTTATCATGCCGATCCTCGAATGCCTTAACCCTCTAGGGCCATTCGTATCATATTTGATACAGTATGAAAACAAGCCTTGAAAGAAATATTTTCCTGAAAAATTTTTTAAGAGAAATATTTTATAAATTTCAAATGAAAGCAGTACTGACTGCTCAGTCAATGAATACCAAATGTTTCCTTATAGGGAAATACCAAATGTTTCCTTATAGGGAAATACTGTATCAAATATGATACGAATGGCCCTAGAGGGTTAAGTAAGTTTTTAAATTCTGGTGTTGATTCTATTAGTTTTTCATCTTGGAGTTTAACAGTTGTTTGGTATAGCGTCTCAATTTCTGTTTTTTTATGAAAAAAAGTCGATTATACTTACGGTATACATGACAGTTAGTTCCAAGGTTAAGAAATTCTTTTTGGTGCTTAGTTCATAGTTGGAATGGTTAATGAATTTATCAATTTTGTTTGGAATGTATTCAGTTTTTTTAAAATAATTTTAAACCTGTGTTGAGCTTCAGATTTATTGGTAATTTCATTAAGTCTATGCATAATTTCCTCCAGTTGGTCCGGGGTAGTTATATCTTTCAGTTTATTGTAGATGTCCACTTCGTTGCTATTAAGGGTGTTCAATTTTTCTTTGGCTATTTCAATTTGCCTTTTCACAAGGCTACATTTGTAGTTCCAAGTGTAGACAATTTGGTGGGCTACTGAATCATGTAATTCAAATTGTGTGTATTTAGGAAACATTTTTTATTGATGCATGCTTCATTAAATAATATAGACAAGTTTTGTCTATTTATTTTATGTAATCTTTTTTCATATTGTCTGATAAGCTTAATAGCATTAAATTCTCATTAAATGAAGAAAGAAAATCACAATATTTAATTTTATAATCTAATCTAAGATTTTGGCTTACATAAGCCATTTTCAAAGATACTACCATGTGGATAAATTGTATTTAGATGGCGCTCCAACATTTTTGAAAAACAAAAAAAGAAAAAAACTTTAACCACCATAGAAAGATTTTCCTACCAGCCATCAGAATGGATGAGACTAGTTTCATAACGAGTGACACTACGCCTCTTTAGGTTCATTCACTCATTTGACCTGAAATTGGACGACTACGTCGAATTTCCTGTTAGGATTGTTGGGTCACTGTGTCGAGACAAAAAAGTTTATCTCGTCAGAATCCGTCTCACCCATTTATAAATCTACCAGTCGTCCGAAGACTTATCTGCAGTGTAATCGATCCTGACTTAGCATCTCTACAACTGTCACTTTTTCACCTACATAATGTGGCTTTCCTCTGCCTTTTCTACAAATATTGACATGGCAGCTGCTCTGACGATATTTGTTCCTGTTGCCCCGACCACATACATTTGCGCGTGATATTAGATTGACATGCAAGTCCGACCCTTTTACCGTTGAAAGAGTTAAATATAACATCCTCTTCTACTCTAACAGCATCTTTCCTCGCACGTCTATGGAACTAACTCTTTACCCTTTACTTACTTTAGCTATAACCTCTAAAAGTTTAAACGCAATGTCAATTATCTTCTATATCCCTGAATTTCATCCATCTTTTATCATTTCTTCACTCCTGTACCAATTTTAACTTTCTCTCTCTCTCTCTCTCGCTCTCTCTCTCTCTCTCTCATACACACACTCTCTATTTCTCTGTAGCACCCTGCATACTAGTAGTGGTTCTACCTTGCTCGTGGTGATATGATAAAAAAAATAAGAAAAAATAAGAAAAAATGAAAACCATCGTTCGTTGCAATAATTTTCTTTTTTAATAATATCACTCCGAGCAAGGCGGTAACGCCACTGATGTGCAGGGGGCTACGTAAGAGTGAAAAGATTAGAAGAGAGAAAGCCGGAAACAACATCCTAAACAGGGAACAAGGGATGAGCCTCTACACCTGTTCAATGGACAGGGATATATAAAAGCCACAAAGCAACGAAAAAAAATGCACCTTTCACAACCCAGATGACTAGGATCAGCGTTTAACATCTGTTCCAGCAGCTGACATCCGGCCTATGGCTGAAGCCATCAACAACAGTTCCAGTAAGCTATCATCTCCTGCTGCTGCAGATCACCATCGACCGTCGATCCAGCTATCTCCAGAGAGTCCCCAGCCTTTCTCGCCGACAACAACAATAAACTGTCCTTTATAAGACAACACTTTTTAACGACTATCTATCGCTCTGTCGGCGGGGCTTCAGAATATGCAGAATGCACCTCTGCAGTGGTTAATCTTTTCCAAGGGAGCCATCTATTTGCTGTGAGTGGCGACACATGATGCTTGCGGACGGGATCAAGGTGGTCGAGAATTTTAGAATTTGTGATTAAAATTCAACTCAACACTTTGTCCTCTACTTGAGCTCGACTGGCGTTTGAACAGGCTTGATCCAATTACCTAAATGGTCACGTCTAACTGTTAACCGACAAAGCGGTAGTTGTAGGGTAAATCCGACTGGGAACAAAGGAATCTGACATGGGTATTTCAACCACTGAAGAAAGTCCATAATTGGGTTAACGATCCCGGATACAGTCAGTTATCCCTGAAGGTGTGAGGGAAATAGAACTACCCACTTCTGTTATTATCCGTATAGGGCTTCTAGGTTTTTGGAGAGCATGGCCGATGAACAACAACAACAACAACAACAACAACAACAACAATAATAATAATAATAATAATAATAATAATAATAATAATAAATAAAGTATGAGGACAAAAACAAAAACAAACAAGAGACTACACATTGATATAGACACTGAAAGAAACACAAAAATCAGTCAAACGAAAAAAATTGAAATTCATAGTAATAGGATTAATAGAAGACAAGGTAATAATTAAATTGTCATATTTTGTCATAGAAAAATCTTAGAATCTAAGATAACTTCTAAAACAGTTTAAAAACTAGAAATAATACCTTACTGATAGAAGTCAAAGAAAAACATGAAGCTGAAACTGATAAGGATGACAAAATTTCATTATATAAAAGTAAGAGTCTACACATACCATTTTTTACGTACCTCCAGTTGCGTGGTGAGAAGCATCTTAGAAAGTAGTCATCAGTTAATAAAGCACAAAACAATAATATTTGCTTGGATCCCCAGCCATTTTGGCATCTGGAAGAGTTACGAAATCGACACACTGGAAAAAGAGGCAACAAGAATGAAAATAACGAACATCAAACTCTCTTATATAGATTACAAAAACAAAATTATACCACATAAAAAGAAAAATGAAATCAATTTCAGACTTCTCCCTAAACGATATACATCAACCGATAATAAGAAAATAGAATATTGAGCAAATGGTTAACCGGAGACAAGTCATTGTACTCAATTCATTTCACACACACACACACACACACACACACACACACACACACACACACACACACACACTCGCGCACACGCAAAGAAAAAGCTACACCTCGGTGTATCTACTGCAACCAATTTTTCACCGCCAAGCATATTTTCATAGAATGCAAGACGCACAAATAATGCATAGTAACTATTATCAAGCACAAAACAATTTTAACATGCTCTTCAAAAATGTACGCACTACCCAAATAATAGGATATCTGAAGAAAATAAAATCCTTCCAACTTCTATAGAAAATAAAGCTTTGACATTGAACCATACAATTTACGTTTTGAAATACTCCCGAACTATACAACTTGCGATATTTTGAAAATAATTTTTAAGAATCTCAGAACCACTTGAAACGATTTAATAAATTCCCGAATACAAATTCCAGTTTCAGCATTAGATGACCCACATGGGTTTTGATATGCTGGTAAAACAAAATAAACAATCAATAAATCAATCAATCAATCAAATACAATCTAAGCTGTCATTCTCAGGACAATCACCCTCATCCTCACCCTCTACATGAACATGCAGGGATTTTTTTTCTTTTTTTTTCGTAGAGTGCTGTAACCTTATTTTTAATAATCCTAATGTATTTTCTTTAACGAAAAAGAAAACTTGACAATATATTTTTTACTCAAGTTTTCCTTTAATTTGCTGATATCTTTCGTGGTTCGATATCTGCTTGGGGGCCAATATACAACACGCGAGAGATATGACAAGTAGAATTATACAAATACAATAAATTTTAAAATTCTGTTTGGAATTAACACATTCGCATCTATTGTCATCTGATGTAGAGACAAAATCTCTATACTAATTTTTCGTTTTTCATGTGCCGCGTACCTTCAGAACGTAGACAATCGTAGCCCTCCACATCTTCCTGCCCATAGTAGCCCCTAATACATTTTCTCTTATTTTTCCTAAACCCTGCTCTGCCATTCATTTGCTTAATCCCAATCATTTATATCAGTTCAGTTAAGTGCCAAACGTGATACACGCTTTGGGCGATCATGTCTCGAAAGAGACATGACTGACTGGGCAGAAGATTATCCCGCAGTAGGTTGCCATTGATTTCTGCGGTAGAATGGTTGCCAGCCAAGGCTATAGAACCCAATCTGTTCTATATTTAACCCATAACTGGAGGGAAGAGATGTATTAATAACTTTACCAAGTGTATTTGAGCGTAAGTGAATCTAAGGAACTCAACTATATCACGCACTGTTTTTCTCTCTATTTGCCCAGTGAATATCAGATTTTCCAAGCCCTCCTTCCTCATTGCGGGCCCCAGAAACTTCAATTGTTTCTTCCTGACGTAAAGTATAAGTTTCCTTTTTGTTTCCATTCTCTTCAAAACATCGTTGTTGCTCACATGTTCGGATCCTAAAAATGGGCACACACACACACACACACACACACACACACACACACACACACACACACACACACGCATATATATATATATATATATATATATATTAAACCAAAGTGAGCCGAAAAAGATAAGAAAATACATTTCACACTGTTATAGGGGACGAATATTCAATATCGGAGGTGGAAAGTATATAGATATAGACAGAAGGAACATCGCAATTCACATTGCATTGTGCCAGTCAGTTTCACGTTACAGTGCGATTTTGAGATGAAGATTGCAATGAATTTGGCATTCAAACTAGATTCTGACAATTATCATACAGTTTTATTTCTGATGCCCACATGACCTATATCAATTTTGTCTCTCTTTATAAGTTAACAAATTAAGTTTATTCTGTTACATAAACGTTTCTCCTCTGAGTTTCTCCTAATTACATCATCTCTTTAGTAAAGTTGATGGCAAATTTATCATGCACTATAATTATAATGAATGGTTGCCTGAAAATATTATCTTCCACAATTACCTTGGTCGATTGACTTTGAGAGGAATCAATCTATGTTATTTTGTCACATCTATCTATCTATCTATCTATCTATCTATCTATCTATCTATCTATCTATCTATCTATCTATCTATTTATCTATCTATCTATCTATCTATCTATCTATCTATGAGCGGGTAGTAACGTCAACATCGATCGGCGATGGTGTGTTACATGGTTTAACGCAATCTTCAGGCTATTCATGAAGCAGACTGACGCCGCTTGCAGTTAACGTCAGTGTCTAGTTTTATATTTACAGACGCTACCTTATTGCTATTAAGCCCTTTTGCCTATAAATATACCAAATATTGAAGTAATATTTTCATCATATATATATATGTGTGTGTGTGTGTGTGTGTGTGTGTGTGTGTGTGTGTGTGTGTGTGTATATATATATATATATGGTAACGATGTGTAACTTTTTATCAATATTTATTTGAAGAAATGATGTATGACAAATTTGAAAAAAGTCTGAAAAAATGTTTAAATTTTATTTTTGACTTCAGAAATTGAATTAAATCAACTTTCTGTGTTACTTCCTCGTGGTAAGTTCACCCGGAATCAGTCTGTCTTTTCTGTAATTTTTAATTTAATTTAATTTAATTTTTAATTATTTATTTTTTAAATTTTTGGTTTTTTGTTGAATTTTTATTTTATTTGTTTTGTCACTAACCTAAGTAGTTCGTGTAAATTATTTTGCAATTGAAGGTTAGTTTTGACTTATACTAAGTTAAAACTTAGTAAATTTCAGTTACCCTTTTTTTTTCTTTTTTTTTAATTGGAGTAGATAGTTCCTATTATCGCCCGGTCTCACACCCCACCCCCTTCTTTTGATCAAGAGTAGAGGTGATCGCCTTGTTTCTTGTTCAGGAAGGGGTTTCCGGTTCTTCTTCGGTCTTAGAGTTAGTTCAGCTGGAAGCTGTTTTGCAGTTACGGAGTATGGTGACAACGTCTTTACATTCTGAGGGTAACGGGTTGGCAGTTTCCTGGTTGTTGCTTCCGACTGGTCGTAAGGAGCCCGAACTCATGCGTAGCGTCTTGAGAGGCTGCTCTGATCATCAGTTGAATAATACCGGGGTTCTTGTAGTTCCATATCGCACATGGACGGGCGTCCCTGCATGAACGTTCGGTGGGCAACCCCGAGGCCACATTATGTTGTAGGCCTCACCAGTCTCCATCCTTCACATGATGCAAACAAGTGACCGACTGATTCTATTATAAGACCTCTCCTTAACTGAATCACTATGGAAAAAAGCAAACATAATAGCAAAGCTAAACTAGCTAGTCTGAAAGCGCCCAAACCCGTCTGCATCTCTTACACTAACATACGTGGTATCCGCACTAACTTCCTCAGCGTTGATTCATTCCTTCACACTAACTCACCTGATATCTTGGCCCTATGTGAAACTAACCTTAACCCTTCTATCTCCTCTTCTGAGTTTGACGTTCTTGGCTACCTTCCCCTTTTCAGGAAGGACTCCAATGTTCATATTCATGGGCTTGGTGTGTATGTCAGCAAACACCTTCCCCTAGCTAGGGCGACATCCCTTGAATCCCCGGATCATTCTTTCATGTGCTTCCGCCTCTCACTTCTAAGCTCGATTAGCTATCTCTTCTTTCTCTACCGCTCCCCTTCCGCGCCTGACTGTTCGTTACTTGACAGTGTCTCTGACAATATTGACAAAGCCATTTCTTTCCATCCCTCCGTCCATATATTCGTGTTTGGTGACTTTAACGCCCACCACACCAAGTGGCTAGAGAACTGTCACCGTCCCTGCTGGTGTCCACACCATGAATTTTTCAATAACCCAATCCCTTACGCAAGTGGTCAAATTCCCCACGCGTTTCTCCGACAACCCTAACGGAAGGGACTCACTGCTAGACCTCTGCTTCACTTCCATCCCAAACTCTTGCACTACCAGACAACTCTGCCCACATGGTAACTCTGACCACACCGTAGTTTCCGTCAACATTTCATTCCACTCCCACCCAACCCAAGAAACCCAGACAAGTAGAATATCCTACTGCTACCAAAGAGCAGACTGGGATTCGTTCCGAGACTTCCTCTGTGACGTCCCTTGGAACAACGTTTTTAGTCTTCCCATCGAAGAATGTGCATCCGTGGTCTCCTCCTGTGTTAAGGCTGGCATCGATGCATTCATCCCTGCCAGGAAATTTCTGCTTAAATCTCATTCGTCTCCATGGTTCTCGCCCGCTAGCTCGGCTGCCATTGCCTACCGGAATCATTTCTTCCGACTCTATCGTAGCTACGCGTCGAACCAAAAACAGACGCCTTTTCGCTTCAGCTCGTAATAAGTGTAAAAAGATACTTAACGAAGCTAAGATGTTATTTGCTGCTAAGTTCTAAGTTCGGCACCAAGGACTACTGGTGACTCTGTAAAAGAGTACTCAACAAGAGCAAGTCCACAATACCCCCACTAATAAACAAATTTGAGGTCCTCACCTCCCCAGCGGACAAGGCTGAATGCTTTGCCCGCAGATTCACGAATAATTCGAGACTGCACTCGTCTGGAGTTTCTACACCCGACTTCCCACCTAGAACTGATGCTCAACTGAATGACGTCCATATTACACCCTCACTTGTCTCTAAGATAATCTCAAAACTTGACCCTCACAAAGCGAGCGGAGGGGACGGAATCCCAATCATAGTCTTAAAGAAATGTACCCCCGAACTTTCTTCTGTACTTTCTAAGCTCTACAACTTCTGCCTATCTGCTTCCTGCTTTCCTGTCTGTTGGAAATCTTCCTCTGTAGTTCATATATTTAAAAACACTAGAGAACCCTCAGACCCCGCAAATTACCGACCTATCAACGCCGAGGTCGTTCAGCATCTCACGGCCAACGGGCTCCTCTCAGACAATCAGTATGGCTTCCGCTTCACCAGGTCTACTGCTGATATGCTAACGATTATCAACGAGTACATATATCAGGCACTCGACAGGAATGGTGAAGCCCGAACCGTTGCCTTGGATATCTCTAAAATGTTCGACAGTGATTGGCATGCTGGCGTTCTATGCAAACTGCGGAGCTATGGTATAGCTGGACAATTGTTTGAACTAATCCAGTCATTCCTATCTAACCGCACATTGAAAGTAGTATTAAACGGACATGCCTCCCAGAACTACCATACGAACGCGGTGTCCCCCAAGGCTATATCCTAGGTCATACGCTCTTTCTGAACTACATTAATGATCTGCCTGATACCATAAGATCCAAAGTAGGTATGTACGCCGATGACACCACAGTTTATTCTCGCCTCGACCAAAAATCTGGTGTGGGTGACAAAGCTAACCTTGCAGCTGAGCTTGGAAAGGACCTCCAATCCGTAGTGAACTGGGGTAAGAAATGGCTCGTAAATTTTAATGCTTCTAAAACGAAGCCACTATCAATTAATCATCATAGACAATCGCACCTACCTCCTATTAGCATGGACCAGGCTTGCCTCCCAGAGAGTAAAACACTACGCCTCCTTGGTCTCACACTTTTAGCGGACCTCAAGTGGAATGACTGTATCGAATCCATTGCTAAATCCGCTGCTATGAAAGTCGGTTCTCTGTGCAGGGCCCGGAGGTTTTTCCGTCTGAATCTATCCTGCACATTTATAAATCTACCATCCGCCCGTGCATTGAATACTGTTGCCATATCTGGTCGGGTGCCCCTGCTATTATACTTGGGCTTCTAGACAAGGTACAGCGAAGGGTCTGTAATGTGATCGATAACGACTTAGCAGACCGCCTGCAGTCTCTCTCTCACCGGCGCGACGTGGCTTCCCTGTGTCTCTTCTATAAATACTTTCATGGCTTCTGCTCCGATGAACTTAGATCACTGGTGCCCTCTAGGTTCGAATTTGCACGAGATACTAGATTGGCAACTAGATCCCACCCTTTTACAGTGAAACCGATAAAATGCAACCGCAACTTCTACTCCAACAGTTTCTTTTCTTGCACTTCCCGACTGTGGAATTCTCTTCCACATGACTGCTTCCCCGACGGCTACAATCTCCAGGAGTTTAAATGTAATGTGTCAATACACACCTCCTAACAAACTAACTTCCATTTTTTCAAACACTCTTCCCACCCACCCAACTATCTATCACCTCTCTTCTGACATTTCCTATATCTAACCACTCTTCCTATTTACCTCCCCGTATGTAGCCCCAAGAGCAATAGTGGCAGTGGAATGCCTTGCTTGGGGTGAAATGAGTAAAAAAAAAAAATCATCCGTAAACAAACTCAATTCAATGAAATCCTACCGGATGAAAAGCGTCGAAAAACCTTTTTTTACTTATATATATATATATATATATATATATATATATATATATATATATATATATATATTAAAATAAATTTTCAAAATTCAAAAATGTTGAATGAATATATATATATATATATATATAGCCTTTGAGACTTGAAAAAGAAATCACTCGACCGGCGGTCGAGAGCGAGGGAAATTTTACTCGCCCCGAAATCATTTTATTTGACCGACTCCATTTTCTTAATAGTCGCCTTACGTAAACATAGCGTGAATCACTGACGGAAAACAAAAAACGAAATTTTAATTAAAATTAAGAACATGTTGGAAAGGATTCAAATTTAAAAAAAATATAAACAAGAAAATTTCATCTTTCGTCTTAATAATATCATAAACATGTTGATAAAACTTTGTTTTTATTAAGTATGAGCGCTTTTTACATCATCATAAGCTGGTTTGTTTTTGACAGTTGAGTGGAGGTACGTAAGTTCTCAACGATTTTCTATAAAAATTACTTGTATTAGTTATTTTTATGTGCGTGGTTGAAAGAAGTAAGCGTATTTTTTTCTTTCTTTCAAATTTTTGTTTTTACATTTCGTAAGCGTGGAGGGAATATAGGATAAGATCTTTCCAAATAAGTTTCTAAAAAATCTGTGAGCGTCTTTAATCTGGGCGACAGAGACATTTTGACTAAACTCTTGAAGCGTTAATTAAACGAATGTTTACACTGACCGGGTCCATAAATGCCAAGAGTTCAATAATGTCATTGTAGGTCATTCTAAGTAACTTGTGAACATTCAATAGCACACTTTTGGGTTGTAAAAGAATCACATATCCTTTTTCTTTGCGAGCTTTTAAATCGACCCCGGGCGAGTAAAGCAATAAACTTTAATCTCTCAATAAAGTTTTTAATCGACTACGTTGATCGGGCGAGTGAAATCTCAAAGGCTGTATATACATAGATAACGTCATCATATAAATAAACACGACGGTGTGACTGAAAGTTTCAGGTATTAAGCGTTCAACAGACCCTAAACACATAATCTGATGAGCGTTTAAGAATTGAAATACAAGTCACTATGTACTTTTGTTTTGTGTCCACACTGTCTCTATCGACAAACATTCTACGGAACTATTTTCAATTATTTAAAATTATAAAGACCGCACACACACACACACACACACACACACACACACACACGCACATATATATATATATATATATATATATATATATATATATATATATATGTGCACAAAAGCGATATATAAGGCTTAAAATTAATTTTAAAATTAAAACTAATTCTGGAAGCTTTTATTTGAATTTTGATTTTAAACTAGTAGTCTAAATTTAGTATTTCAAATAAGCAAACTCCTGCTTTGGATTTAAAAGCAAATTTAAACTGATTGAATTTTTTAAAAATCGATACGAATGGCTTATTTTAGCCATATTTACAACACTATACCATTATATTAAAAATCTTTCAAACCTAAAATATACTTTTATGAAAATTTATTGGGTTAAGATTAGTTGTGTTGACAATTATCTTGATAGACTTATGATTTTAACTTTTTCTATGGTGGTCATATTTGTATAATTTACTTTGACAAATATAACATGAGCGCATATTTATAGATATATTTTTAACTATCCAGTAATCTTTCAAATTTATGAACATATGACTAATCTAATATTTTATTGAATTATAATTTACTTTATTTAGTATAGTTACGGCACTTATTTTCTGATAATGTGGTGTATGGACATCCGTATTCACAAAAATAAGTACGTTTACACATGCACACATAAAAACACGTACTCATGCATACTCACAAACACACATACACTCATGCTAAAATACTTTTAAGATGCTGGGAGTCGTTAAATTAAAGTAAGCTGTTGCATTTATATTTAGTAAATTTAGCTATATCAAATAACTGCTAGAAATTAACAATCAATAAAAAATGAAACTTTATAAATTATTCTAATTAAAATTTAAAAAAGTATTGTAAAAATTAATTATTTATCGAAAATTATTTTTGTTAAGACTGTAGTATTCATAATATGTTTTATACATCAAATCAGTTGAAAGCTTTTATATTTAAATAATGTCTTAGTTTTATGGAATTTTTTATTTAATGATTCAGAGAAGATTTCCTATAACTGGAGGTCCTGTTTAAGAATAAATAAATTTATTGAATTTCTGGAAATCTCATAAAATTAAATAAATAGGTGTGGTAACAGTTGTAAGTTATGTTTTGCGAAGATTACAAAGATTTTCTAAAAAGAAATTCTATAATAATTTCATTCATTTTTTATATGTTCTGAAAGTCTTATTAAAATCTGACAATTATTTTGCAAAAAAATTTACAAATCAATATATTTTCACCAAAAACCGAGGCGAAAATTCCCTATACTAATTTATGATCACCTGCTGATGCAAGAAAAATAAAAATTAAGAAAAATTTTGACGGTCGCCCAAAAATTAATATATATAACTTAACGAATGTACCCCTGACGGCAAGTATTGAGAGGATTATTAAATGATTTCCACAGGTTATCACACCCAGCGTGACAGGAGGATATATATATATATATATATATATATATATATATATGCAACACCCTTTATTATAATAAAGTGATTATATATATATATATATATATATATATATATATATATATATACTCAATAATTAAGGTTTCACTTCAGTCTGTTCGAGTCGCTACCGTGAGGTATCTTCAGGCAGAAGGTGAAAAAATCCAAAACACAACACCAATTATACACGAACTCCGGAAGAGTAGGTAAGGGAAAAATAGGAGGAGGAGGGGAAGAACTCATCTGGGTTTGTAACTACCGAAGGGATCTTTCTTAAGATGCCTACACCAAGCCATGATTTTTGTCCTTTCATTTAACAAAACCCCCCTGTTCTTATGTTATGTTGGTCAACATATCTTCCTGGTACAACCAACAACAAATATTTGCACTATTCTTTTTTGCTTTAATCGTTCTCAATATACTCTACTACACAAATGGATTTTGCCATAATGCACCTTAAAATACTACACAGTCTGCCAGTTTGATTCCTGTGACTCTTTTATCTAAATGAAGAAGTATCATTGTAATATCGTTTCTTAACCGGCCCTTCAGAACAGCCGATGCACATTTACTTAAATTCTATAATTTCGTCAGCGACTTCAGCTGTGTAGCTAATGCACTCCATACAACATTCACCATCGAAAGAACAATCATTCTTATTCCTACAATATATATATTCTTCATTACTTGACGACATAATTCTTGCAATAATAATAATAATAATAATAATAATAATAATAATAACAATTTTTAATATTCTAGAGTAGTGATATTTCGTTTCGTTGAGCGGCTGCTACGCCTAAGTTCTTTTTCTTAAAACCAGCGTCTTTCTTTTTGAATTCTAATCGCATTGCTGTCAACTGTCGCTTGCCAACCCATTAGGAGAAGGAAAAAACCGAACAACAACCCCGAAACTCAAGGTGTTAATTGTGCCGAGGAGTGAAAGACTACTGCATTATGAAGTCACAAACGATCCCCTACAGGCTTCGGGACCCTATTTGTAAAAGACCGTTACCCAACATGCTAGGCAACTTTGGGTGGATTTTGAACCCGCCCGTGCGTCACGCTTTGGAAAAATATCAGTTACAAGACGGCAATAAAACGAGTTCAAAACACATTGAACATAATTATTTTACGGAAAACAAGAACAGTATACAAGCAGTATACAAGCAGCCAAGGAAGAAACCAAGAACCATATAAGTCAAATACAATATATTGCAATGAAGGAACGAGAATAGCTCTCAAAATTACAACCAACAAAGCATAAACTCGAAACTATTAAGCTCTACAATGCAGCACTCAAATGAATTTTGGATGAAAAAGACACTCATATAAATCTCAATGACGCAATGTATGCATCAGCAATAGCAGCATCCAAAAAATTAAACATCAAATTAAAAACAAGGCAGTCTCGCAGACATGATAATCCACCATGAAAAAGAAAAATAGAAAAAGAAATTGAACGACTTAGAAGTGAATTATCAGTACTCGATGAACTGACAAGAGGAATAAATGTAAGAACTAGAAAAGGGATGAGAGTCGAAAGAAAATACAACATTAAAAATGAAAATGCAGTCCTAACAACTAAGGAAATAATAAAGCAAACAATACAACTGAAGGCTCAAAGAATAAGACGCTATGAGAAAAGATCAAGATTCTACAGACAAAACAAGATTTTTCAAACCGATGCAAAAAGAATTTACAGGGAAACAGGTAAAAAAAGAATTGAAGTGATAGCCCCCCCCCAAATGGAAGAAGTTATACAGTTCTGGTAAAAACTATGGGCTTGCCCTAAAGAACATAACAAAGAAGTAGATTGGATTGTGCAAGAGATATAATGAATGAAAAATAAACCAGAACAAACATGAGCTAGAATCACAGAAGAGGATGTTAAATGTGCACTGAAAAAAGCACACAATTGGAAATTTCGAGGAATAGATAAAATCCCTAACTTTTGGCTATATTATTTAAATACAGCACATAAAAACTAGCCAAAGAATTTCAAGAAATGGTTAACGATCCAACTAAAATTCCTGCATGGATGACCAAAGGAATTACATTTCTTCTACCCATGAATAGTGACACAAACAACACGAAAAACTAAAGACTAATTACATGCCTTCCGACAACATACAAACTATTAACATCTATTTTGACAAAACAGATATATTTTTTCTTGGAAAGAAATGATACACTACCGCTTGAACAAAAAGGGTGCAAACGTGGCTGTTACGGATGTAAAGGCCAGTAACTTATTAACAGAATGATCCTGTAAAACTGCTAAAATGCAAAGAAAAATCTTAGTACTGCATGGATAGATTACCGTAAGGCAATCGATAGTGTACCGCATTCCTGGATCTTAAAGAGTTTAAATATATACAAGATATCACCTGTCATCATCAATTTTATCAAACAATCTATGTCAATTTGGAAAACAGCACTTTACCTCAATCATATAAATGGAACCTATAAGTCTGGTGAAATAAACATCAAAGGAGGTATATTTCAAGGTGGATCTTTGTTTACATTACTAATATGCATATTATTAATAGCATTAACTAGTCAACTTAACAAGACAGAATGTGGTTATAAAATAGCTCAAAAGAAAATAAACCATCTATTTTACATGGATGATTTAAAGTTGTATGCTAAGAATGATAATGAGCTGGAAGGTCTTCTTCGAACTGTAAAAGGCTTCAGCGAAGACATTGCAATGAAATTCAATTTGAATAAATGTGCTAATGCTACAGTTTTAAGGGGATCTCTACAAGGAACGTCCTCAATTAGCTTAGACCCTGCTGTAACAATAAAAGAATTAAAGCCAGAAGAAACGTATAAATAACTAGGTGTAAATGAGGGTAAAAAAGTTCACCATAAAAAATGAGAAAATAGTGCGTAAAGAATACTATAGAAGGCTACGACTGATATTAAAAACTGAATTGAATTCTTAGAACAGAATAAAGTCCAGTATAGTTTCAACATCTTGAACTGGACTCCAAATGATATCAGGCGAATGGATTCTAAAACAAGAAAGCTTCTTTCTAAGCATAAGATGCATCATCCAAAGAATGATGCAGACCATCTCTACATATCCCGTAAAGAAGGTGGAAGAGGTCATAAAATATTCAATAATGAAAGAAGGCAGTAAATATAAACAAGATTTACATTTAGTAAAAGCAAAACAGAAGCCAAGAACTAACTATTGCGACAAAAAATATAAAAATGAAAGCCAAAGATAAAGCTCTTGAACAGATGAAACAACGCTGGCAAGACAAACCTCTGCGTGGCCAATATCCAGAACGTGCTAATAAATCCAATGTTGATAAAGTTAATACTCATCGATGGTTACGTGCATCTGGATTAATGTCTGAGACTGAAGGCTTTATTCTTGCAGCGCAAAACCAAAGTCTTTTCACTAAGAACTTTCAGGCAAATATTATACATAATAATGTGGATCCGAAATGCAGATTCTCTAATAAATACCAAGAAACAATAGACCATCTAATCTCAGGATGTTCTATACTTGTTCCAAATGAATATAAAAATCGTTACGATAGAGTAGGACAATATTTACACTGGACAATATGCAAACTCTATGGAAAATATGTAAACAAGCACTGGTACTAACATCACCCAACACCGGTTACAGAAATAGAAGATTCCAGCATTCTATGGGATACACCATCTACCCAAACAGAAAAATTGAAGCAAATAAGCCAGAAATTATTGTTAAAAACCAGAAAGAAAATACATGCCTTTTAATTGATATGGCTTGTTCAACGGATTGTAACATAGCAACCAAGGAAAAAGACCTGGAAATTGAAATAAAAAAATGTGGAAATTGAAAACAAGAATTGTGCCAGTGATAGTAGGTGCACTTGGAATGATTAAAAATGGAACAAAACAACACATTGAAAGAATCCCTGGAAACAACAGCTTAAGAGATATACAAAATATGGTTTTGTTAAGTACAGCCCACACACTAAGGAGAACTTTGTCTATGTAACGCTAGGGATGATAGGGGAGATATAGAAATCATGAAATCTTAGGTCTTAGGTCTTCCCGCACACTTGGTTGGTAGTGTGACCATCGCAGAAATCGAAATATGATGAAAAATGACAACATAATAATAATAATAATAATAATAATAATAAGGCAGTGTTAAAGAGCAAACATGCCGCAATGTTTTTCATAATTGGTAGTAAAGTATGATAACTGGTAGTAAAGAGAATGAACTGAGCAGACGTTGCCTGGCTATATATTCTCTCTCTCTCTCTCTCTCTCTCTCTCTCTCATAATAAAGACCTCGCTCCGGGGTTTGGATTTTTGTTTTATCTGATGTCTTAATATAAGACGCTCCACCCTAGGTACATATATATACCTGTTGGCTTGATTTCAGCCAGGAATGAAACCTGACCTGTATATATATATATATATATATATGTATATATATATATATATATATATATATATATATATATATATATATATATATATATGAATTAAAGATAGATTGCGACATCGAAATTTCTATGTTTGAGATAGAATCTCGTGATCAGGCAATGTTGGATATTGAAAATGATTTACTATTAAATACAAAAAAAGTCGCTTTGCTATTTATGCATATGGGAAGATATACAATTTATGTGTGTGTTCGTTTTAACTAATCAAAACAAAAGATTCACTTTGAAATATGGCCGGTAGTTTCTAGGGAATACATACTTACTTATTTCTTTTTTTCCTTTTTTCCTTTTTTCCTTTTTTTTCTCTCAAACGGTCACATTGTCAACATACTTTTAACTTAATTTTCATTTTTCTTTTTTCTTTTTATTTTCATTTTTATTCCTTCTCACAATATCGTATTACATTTGATGTATCTATTCTAGTACGAAATGTTCTTTCTGCTTTCTCAAAATCTTGACCTCTTTTTAAAGAAAACAGGAAAGAGCTGTTGAAAGAAAAGTACGTTTTATATTTTTGTTCAAAGTTAAAGGGGCTTTTAAGTAAAATTACTCTTCTTATCAGTGCGTATTTAATTCTAATTTTTCAAAACCTTTAATGTTTAAATAACATTTTTTATTCTAATTTACTTTCTGCTATCATTATCCCATCTTTCTAATATCCATTTATTTATTATATAAAATTTTATATACCAATTTAGTTATTTCAATATCTCGTCAATTATTATTTTCTTTAAGCGAATTATTGGGTATATGCATGTTAATTAATACTAATTTTTTTGTTTTTTTATCCATATTCTCAGGTGAACATTTTGCAATGTCTATATATGTCATTTATTTCATTACGTTTATTTAATAGATTGTTATTCTTAAGTGATTTAATAATATATAATTTTTCATATAGACACAACGAGCATGAGTCGTTTAAAGACTTACATATTTAAGCTCTTTTAGAATTTTCTACTTTAAAGTGGTTGTTTTTTAGTTTGTCTTAGATACAAATAATATGTTGATAGGAATGTTCTATTTCTGTACGTATTATTATTATTCAATGAAGACGTGTGTTGATAAATTCGTTTTTTAGAGAATTCCTAGTATTATAGTGGTTTAGGAGAGTAGTTTTATATTGTTGCAGATTAACGGAATTTGGCCTCGTTGTAGATAGCCCACTATAAGTCATAAAATGATTATAAATCAAGAAAAGCAAATTGAGTTGAAAAATAACATTTTATATATACACATAACAATTAAGGTTTTTACAATTAAAGTAATCCTTTGAATATGTGTCCAACAGATGTTAAAATGTTCATGGCAATAAAATGGTAAAACGAGAATTAATACTTAGTTATGTGGGAGCGTTGTAAGTAAGGAATGTCTTTGGTGTATCCGCTCCTTTGGTCAGTAAATAGATTTGAGACAGCGAAGAAGGAAAGGAGAGGTGAAGTTGGTCAAGGGAGTTACTAATTACTCTCGTCTCTCTCGAGTCTGTCTGGGTCGGTCTGTCTTTCTGTCTGTCTGGCAATGCATTCTGTATGGGCTTTTTATTCCGACTTTTTGGTTCGCAGCAGATCATTTGGGAGTTCACACTTGTATTTGATTCTGGGCTTCCCATTGGCTGATAAATAAAATTCGCGTAGTCTAGCGAACTGGAAATTTAATATTTAATTAATTTTTGTTTTCAACCGGAACATCTGCGCGAATCCGGATGCTCACCAACGAGTTTTGGTCATTTGCTTTTGGTCGTGAGAGTGCAAACATCCGTTCCCTCGCTTTTGCTCGGTCGGTATCACCACAGTATTACCTAGATAAACCTTTACATTACTAGGGTTTACCTCTGAAGATATTTCATATATATATATATATATATATATATATATATATATATATATATATAACGATATTTATCACAATAGAGACGATATTTTTATTGGTCTTCCTTGTTAATAATACGAAAAAATATTAGGCGATAAAACTTTGTCTTTATTTAGTTTGGGATATTTTTCCTGATACATGCTCATGTTTTAGCGAATCTTTGAGGATGTCTACATGGTGGGTGTGTTGAATCTTTGTGGATGCCTATATGCATATTGGAAAAGCTGGTAGGGCTTTTTCAATTGGATGATTGCTTCAACGTAAAAGATTCCTACTACATTTTGCTTTGTGACAATCTTAGTTTTAGTAATTTTGCGTACTGATAAAGAAAAAAAAACAAAAAAGAAAAGGAGAGACGGAAAATAATAGGTGTACAAAAAAGCGCAGAGAAAAATGAGGTTGGAAGTGAAAGTAGAAAATAAGACAACTTTCGTTCAAAATCAATATATGCATTAATGGTTGGGGATCGTGGAAAGGTTGTGTAACTTAGCCAATGCTGAAGAGGTGACTTGAATTCTGGTATTTTTGTGTTGTTTTAGCTTCAAAAGACTTCATTTTATTGGCTTCAAACTTAGAGGATGACCTAGTTGTTCGATGCACCCGAATATGGGTGAGCGGTAATTCTTCTGTCTACTTGCAGTAATGATACTCTGTTTACAAAATTAGAGTATCATTCACAACAACAACAACAACAACAACAACAACAACAACAACAACAACAATAATAACAATAATAATAATAATAATAATAATATAATAAAATACATACATCATTATCATCAACGAAATCGGCAACATTTACCGAATAAAGACGAGTGGGTTTTTGAGATGTTTTACTTTCATTTTCGTGTCTATATTTCACTTTTGTACTGTTCTCTCAATTGAAATGTTTTCCGTGTCTTCTTTTTTTAAAAATTATTTGCTCACCCTCCACAGAAAAAGAATCTGAAATAAATTTCTCCAATTAGAGCATAACAATAAAATTTAGTAACATTTTCCGATGCGTCTATATCGAAACGGTTCATGGATGGTAAAATCAAAGAAGGTTCCTATCATATTCGGTAAAAAATATTTTTTTTTATCCCAGAATTCAACAAATAATACTTTAGAGTCCCTCAGTGTGGAAGGTTACTGTTCAAATGGTAATAATGAATGCAGTGTGATATGAGAGAAAGACGATATGTTAGGGACTGACGATTATGAGGATAGGGAGGTTTGTTAAAGACTGACCCCTGAAGATATTAAATTGTATTTTTCAGGGAAGCGCCCAGTTTGTTCCAAAACATAGCAGCGTTTGAGAAAATGCTGCCTGAGTGTCACTTTCTAATTGCCTTTAGAATACGGGAAAGTGTTGGTTATTCGACACCATATGTATAATATCATTATAATAAAATATTATATATATATTCTATGTGTATTTAAAACACATATATGCATATTGTATGGGCGTATGGCTGAGTGGTTATAGCGTTAGGTTCGAAACCTGGGTTCGAATTTCACCAGGGTTGATTTGTCAGGAAAAGTGAGTTCTTGATGTTATCGGTCTGGAGGCGATATCAGCGTGCGCCATCCTTGGAAAGTGCCTGAAAACAATACGACGGTTTGACCCAATCTTGTGAATGAAATTGGGTAGACGGCTCCCATTGAAGAGTTTTGTTAGCTCGAATCACAAGTCATTGTGAGCTAGTGTTTGAATGTCCTAGGCTTCTTCAGATTGTTGTTCACACCGGATGAGGCATTCTCATCCAGAAACCGTATCTAAGGTCCGCATAGCATAGTTTCTGTATAAGCCACAATTGGGCTCTGTGGGTGTTGATCAAAGACAATTGTGCCTGTAATAGTGATTAGCTAGCCGCCCTGATAGACAGGCATACTCGGATACAAGTGGCCAGTCATACACATATTGTAAAATTTTGTACGTAAAATAAAAGAGAATATATTAGGATTAAGGATTAGGGGAAAATATCCATAATAGAGATACATTTTTTTTTTCTAACGTATCATTTTTTATGAAATACAGTATATTTGTGAAGGTTATTAAAGGCTTATGTATAACCTGCAAAAAAAGAAGAAAGATAAAAGGATGTGTTGGTGCCTTTTTATTACCCTGCATATTGACGAATCAGCAAGTATCTTGAAGGCGAGATTTCCAGGTAAAAACCTTTTTTCTGCAACATTTTTGTCATGAGAATTAAGAACGTGGGTTTGCAAATTCTAGGATTTTGAGGAATTCTTCTAACTCACTAAATCCACTCCGTCCGTTCTTAACAAGTAATCAGCAAAATTCTTTGATTCCTAAATAACAAATTAAAAGCTAACACGACATAAATATCGAGAGCCTTCCGCGAAAACAGAATATCATCTAATTAATATAATATAATATAATATATAATATAATATAACATTATACCATCTAATTAATTAAGCTTGTGAGATATTCAGTAGTGTTAACGCCTAGCGGCTTTACTGCGCAAAATAATAATAATAATAATAATAATAATAATAATAATAATAATAATAATAAACGTCGCAGCCAAAACTACGTTGGCGTTAAGAAAGGCAGCCAAATAAAATCAGTTGATTTATTAAGCAAACAAATAATTTGAGTTCACAAGCGTCAAGCAGGAAATACCTTGTTAATTATACACACTTTTGTAGCAAGCATCAAGAATGGAAATCATATCAATGATGATAGTGAGATGCAGGTGTCATACTAAGGCGAAGTTTGGCATATTAAAAAGGAGAGATAGAGAGGAGAAAGGGAGAGGCTAGAAAAAGGAGAACGAGAAAGAAAACACATAAGTGTTAAAAGATAATTGTACCCACTTCTCAAAGCATTGACATATTCGTGTCTAAAAGAGAGAGAAATTAATAAAGAGAGAGAGAGAGAGAGAGAGAGACAGAGAGTAGACAGAGAGAGATAGAGAGAGGTGGTAGACAGAGTGAAAGAAACACATGAGGGTTAAAAGATAATTGCTACGTGTTTTGTTGATATTTTTAGCGGCATATCAACACCTCTATGGGTTATTTAATGCCAAAATCTAAATATTTTAAAAATAATTGTATAGCTTCAACTAAGCATATTTTGAATGCAATTATATGCCTTCAAATATGGATAAAATTTATTGTTGGGAATTTTACAATAAAGATATTTTTTATACTCTCATAGTGCTGTGTTTTTGCTTGGGTGGTCTACTATCTGTCCATAGCTGGGTCCCTAACAGGTGCTATCAATCCGCAAATATAATTGTAACCACTTCTTAAAGATTTGTGTATATATATATATATATATATATATATATATATATATATATATATGAAATAAAATAAATTTCGATGTTCAAAACTGGTGAATGATCATTTCAACATGAAATTCCTAAGAGATTTCAGATCTCATCGGCAACTACTACGTGGTAGTCGCTGATGAGATCTGAAATCTCTCTTAGGAACTTCATGTTGAAATGATCATTCAACAGTTTTGAACATCGAAATTTATTTTATTTTATTATTAGCTCTGTAATTTTAATTACATTGTGCTCTCCACCCGTATCATTCTTTAATATTAAAATGTTAATGTTAATTAGGATCGGGTCTTTGAGATTTAACTTTCTACTTTTACTTTTGGATTAAAGTTATTTTATATATATATATATATATATATATATATATATATATATATATTGAGTAATGAATTAGAGCACTCATACATCATACGCTAAAAGTCTACCTCCTACCAAGCGCCCATTTATTGTTTATTGTTATTTATGAATACGCTTATCTCGATGCGTATTTGTGGAGTAATTGTTAGTCGTGAGTTTGATCGTAACTGAGTGCTACATACAAAATTCAATATTAGAAGAAGCAACCTAGCGATATTTTGACAAAAGTAACCAACAACATTTGTAGACCTACAATTCCACACAGTAACATTTCTTTCATGTTTTATATATACTCTGATTATAAGGCGGGAAGTACCTTTCACACACTTGAAAAAATTAGCCCTAGACATGTTAAATATTCATTTGGCACATAACATAATTTTAGACCATTTTCCTATGCTACCATTTTTAGAACCGTGTGCATTAATCGGTCATAAATTAGTGCCAGCTGTTTTTCATTGATCTTTAATTAATGAGTTTTTAGAAATTTGCAGTATTTATATTTGAATTTTTATAATTAATGCTTGATTTTACGTTTGAACTGAATAGTTTAAGACCGCTAAATAAGTAACATGAAATTAAGTTAAAGAGATTGAAAGAGGTTAGGATTGATAAACGATATGATGAAAGGATTAACTGAAATGTATAAGTTATGCGAATTACAATGCGAAAAGGAAAGGATTGCACATGGAGTAAAAAACTGGTTCATTGGAACCCAATAGATAGCAAACGCAGAAGAAAGATTCAAGAAAGAAAACAGATAAGATAGATTGGTTTACTTACATATCATAAACTGTATTTAATACTTAAGGCCTTTTCCAGAAATGTACTTGTTGTTATATATATACAGTGTGTGTGTGTATTTGTGCGGCTATTTAGGCAACATTTTTTATTTTAGCATTATTAAATAATTTAATAATTTTAATGGTTATTTTTATTTTAATCTTTTAGTCACGAATAGGTTTCTTTTTATGGTTATTAAAAATAGCAAAATTATTTTAATTGTTTAAGTCTCATGTACTTTCAATATTGTCCAAGATCATCCTCATGTGCTTGATTGTTAAGACGAAATTAAGGTAACCACGAACATTGAGTTACGCGTTTTCAGTAAACGTGTAATCATTGACACCGTGTGTTTGGACGCTATTCAATAAAAATATTGCTTGATAGTACAGGCATATTCTACCATGAAAATAATAAAGAAAAGCTAAGAAATCATGTGCCATATTTGTTAAAAATAAACTGACACTAAAAAAGATTAATTATGAATATAATGAAAAGGTTTTTAAAATGCCTTATAACGGTTAAACCATAAGATAATTATAACTGACAGCTCTTCAAAAAAGACAACTACATTAATTACATCTTAACAATCAAGTGTCTAAAGATGAGACTTAATAAGATTGAAGGTAGCTGGGATTATAAAATAAAAATACAGGCAAATCATATAGCGCCTTTCTAGCTATTTTCAATTACTATGCCAATAAGTTTATTCGTGACTACAAGATGATTTAAATAAATATAAATAGACGCAATATGTTTAAATTATATAATTAAACAAATTTAATTAAGCAATTTGGAAATTTAATTTTTAATTAGTTTTTTAACTTTCTTATATTTTCCATTTGGTTAGAATAAGAGTGTGCAAAAAATTGTCGATACTGACAATTGTCCCAAATGCTTTCTAACACTTGTTTAAGGTGTATTTGTTTTAGTTCTTATTAATTTCTCTTTGTGTTTGACTGTTTAAGATGTACATTTATGTTGTGTTGAATACTAGTAGGGGCGTTTATTCCCTGTTGAGCGCGGCTGGAATTCGAGTGCAAGTCTTTTTATTTTTTTAAAAGCTTTAAACAGCATTTCCGCGGTTAAATAAGGTAAGGTTGAAAAAGAAATGTTTAATATGGAAGGCCTCTATCATAACAAAATGTTTTCCTTAATGTGATTTATATATATTTTTTATGTTTTTGACCAGAACCGGTAAATTGTGTGTAAATAGATAATATCTTATAGAACCTTTGATCAGGTGACACTAAGCAGTGAAAATTTCTACACTATATTGGAAATCGTTAGTTTAGATGTGACAGGTTTATTTTGATTAGTAACAAGGTTTTCGGTTCTTTATTTTTGCAATATAAGTTTTCCTCATACCTCGGGAAGTATGGAAGTATGGAAGAAATCTAATTTTTAATCATTCTTTCTTCTGTAAATATATATATTTGTGTGTGTGTGTGTGTGTGTGTGTTTGTAGGTATATTTATGTATGCGTTCTTTTTCTTCCTCGTTTAATATATGAATAACGTTCTAAATCTAATAAATTGTTAAACTTAGAATTTTTTTAATTTCGAAATAATAATAAAGTAGATCTAATAGTCATTTAATAATGCTGATCTCAATTTAGTCAAGTATTAATACTAATACCCCCTAAAATTATATTTAAGTTTGCTCACATATTCTCCAAATTAGAAGTTGCTTTATTTTGATCGGTTCCACATCGTACATACAACAATGCCCCCCTGATTAAAGGGATTTAGCTTGTTTTTAACCTTTTAAAACCCATCAACACGAAATAAATGTTATCACTTGACAAGACACACGAAGTTTTGAAACAAAATAGCTACTCCTGTAGTGATATTATAACATATTCTTATTATAATTTCTCAATCCGCCCACAAACTGTTCTCCGACAGGCAATATGGATTCCGATTTGTCAGGTCCACAGCCGACCTGCTAACTACTGTAACGGAGTACATGCTACAGGCCCTTGATGAGTCTGACGAGGCTCGCGCGGTTGCTCTGGATATCTCCGTGTGTTATATATCCATAAATAACAAACACGTATATATATAAAAATATATCATAATATTTTTTATTAACGACGATGGACCGTGTCGCCTAGGAACAAAGAGTGAGAGAGCGCTCTTCCAATTAGTGGGCTTCGACGTGGTGACGGGGGGTTCGACGGGAGTGTAACCTCTCTGCTTACTCGTCTAGCTTCTTCTTCGACTTCTCGAGACTGACTTCTGTCGAGGCTGACTTCTGTCGAGGCTGACTGACTTCTTCTTCTTCGACTTCTCTTCTTGTCTACTTCTGGAGACTGTCAAGACTCACTGGCTTCGACTTCTCTTCTACTGTCGACTTCTGGAGACTGTCAAGACTGACTCGCAAGACTGTGCTTTTCGCAGTCTTTATATATCTTCCAAAACCGGGGACTCGTTTCTTCCGGTTTTGCCTTGATCACGCGACGCCTACGCGACGCCTACGTAAATTCTCAGAGACCCTGTCTGTTTGCTCTTAGCTATTTCCGCTCTGCCGGAAATAGGGTCAAAATGACATCCGCTGCTTTCAATGACCGAAAACACCCACGCTTCATCGCCTTTCTTCGGGTGGGGCCAGATTATTATATTACACTCCTCGCCCACCCATTTTTCAAAATGTTCGCCTAAGAACATTTTAAGCGCAACATCCTCACTCTCCTCCCCATGCCACACAAACCCTACAATTGTATAAACATGTGCATGCCAAAACAACAAAAACATGTGCATGCTGAAACAAAAAAAAAACAACAAAAAAAATATATAGGGGAGCCTACATCGGCAACCCGACAATGTTCGTGTCCATCCTGAAAATTGTTCTACCAGCTCGATGTTTCATTGTTCTTTTTTTTTTCTTCTTTTTTTTCCTCCTTTTTTTTTTTTTTTTAATATCCATTCTCACAGAATTGGGCAAAGTTCTTAAAAATGTTCATTTTCTTTCTCGCGTCTGTCCATAAGCGTAGACTCTTCGATGCATAATCACGTGATTATTAAGCGGTAACCGCGCTCTAGTTTCAAAACTAACATCGAGTAAATGACCTTTGACCAACACCATGCGTGTCTCTGCCTGAGTTTATTGTTACCACGTAACCTCATTTAATTTAATTTAATTTCAAACATAGTATGTTTGAACACAGAAAAAAATGGTCATTATTTGCCGTACATAACATTCATAGACTGACCGAGAAATGTTCAATAGAAATTTAAGAAAATTACCCTGATTCCAACGTTAATCCGCATGCAATTTACTTGTGGAGGATATTAATTTAGTCTAAAAAAAATGGACCCGTGACTCGTAGTTCCTTAGTTTGTGCAATGCTTTCCATTCCCTGAACTACTTCCTCTGGATTCGAAACCAAGCATATCTGATTTCAATTTAATTTTCCCAAATCTCCCCAAATAATCCGATTCCACCATATTGATAACAAAATATCTTTTCAATATCTGACTCATATCGCGAAACACTGAGACGCGGGTGAATGTTTTAAGAATATATATAATCGGTGTGTTCGCAAAGAAATAACCAAACAATGCAGTTGTTTTCAAGCAACGATGTTGAGATATATTTATAATTGGCGATTTTGTTGGCTGTTGTTAACTGCATAATTAAAATTACACTTTAAAACTCTCGATAACATTTAAGTCATTTCTATGCTGTAGAAATGTCACGCAAAACACAAACATTTTTAAATTTTGACAATATCTGTGTAAAGATTACAAATTAACGTTTACGAACAAATTCTGTTGACGAGATCAAAATTAAAGAACCCTTTCGTTTCTCTGATTTTCCTATTGTGGTAGCATTCAGCTACATTTATAATTTGTCAATGTTTACCAATTTTGATTTAGTTCATGCAATACAAGGCCAAATGGAGAAAATGAAGAGGGTCATTTTACGCTAATACTCCAATTGGGGAAGGTTTGTGTACGTAGAACATCGATTGTTTTTTTTTTGTTTTTTTAATTCGGCTCGAGTACTGGTCCGAAAAACTCAACTATTTCAACCATACAACTGACCTTCATAATCACATTGAGAATAGTTGTTCGTCAATATTTCTATCGGGTTGTCTGGAAAGTTCATGCCGCTTTTTAAGTAAAATTAAGACACAAACCAAAATTATTTCATTAAATATTTATTCTACGAAATATTAACTATTTTTTTTTCACAAACCAAAGAAAACCATTGTTATCACTTCACATATATGGTAAAACATTAACAAAAAAAAAAAAATAAACCACCAACTCAGATGTCCCGCACCCACCGACAGGCAAATATTTCAACTTTCTTCCTCCCCGTCAACTTTTAACACACTTTAACACTTTCTTCCTCATTTTAACACCCCACTGTCAATTTTAACACTTCACTTTACACTTTCTTCCTCATTTTAACACCACCTTCCACCCGTCAACCCCCAAACCTATGCGCTCTCCGCCACTGCTACCCTCTACATGTATTCCTGACCCCCGTCCGTTCTAACGAACAATCCATTTTTCATTTCTACGGTCAGATCGGCAACAGTATGCTGTCCCATTTTTTTTTTCAACCAGACCTACTATAAACACGAGCAGAGAACACACACACTATTAAATCAAAGTGTCGCCTACCTTTCGCTGGTCTCGTCCGGTTGTTTACTATTTTCGTCTTTTATCCGATAGTTTTAATTCCGGAAATTTCAAGTTTGTTATATAGCAAGAAACAGACAAACACGGGTGTATATAAAAATATATGACTTATATTTTTATTGACGACGATGGACCGTGTCGCCTAGGAACAAAGAGTGAGAGAGCGCTCTTCTAATGGGTTGACGTGGTGACGGGGGGTTCGACAGGTGACGGGGGTGTAGCCTCTCTGCTTAGCTCGTCTAGCTTCTTCTTCGACTTCTCGAGACTTCTCCCGAGACTGACTTCTGTCGAGGCTGACTGACTTCTTCTTCGACTTCTCTTCTTGTCTACTTCTGGAGACTGTCAAGACTGACTGGCTCTGACTCTGAGTGGCTGTGACTTCGACTGTGACCGGCGAATCCGTGTTTTTCGCAGTCTTTATATATCTTCCAAAACCGGGGACTCGTTTCTTCCGGTTTTGCCTTGATCACGCGACGCCTACGCGACGCCTACGTAAATTCTCAGAGACCAAGTCTGTTTGCTCTGAGCTATTTCCGCTCTGCCGGAAATAGGGTCAAAATGACATCCGCTGCTTTCAATGACCGAAAACACCCACGCTTCATCGCCTTCTTCGGGTGGGGCCAGATTATTATATTACACAAGGCTTTCGACAGGGTTTGGCACCCTGGCCTCCTATGCAAACTACGCGGTTATGGTATTACCGGTCGCCTGCTTGACCTAATCCAATCTTTCTTAAATAACCGCAAAATGAAGGTCGTTCTGAATGGGCGTGCCTCTTTGTCCTACAGCACGAATGCTGGTGTCCCACAAGGCTCTATCCTGGGCCCAACGCTCTTCCTTATTTTCATCAACGACCTCCCAGATGAGATCAAGTCCCAAGTAGGCATCTACGCAGATGACACTACAATATACTCCCGCACCAGTAAGAAACCTGTCGTGGCGGACAGACATAATCTCGCTGCTGACCTTGAGCGGGATCTACACTCTGTGGTGAACTGGGGCAAGAAGTGGCTTGTCAACTTCAATTCCTCTAAGACCAAGCTGTTGTCTGTCAACCATTACAGGCAACCTCTTCTGCCTCCCATAAGCATGGACCAGATGGTTCTCCCGGAGAGTAATACACTACGCCTCCTCGGACTTACCCTGTCCTCAGACCTCAAATGGAAGCACTATATTGAATCCATAGCAAAATCTACTGCTAAGAAGATTGGGTCACTATGTCGATCCAGGATGTTTTTTTCACCTGAATCCATCCTGCATATATACAAGTCAACCACCCGTCCGTGCATGGAGTACTGCTGCCATTTATGGTCAGGTGCCCCTGCCGTTCTCCTCAGTGTTCTTGACAAGCTCCAAAGGAGAGTCTGTAATGTGATAGGTACTGATCTGGCAATTCGTCTGCAGCCACTTTCCCATCGTCGAAATGTTGCCTCCCTCTGTCTCTTCTATAAATACTTTCATGGCTTCTGCTTGGATGAGCTTAAGTCACTGATGCCTCCTCAACAGGTGTTTACCCGTTCAACCAGACTGGCAACTGGGTCCCACCCATTCACAGTCAGGTTAGCCAAACGCAGACGACAATTCTACTCCTGCAGCTTCCTCTCTCGCACTTCCCGCCTGTGGAACTCACTCCCGTATTCTTGCTTTCCTGACGGCTACGACCTCCAGAAATTTAAAAGCAAAGTTAATACTCACCTACTAACCACTGGACTCTAGCTCTCTCCCCGCCTCTGTATAACCCTCCCTTTCTCTCCGCCCATGTATCTGTCATTGCACCTGCTTTCTCAGCTTTCTATTGTTCCTTTCTAACTAGCTTGTACTCCTCACTCTTTTCTAATTAATCTTTTTACATTTATGTAACCCCCTGCACATCAGTGGCGTTTCTGCCTTGCTCGGGGTGAAATGATTTAAAAAAAAAAAAATATATATATATATATATATATATATATGTATATATATAATGTTGAGTTGTGATAATGTTAGCGCTCAGGATGTTGATTTTAGTAGTTTTACTGATAGAAGTATATTGGCAAGCAGGTTTTTTGTAAATGTTTTGCATTAAACATATATATATATATATATATATATATATATATATATATATATAAATGCATATACAAATGAATAAGAACGATGAATAAAATTGCAACGTACAAAACATTAATTTAAAACTGTGCTCAGTATAAAAACTGAGCAATAAATATCTATTATGAATTATTACGTTAGAAAATGTGAAAAACTACAAACTATTAGAAAATTGTATATTTTGCTTCGACATTGAAAGAACAATGTCTCATCAGGTAGTTAACAATGAAGGTAATAAACGCTTTTATTTATTTATTTTCTTTTGATTCTATGAAACTAACTTCATTTTTATTATTTATTTTTTAATTCTTATTTTATTTTCATTATTTTTACTTTTATATATTTTATACTTATTATTATTATTATTATTATTATTATTATGTCATTTTTCATCATATTTCGATTTCTGCTTTGGTCTCACTACCAACTAAGTCTGCGGGGAGACCTTAAGGCAGGTCGTGGCTTGTTGTTATGGCTCTATTTCATGTTTTTCTATCTTCCCTATCATCCCTAGCATTACATAGATAAAGTTTTCCTTAGTGTGTGAGCTGTACTTAATAAGACAATTTTTTGTGTGTCTCTTAAGCTGGGGTTTCCAGGGATTCTTTCAATGTATTCTTTTGTTGCATTTTTTACCATTCCAAGTGCACCTACTATCACGGGCACAACTCTTGTTTTCAATTTCCACATTTTTTTCTATTTCAATTTCCAGGTCTTTATATTTTGACAGTTTTTCAAATTCCTTGATTGCTATGTTACAATCCGCTGGACAAGCCATATCAATTAATAGACAAGTTTTCTCCTTCTGGTTTTTAACAATAATGTCTGGCCTGTTTGCTTCAATTTTTCTGTCTGTGTAGATGGTGTAATCCTATAGAATGGTTACATCTTCTATTTCTGTAACCGGTGCTGGGTGATGTTCATACCAGTGTTTGTTTATAGATTTTCCATAATGTTTGAACATTGCCCAATGTAAATATTGCCCAACTCTATCGTGGCGATTTTTATATTCATTTGGGGCAAGCACAGAACAGCCTGAGATTAGGTGGTCCATTGTTTCTTGGTGTTTATCACAAAACCTGCATTTTGGATCCATATTATTATGCATAATATTTGCCTGAAAGTTTCTAGTGAAAAGACTTTGGTCTTGTGCTGCAAGAATAAAGATAAAAGAATAAAAGAATAAAGAATAAAGAATTATTATTATTATTATTATTATTATTATTATTATTATTATTATTATGATTCATGTTTATTTTACTTGTATATTTATTTTTATATTTTATTTTTTTATTTTTTATTTTTATATTTTATTTTTTTATTTGTTTATTTTTTATATTTATATTTTATTTTTATATTTATTTTTATTCTAATTTATAATATTAGGTCTAATGAATTTACATCTTATTGTTTTTTTAAATATCCTTTATTTCACGTTTTGAATAATATATATAATATAATATTTCAGTTTGTGGATGGGATTTTATCAATTTTTGATGTCAATATCCGTCTGCAATTTCTTAGCATCCTAAAATTTGAATTCCGCTTCTTTAGTTGTTTTCGTTGGCTCTTCCCTCTCTACATTTTCTCATTTATTTTTCTTTTCACTTTCTATTTCTTCTGTACTTTTCCTTTTCCTCTTTTTTCCTTTTTTTTTAATTTCTCATTTCCTTTTCTTCACTTTTCTTTCCTCTTCCTTTCTTCTTTTTTCTTTATTAATATCTTTTTACCATGTACGGAAAAATATTCCAAAAATAAAGGGATGTGTTGCTTTCATGCGTACTGAGATATATTTGTATAATTTATAGATATATCAATATACCTATAATTGTTGCTGTTATTACGCAAATTACTGATAAAATGAACTTGCAAGTTGAATGTTAAAGAATTTAGTTTGCACTATCGGCAACAGTAAGTGTTGAAGGATTTCCCTAATGATGAAGCAACAGAAATATGTTTCTACAGAAGTATGGCGAGGATACAGAGGACCAAAGGTGTAAGCAACGACGAAAATTGGAAGAAAATGGAAACAAAAAAATCGACTAATACTTAACATCAGGAAGAGACAGTTGGTGTTTTGGAGGTAAATAACGAGGAAGGAGGGTATAGAGAATCAGATAGTCATGGGACATAGGAAATCAATGAATAAAATACTTGGTGTATTTGAGTACATTGATGTCGTAAAGGGCTTAAAAGAAAGAACAGAAATAAAGTTTATTAAAAGCTACACAGAACAGGAAGTTAGGGAGAGCCATGATCGACTACGTTCTGAGGGTAAACGGCATAAAGTGACTTTTGAGGTTAGTCAAAACCAAGGCTCACGCCAAAGTCTACGTGTCGGGTGAAAATGATATAAGCTCACAGCTCGGGGCCATACGAGGTGAATGACGGTAGGAGAAAAGACGAAACAAGGGTCGAAATCAGTCTTGCATGACGCGTGAAGTAGTTAAACAGTCATCTGCTAATGATCTTTCTACCCCTCTAGAAAAAAAAATAGATTGACACTGAATTATTTCTAAGACGATTAATACAAGTAAGGTTTGAACACGATGCAGCCCACTAACCGTGATGAAATGGTCTTTCTTCAGACGGCTCCTAATATACGCCTTATAAACAGTCATTTTGCTTCACCGAATCACAAAGAACTCAATCTAATTTAAAAGAAGACAGTGGTGAATATTTTAATCTAGGTTTAGAACGAAGTCTTCCAGTTGAATTCATTGCATTCACTTACGCGCAAATATCTTTGGGAAAGGTATTAATCCGTCTCTTCCTTCAGGTTATTTTTTTTTTTAGTCATCTCACCCCAAGCAAGGCATTCCACTGCCACTATTGCGCATGGGGCTACATAGGGGAAGGTAAAGAGAAGGAGTGGTTAGACATAGGGAATGTCAGGAGGAAGGTGACAGATGAGTAAGGATAGCGAGGATGAGGGTTAGGCAGATGGGAAGAGTGCTTGATAGAATGGGAGCAGGTTAGTGTGTTAGGAGGTGTCTATTGACCTTACATTTAAACTCCTGGAGATTGTAGCCGTCGGGGAAGCAATCGTTTGGAAGAGAATTCCACAGTCGGGAAGTGCGAGGAAAGAAACTGTTGGAGTAGAAGTTACGGCTGCATTTTATCGGTTTCACTGTAAAAGGGTGGGATCTAGTTGCTAATCTAGTATCTCGTGCAAATTCGTATTTGGGGGGCACCAGTGATCTAAGTTCATCGGAGCAGAAGCCGTGAAAGTATTTATAGAAAAGACACATGGGTTAAATAACAGGGCAGATTGGGTTCTATAGCCTTGGTCGCAACCAGTCTACCACAGGAAGCAATGGCAACCTACTGCGGGATAATCTTCTGCCCAGTCAGTCATGTCTCTTTGGAGACATAATCGCCCAAGCGTGTTTCACGTGTGGCACTTAACTGACTGATTTCAAATAGTGTTTTTCAATGCAATCTGACTTTCTGCATAGAAGAGGTAACTATAATAACAACTCTTTCAAAATTTTATTTCTCAGCATTTTTAGCCTTGTACCAGACATGTGTTTTGCATATTTTCTAACAATACTTTGCATGTTTTTGGAATAACTGTGAAAGATATAGATTTTATTGTTTTTTTTAAATTTTGCACTCGTGCCAACCATGTTTAACACACTCTGATTTGTTTAAGGCCTGATCTTCTCTACACGATGAGCAATAGCTTTCTTCTTTCTTGAAAGTCTTTATAAATGTTTAAATCTCAGAAAATGTTTCCTTGTTTTGTTTTTGAACTTCTATTTTTACCATTTACGTGTGTAAATTTGAATTACTTCCCTTTGATTCTGTTTCCCCTGCGGCCATATTTGTACTTTGAGAATTGTAAGTTACATACAATGAATGTAGAATTGCAAAAAAAGAAAAAAAAAACAAACAAAAACTAGAAAAAATGCTAGAGTAGCTCACGATTCGCATCCACAGCACAACAAGGAGAAAAAGGAAATATTCATAAAACAAATGAAAGATATTTTGAAAGCTTTTCCGTTTCTTAACTTCTTACTGATGTTTTAGATCTGCGTCAGGTTGCTTCTTTATAAATTTATGATTTCTTGAGTCGAGAAAAACAAAACAAAACACACACATAGAGATACAGAAAATAGTCTTATTACTTTGGAAAAATACTCCAAAAACGGTACATGAGGAGACAAACACATTATCAGCTTAAGTGTTCACATATGTTACCTTGTGTCGAAGTAAATACAAGAGAGATAAAAAGCAAACACAAAAATAAAAGCAGGTATAATTGTTGTGGGGCTACCGTATCAATATTTTAGGGGTGTGTATAATTACCCCTGAAAAATATTTTATGTATAAGACGTTCTTTTTAGTTGGGAAATACCTTATACGTATGGTTATGAAAGTTAAACATGGGAAATCTGAAATCCAAAGAAAAGATAAGATAAAGAATGCGTAAAAAACAATGTTTTTAAAAATATTCAAATACCTGGTAAATGTTTTGGCAAAGGATGGAAAGTGCGACATGGAGATCTAAAGACACATCGGCATTGCCAAAGACGCATTTTAGAAGCTAACCAGAGTACTGAACAACAGGAAAATGCTGGATTGCAATGTGGGATCCAGGGCCGTAGCTAATGCTAAAAAACACCGGGTACAGAGAAAATTGCCCGAATTTATTAGTTGGCAATATGGTGGCCTTCATCAGTGTCATCCGTTTCCAGAATCTATGATTTTTGCGGATATTTTCGGCTATTCCAATGGAAATTAGGCACAGAACGTGAACGAAAGCAGGAAATTGTGTTCGGACTTTCTGAGTATAACCAGTCTTTTCTCCCAAAATTGATTAATAAACAAACAGATTTTTACTGCGTTCATTCGGATGTTTTCTTCGTTTTTCTTTCTTTCTTTCTTTCTTTCTTTCTTTCTTTCTTTCTTTCTTTGTGAATTGTTTAGTTTGATTTCTGACGAAGACATTTTTCCTTGCCCGGATTTTCACTATGATTGCACGGATCGGCCCGGACCCGTACTCGGTGTGTCCGGTAGTCAGATACGGCCATGGTGGTATCTGTCCTTCTATATGGAAGTTGATGCTGGACGATCTCATAAAGATGAAGGAGATGCTTGAGGCAGCAGAAATATAGTTTTACAGAAGGATTGTGAGGATACCATGGACGGAGCACGTGTGCAACGATGAGGTGTTGGAAAGGATGCAAACGGAAAGGAAACTGACACTAAATGTCAGGAAGAGACAACTGAGGTTCCTGGGACACGTAATGAGGAAGAAGGGTTTGAAGAACTTGATAATCACATGTTGGATAACTGGAAGAAGAGACAGGGGAAAACAGTGCAAGACGAACTTGTTAGGTCTGAGCAAATGGTTGACGGAGCGGGGGTTAGAAGAGATTTTTTTAATCATATCACCCCAAGCAAGGCGATAACGCCACTGATGCGCATGGGGCTACGTAAGAGTAAAAAGATTGGAAAAGAGAAAGCCGGAAACCGCATCCTAAACAGAAAACAAGGGATGAGCCTCTTCACCTGTTCAATAGTCGTGGGTGGAGTGTGAACCGGGAGATAGTTTAGTCTATCTACTCCAATTGAAAAAGAAATAAATAAAAGAGTGAAAAGATTGGAAAAGAGAAAACCGGAAACCACATCCTAAACAGGAAACAAGGGATGAGCCTCTTCACCTGTTCAATAGACGTGGGTGGAGTGTGAATACCAAGAGAAGAAATTAGTGGAAGTTCATGATCGCCTACGTCCTGAAGGGACACGGCACATAAAGAAGAAGACATGAAAATTGTTCAACGTGTGTAAGTCACATGTCTCTTGAGAACATAGCCGATCTCGATTCTCCAAAATTCCTTCCTTTACAGCTCTGTATTTTCGTCATTTCTAAACCCTGTTCCCCAATCAACAGATTTGACAGTCCCTCCTCCCTCATTATGTGCCCCCAGAATTTCAACTGTCTTTGCGTGATGTTAAGCATAAGCTTCCTTTTTGCTTTCAACTTCTCTAGAATCTTGCCGTTTCTCACATATCCTCGGCATTCTTCCGTAGAACCACGTTTCTGTCATTTCAAGTCTCTTCTTCATCTTTGACAAAATTTCTTAGGACATATATCACGTAACAGTACTCATTTCTTCGTTTCTAAAGATTTTTCTCTCGATACTCTGCTTAGCTTTTGGATTGCTCCTTGGCTAGACCGATGCCTCTTCAGATTTCGGTGTCATATTTTCCGTCCTGTATTAGAATCATTTCCAAGAATTTAGATTTTGTACTCATCCTTCTGTCGTCTTGCATTATATTTTTAGTCCTTTCTTCTCGCTGTTTTTCAGGATCAATACCAGTACCTGTCATTGCCATGTTCAACGTATGGTGGTCAGAAAAAATTAAAAAACTATAAGTTTGTGTGTGTCTGTTTAGGTACGGAAAAAAGAATTCACCCAAATTAGTTCGTATCTCAGTACTCAGTTGTTGATGATCAAGTCTGCTAAATGTGACATCACGTTGAAGTGTCTTTTATATATAAAAACATGAATAGGTCGACTAGATTTGTTGGTTGGTTATTTTGTTTTTATGACAAATCAACCTCGGCGGGTCATTTATTGCCAACTAAATTTTTATTTATTTATTGCTGGTAATACTTTTTTCTTTCAACAATTTATTGTGGTTTTTTATGTTTTTTAAGATTCATTAGGATTTGTTTTTTAAGGGCAGAGTCCCCAAGTCCTAATGTTGTTATTTAACCATAACTGGATAAAAGAGGCGGATTGATACCTTTCCCAAGGGTAAGAGTGCTTAAGTGAATGCATGGTATTCAACTGGAATTCGAACTCGGCTCCCCGATTTCTCTTTCCGAGCCGATATCCACTGCACCACAACGCACACCGTCACTATACGCTTACAGCACCTGGTATTCCCAAGTGGTCACCATCTAAGTAGTGACCGGGCTCAACTTTGCTTAACTTCGGTGATCGAACGAGAACTGGTGTATTCAACGTGATAGGCCGTAAGCCAGGTCGACTAGAATTTGCGTTTAGACACATCATATGCCAAAAACTGAAAGAAAGTAAAGCTAAGCTCACATGTATCTCAATCTATAAATGTTTTATCTGCTATGTATATACAATTCCGTCAATAAAATATTTATTAGTCTGAAGAAGTCGTTGCGAAGGTCGAAACTAAGAAAATAAGTTTTCTTTCATTTTTCATTCAATTACCCTTCATTTTTTGTTTTTTTTTAATAAGAAAAGTGTTAACCGTCAAAACAAACATCAAAACAAGTAGAAATAGGACAAATGCTCTGGTTTTATTTCTATTTTATGTAAAATAACTTTTGGGGATAATTTGAAAAATATATTCAGAGCAGGTTACGTGTGAACAGATAGAGCTTCGTGTCAAAATAAATTAATATACCACTATTGTTTGAGTGAAAAAGATTTGAAAAAAAAAAAGAAAAAATTCAAAAACCAAAAAAGAATATTCTTTTTTTATTTTTGACATTTGTTCATTTTATTATTTATTTTTCATTTTTGTTTCTGTCTTTTGAGAAAGAAATGAAAAAAGGGAATTAAAAAATGCAAAAATGGAGTATTCGGAAGCAGAAAAAATAGAATCTCAAGTTAAGAAAGAACACTTATCACGTATCACTCAGAATCAAATAAATGAAACTGAAGTAAAATCTTTTTTTTTTCCTTCATGTGAGAAATCTTGGAATTGGTTTCATTTTTTTTCCCATTTTTCTTTAATTTGTTTATTTGAATGTTTCTTCTTTTTATTTTTAGTGGTGAAGCTTGGAAAGTGGGACAGTGAAAGACCGAAACGGGTTAAGTATTAACTTGTATAATTCAGCGTCGAAAGAATACAAAGTGACAACCACAATAACAGATCACCGTGTAAAAAGACTAGAGTAGCAAAAGGATTTACGGCCGTATCACACTGAAACACAGGTTCTCGTATGATCACTGAAGTTAAGAAACGTCGAACCTTGACAGTACCTAGATGGGTGATCCCTTCAGAATACCAGATACGAAGTAAATTTCGATATGCGGATGATATAATTGATAACGATTCGGAATTAGAAATTAGAGAGCCAAGTTCCAAATCCAGTCTGGGTCGTTATATTGACTAATGCGAAAGTACTCTAACTAAAAGTATGCATCTATCTTTATCTTTATCCGCCTCCACTAACTATTACTTAATTAGTTTAACTTGTATCAGTAAATCATTATTATATCAAAATTCATACGATCTAAAAATATTTTCTGGTTGTTAATAAAAATGGTTGATAAACCGCGAAAAATAAAGCAATAAATTAAAACGAACTGCAGAAGGTGGGTGGGTAGTGGGACAAGAAATTAAGAATAAGAATCAACTTTTTTATTTTTATAAAAATTCACAATGAAGTGTGAAATCCTAGTTTTTCCCAAATAGAAAAAAGATTGACCATGTGCTTAAAGAAAAAGTCGAAACCAGATTTTGCAAGTAGGTGTGAAATTGATTTTTGACCAATGGGAGCGACTTGCAAGACTTGAGGACTTAGCGATTCCGTGCCATATTCAAAAAGACTATGTATAAATAACTTCCATCGGCGTCAACCAATCCGTCAGATGGAAGCAGCAAAAAAGATAAAACTAAAATGTAACTTCAACTTCAAATACAACCTGAGATAAGGTCTGGTGGTACCTTGTCCTCTTTCTCCTTCTTTCTCGTGCACTGGTTCATTCTACTTCTTCTTCTCTATCCAAAGACATTCCTACCGAATACATACATATATACATACATACGTACGTACGCATGTACTGTTTCAACACTTACTATTATGAACATTTTCTACAACTTTTGATATCATTAACTTTCTAATGGAAAATTAATTTCTACGAATTCTTGTTATTCATTCATTTAATAAAATTCTATTTTAAAATGCAAAATGTATATTTTTTTCTTACACCATTCCACACAATTCCACATATTCCAGTCTGCCGACAACCAACCTTCTGATAACGATGAAAGCCTTCTGATGATGATAATTCTGGATAAAACTGATGATGATAATTTTGGATAAATCTTGTAAGCTGTACGGAGTTCGGTTATGTATGACACAAGGCCGAATCAAATAGATATTAACCATTTCCCTCCGGCTCCAGGTGTGCTTGTATTACAAGCGAAATAAAAACGACACATAGATACGGCCATAACTTTCTTTTACATGAATGAACGTATTTACGACGATTTTCTAGTCGTAAGTATAGAGCAGCCAGTGAGGGTCAATTCACTATTTAGTCATTATTGATCCGGCGAGACAAGATTGCTAACACCACACTGAAGTGCCTAATTAATCATATTTATGTCTGAACTGAAGAAATGTTAATTCTTAAACTGAGATTGTTATGATATAACAGATAATATAGAAGAGGTGGATTTTATAGTACCAAAATTTCAATAATATTTCAGCCTTGGCCGACTTCAAAATCATCAGTAAGGCAACTGAAATGTGGTTCTACAGAAGGATGCTGCAGATATCATGGATCGAGTATGTGAGCAATGATGAAGTTTTAGAAATGATTGAAACGAAAAGGAAACTCAACACCGAGCATCAGGAAGAAACAGATAAAGTTTCTGGGACATGCAATGAGGAAGGAGGGCTAAGAGAACCTGATACTAAAAGGCCAGATAGAGGGAAAAAAGAGACAAGGGAAAGCAACGGATAACATATTTGAAGAACCTGATCAGGTTGATGATAGAACAAGGGTTGCATGGTGTAACAGGAGAAGGCGTGCTGAGAGCCCCCAGGGATAGGGAGACGTGGAAAACCATGATCGCCTACATCCTGAAGGGACAGGGCACAAAGAAGATGAAGAAGGCTCAAATGATGATTACCTTTTCTGAGAGAAAATACACAACTATATCCACTCGGCGGTGTAACATTTGTGTAAAGTCGAAAAGAATAAGATAGAACGGAAAGAATTTTCTAATTCTTGTAGGCAGACTTGCATGTTGCCGAATATGTGTCGTGTTTTTGAAAGTAGATTAATAAATATCTGATACTCTGGAGTTCAGTAGACTGGTCAACATGTGAAATCCTCAATTGAGGAAATAAAACAAACAAACAAAAGAAGAAAGATAAAGTACCATATGATGATAGCGAAAGTGAATGGCATATACTAGTCAGGGTGGTTTGTCACAGTAACAAAAAAGAAGCATACAATGTAGGGGTTTACAGTCGAAATGATAATGAAGAAGGAGGGTGGGTTATATGAGTGACAAAGGAGGTGGTAGAAAGTGAAGTTTATATTAATAAATAGCATAATACTAATTAGATGCTATATATACTTGCGGAGTGTTGCAGAACTCACTGGCTGAAAAGCAGTGACAAATATTAAAACAAAAAAGTGTGGAGATATAAGAATACTTTTTGACCTCAATGAAACTTTATTTCTCTAGTTTGGTTGGGCTTGTTTTGATTTACAGCACATCAACTCTTTATGGGTCATTTAATACCGAAATTTAATTTTCTTGGAAGCATTATTAATTTCTTTAACAAAATATATTGATCGTAATATTTTCTTTAAATATATTGTTGGCATCTGTTTTTTTTTAGAAAAATGTATAACTGGTAAATATTTTTTATGAAAATGTATTTTCATACTTTCATAGTGCTTTGACCTCAGTTTGAGTGTTTACTAGTGTGGTTCTGTGGCGTCAATAATGGCTGGTTCTCGTATCCGAGTTTGAATGACTATTATGACGGTTAGCCGATCCTATATTGTAGACATTTCCTTAGGCATATTTGTTTTTGTTCAACACCTACATGACCTAACTGTGACTTATAATGATGATGAACGAACCTTAGTTACAGTTTCTCGGAGAGAGCGCATTATCTGGCGTTATCAACAATCTAATCAAGGTGTTACGCTCATACCCTTTGTCATGATGACGTGCGATTTTCTGCAAGCAAAACCATCCCAAATAGTCCCGTCTACCCAATGTTACTCATAAATCCTGGGTCAAACTGTGGTAAATATTCTAGACACTTTCCAATGGTGCCACATGCTGGGTACACCTCCTCAGACTGATAGCACCATGACCAATCGACTAGGGTGAGATTCGGACAGTTTGGAAAACTGTTGTAGAGCAGCTAACAGCCGACTAGCCCTCTTAAGAATGGAATAGTCTGTGGACCGAGGTAGCTATAAAAATAAAGACTAATAACAGCCAGCATTAGATTTCGGAGTGCCATTGACACTGGATCCAAACTCTCTCTCTTTGTCAATTCCCTGCTTGCGAACGGAGAGGGACCCAGACGGCACTCCGCTAAAGGGTAGGATCTCCTCTGGGGTGAATAGACAAAAGTCGAAACCCAGCATTAAACTGTATCTACGGAATATTTTTGGCTGAGCTTAAGAGCTAAGAATCCCCATTTAATTGACCGTGTCTTGCAAACTCCTTGGTGGAAGGTGGTAAATCTTAGTATTCGGAGTGTCATTGATGATAACTATCGGACTGTGCTCTCTGTGAATTTAGAAACTAGTCAATTTTTATAGATAAAGACTTGTCATCCTCATTATTATAATAAAGACAGTTATATATATATATATATATATATATATATATATATATATATATATCACGCTCATGTAGAGATAGAGAAAAACGATGTATACCCTCTCCAGCTTAAAAAAGACTTTTCTGTGTGTATATATATATTCTTATTTTATTTATTTATCTGTAAATTCAGATAAAATTTAGAGGGACTTCCGCTCTGTAAATCATATGAATTTAAATAGAGCTCACCATAGGATCAGTTTTAATATTTTAACGAGATTACTATGATCCTCCTGGATTATGGACCTTATTCTGGGTTTGTACCACCTGTATATATATATATATATATATATATATATATATATCTCCTGTCGCGCTCGGGGTGGGGACGATTGTTTTTTTATGTTTTAATATAAGAAAATCAACAATTTGTACATCAATATACATGTTGCTATCCTATCGATATAAACATTTTGCCGTCATTTTTTATGGCACGGGCCTAGTTCTTGTTAATAATATTGATTAGAATTTCCCCACCGTTCCTTTGTCATTGACTCATGATTTGCTAGTTGACTCTATATAATCGGATGCTAGATTATTAATATAGCGAATTTTACAAAGAATCTGGTCTGTTCATCTCACCGGTGAGGAATTGGAAGACTGGAATAATTGAAATGGACAATTTATATTGAAAGATAATTATTTTTCATTGTTCTTTAAGAAAATTAATTAAAATATGTTACCTCGCGGATGATGAAACCGCTACTGCTTTTTTCTTAAAGGGGTAGGTAAGTTGTAGTCATGCACATTTAACATATATTTAGGGGGCGTTACAAACTTTTCTTGGTCAAAACCAGGAAGAAACGAAAACACTGAACTGTAAAGAAATCCCGATATGGAAACAATGGATATAATATCGAAAGTACCATGTCAGTCAAGTGCCATGCGTGATACACGCTAACTGGGCAGAAGGTATTATCCCGCAGTAGGTTGTTATTGCTTTCTGAGGTAGATTGGTTGCCAGTCAATAGTATAGAACCTATTAATTAACCCATAACTGGAAGAGAGAGACAGATTAATACCTTTCTCAAGAGTATTTGGCCGTAAGTGAATGCAAGGAATTCAACTGGAATTCAAACACGGCACCCCGATTTGTCGTTCCGAGTCGATATCCACTGCGTCACAATGCACATCCTCGGTAACTTGCCAAAAGGTGAAACAACTCGAGTATTGGTCTAAATTCTAAACTGCGTTTTTTTTAAATCATTTCATTTCAAGTAAGGTAACAAAACCAGCGTGAGTGTGAGAGAATATGTAAACAAGAAAACATTATTGGTGTGATATGTAAATGACTGTCTAATTAACATAGCTGGTCGGGGAAATTAAAAACAAAAACAAATAAAGAAATTTAAATACCTGGGAAGCGTTCTGACAGATAATGTAATTAGAGACTCTGAGATCCGAATGAATGCGTCATTGACATGGGCAAGGAGGCATTCTAAAAGCTAACCAGAGTTCTGAGAGACATGAAAATCTCATTGGAAACAATGAAAAGAGAACCGGACTGATATGTGATATCTGTCCTTCTGTATAGCAGCACATGTTAGACGATTTCTTCAAGGATGAAGTAGAGGCTCGTGATAGGAGAAAGCAGCGCGAGGCATATGTGTAGGGCTTGAGAAAATGGGTGACGGAGCGGTGCTTGCGAGAGATACCAAGAGAAAAAAGTATTAAGAGCAACAAGGGACATGGGCAAATAGAAGTTCATGATCGCCTCAGAAAGAAGAGACACGGCACTTTATGATGATGATGATGATGATGATGACGAAGAAGAAGAAGAAGAAGAAGAAGAAGAAGAAGAAGAAGAAGAAGAAGGTGTAGGGACTATATAAGTGCTAAAGCCCGGAGGGAAGGTGCAGAAAATGACACGCAATAATAAAGATAACCGCTGGACTGAGGATATAGGAAGTAAATTACAATTCAACGCAATTATTAAGGAGAGAGAACATAAAGAACAGAAATTAAGAAGACAGAAGATAACGATTGATATTGTGTTTAAAGTTTTGACCATCAAAATTGACTGGAAAATAAGTTGTCGGAATAGTGTTCTAAAAGCAAGAAGTGTGAGGGCCGAAATATGACCGAACTTACGAAATATGATTGAATTTGCTAGGGTCGTTCAAAAGGTTGAAAATCTCCCCCAGAAAGACGTTACATAGCTGGTCACTAACACTTATGAAAAAAAAAAAACAGATTTAAGTTTAGATTTAAGTTTTAATTCCAGTGCAAATGAGACCCATATAAAAGTGAAAGTTCTGCGACATATCTAAAAATGGACGAAACAGGACACGCACATTTATAAAGTATCTGCAAAAAGAAAGGCATGATAAAAAAAAATCCACGAGAACATCGTACAGCCACTTGTTGGGGACTCCCTTTTCAGTTCTCTTTCGGTCTTTACTGTTTTAATTAAGATCCTAAGATCGAGCAAGCTGTCTGCATGATGGATCTGACATTTCATGCAGGAGCTGACATTTCAAGTACACACCTTTAACGTTTTTCCAGGCTGATTCTGAGAATTACTATCGCAGAATAGTAACTCCTATTTAAACCTCGGTTGACCACTTTTAATTAAGAAGCAAATGGTTTTTGGAAGATAAGGACGCCAGACTCTTCATTGAGATACTTAAGCATCGGTGGACCAAGAGCATTGATGTCAAGGGCGACTGTATTAAAATAGTGAAACACTGTTCTCCAAATCATTCTGACTGAGGTATAGAACCGTTTGAATAACCCTCGTACAGTCACATGTAACTATTTAAACGGTAAAATAATGAAAATTTACCTTCAATCTTGTACTTATTATAAAATAGTATACGATCCTATTTCTGTTTTTACACATCAATTACAATAGATGACAAATCTCGACCTTAGATAAAAATCAAAGTAGGCCAAGAAAAAATCCATTTAGTGTTACCTGGGAACTTAAAAATGTTTAATTATATCTATTAATGTTGTCTGTTTCACTGCCTTTACACCACCTTGGGGAAACTTAAAATAAATATAATTTCATATAGAGTAGTGAATTTTCGTAAAGCGAAACACTGTTACAATGGTCAAGGAGTACGTCGGATGAGGCAGGTTGATCTAAATAACAAGTGTATTATTAGTAATTGTTCAAATCTTCATAACACCTCTTCTTGAAATGGTACCAGTACATGAAATCTTTATCTTTTATTTAAAATTTCTTTTTGTTCCAGCAGTAGAATGTTTACGGATTCGTTATAGAATCTGTCATACATAAAATTGTCATTATTCTTTTATTCGGCAGAGTGGGTGTATGGCCTTGGGGGTTTTCTTCGAACGTTGATCTACTCACAAAACTGTCTCTTTTTCCTCTCGGGGCTACGTCGTTTATAAAATTTCTGTCATCCAGTTTTTCTGAGTGTGCACATCCTGTGTCGATCTCCTGTTTTCCTGTCGGGACACCCACAGCAATCATCATTTATGGCTATGACAATACCATTCAGTTTAACGTTTAGTTGCATCCGTTTCTTTTAGGGATCTATTGTGGCACCTAATGGTGAAGTTGAATTTGATATATTTTAGGGGTTAACTAAATATGTAATACAATCCCCACCGATCGTTTCTTCTTAGAACCAAAATTTCTTCTCGATATTAAATCAAATTCAGATCATCTGGTATTTCCTGACATGATACTGCACAAGACACTTAAATTAAAAATACGGGAACTTAGCCGGGATTATAAAGTAGAACTATTTTGCTTCATTGGATATAACTAAATAAAAGAAAGAAAATTGATAAAGAAAAAAGAATAAAAATAAAGTATTCAAAGAAGTTGAAATGTCAATGTTTTACGGATAACTAGTCAAATATCAAAAGATGTGCGTTGTAGTGCAGCGATATCGGCTCGGAACCAGAGATCAGTGGACCGAGTTTCAATTCCAGTTGATTTCTTTGCATTCAATTACATTTAAATACCCTTGGGAAAGGTATTAATCAGTCGCTTTTCCCTCCAGCGAGGGGGTGGGAAATTTTTTTTTAATCGTTTCACCCCAAGCAAGGCATTCCACTGCCACTATTGCGCTTGGGGCTACATAGGGGAAGGTAAATAGAATGAGTGGGTAAATATAGGAAATGTCAGAAGGGGGATGATAGGTAGTTGGGAGGATGGGAAGAGTGTTTGAAAGAATGGATGCGAGTTATTGTGTTAGGAGGTGTCTATTGACCTTACATTTAAACTCCTGGAGTTTGTAGCCATCGGGGAAGGGAATTCCACAGTCGGGAAGTGCAAGAAAAGAAACTGTAGGAGTAGAAGTTGCGGTTGCATTTTATCGGTTTCACTGTATTAGGGTGGGATCTAGTTGCTAATCTAGTATCTCGTGCAAATTCGACCTAGGGGGAATCAGTGATCTAAGTTCATCGGAGCAAAAGCCATGGAAGTATTCATAAAAGAGACACAGGGAAGCTACGTCGCGCCGGTGAGAGAGAGACTGCTGTACCTTGTCGAGAAGCCCAAGGAGAATAGCAGGGGCACCCGACCAGATATGGCAACAGTATTCAATGCACGGGCGGATGGTAGATTTATAAGTGTGCAGGATAGATTCAGACTGACAAAACCTCCGGGCCCTGCACAAAGAACCGACTTTCATAGCAGCGGATTTAGCAATAGATTCGTTATAGTCATTCCACTTGAAGTCCGCTGAAAGTGTGAGACCAAGGAATAGTAGGACAAAATTAGTTCTGACATAGGTTGGCAATCAGGCAACAGCAGAATGTAATGGCAACATACTGAGGGGAAAAATCTTCTGCCCAGTTAGTCATGTCTCTTTCGAGACCTGATTCCCCTAAGCGTGTATCACGTATGGCACTTAAATGAATCAAACAGGCGTCCTACAAATTGAGAAAGGTTGTAATAGAAGTACTGTTAGCTTTCTAAGTTTATGCATAGGCATTTTCAAACATTACGTTTACTTTCTAAAACTCCTTTGGTCATTATGCTAGGTCCACTTGAATTTGCTACACTATAAATAGCTAAAGAAGGAAAAACATAGGAAATGATTTTCCGTTATTATTATTATTATTATTATTATTATTATTATTATTTTGTCATTTTTCATCATATTTCGATTTCTGCTATGGTCGCACTACCAACCAAGTTTGCGGGAAAACCTAAGGCAGGTCGTGGTGTATCGCTATAGCTCTATTTCACGTTTTTTATATCTCCCCTATCATCCCTAGCGTTACATAGACAAATGTCTCCTTAGTGTGTGGGCTGTAACTAACAAGACAATCTTTTGTATATCTCTTAAGCTGAGGTTTCCAGAGATTCTTTCAGTATGTTGTTTTGTTCCATTTTTAATCATTCCAAGTGCTCCTACCTCACTGGCACGATTTTTGTCTTCAATTTTCACATTTGTTCTATTTCAATTTCCAGGTCTTTATATTTTGACAGTTTTTCGAATTCCTTGGTTGCTATGTTACAGTCCACTGAACACGCCATATCAATTAAGAGGCACTTTTTTCTTTATGTTTTTAAACAATAATTTCTGGCCTATTTGCTTCAATTTTTCTGTTTGTGTAGATGGTGTAATCCCATAGAATGGTGACATCTTCTATTTTTGTAACCGGTGCTGGGTGATGTTCATACCAGTGTTTGTTTACATATTTTCCATCGTGTTTGCACATTCTCCAATGCAAATATTGCCCCACTTTATCGTGACGAATTTTATATTAATTTGGGGCAAGTACAGAACATCCTGGGATTAACTGGTCTATTGTTTCTTGGTGTTTATCACAGAACCTGCATTTTGGATCCACATTATTATGTATAATATTTGCCTGAAAGTTCCGAGTGAAAAGACTTTGGTCTTGCGCTGCAAGAATAAACCCTTCTGTGTTAGACTTTAATCCAGATGCACGTAACCATCGATGAGTATTGACTTTATCAACATTGGATTTGTTAGCAATTCTGGATATTGGCCATGCAGAGTTTTGTCTTGCCAGCGTTGTTACATCTCTTCTAAGCCTTACCCTTGGCTTTCATTTTCAGAGATCATTTCAATAGTTGGTTCTTGGCTTCTGTTTTCCTTTTTTACAGAATCTACTAAATGTAAATCTTGTTTGTATTTACTGCCTTCTTTTATTATAGAATATTTTTTCTTTCTGTTTTCATGTTGTTTGACTAATTGTATCATCCATTCCTTTGTTGTTTCTATGTATGTTAGTAAGCCAATAGTTGTTGACTTCTATGAGAATTCTAGCTGAATAAGACCTCTTCCACCTTCTTTATGGGGTATGTATAGACGGTCTACATTAGCTTTTAGATGATGCATCTTATGCTTAGAAAGTAGCTTTCTTGTTTTAGAATCCATTCGTCTGATGTCGTTTAGAGTCCAGTTTAAGATGTTGAAACTATATTGGACAACTGGGATTGCAAGGCTATTAATGCCTATAAATCTGTTCTGAGAATTCAATTCAGTTTTTAATATCAGTCGTAGCCTTCTATAGTACTCTTTACGCTCTATTTCTTTCATTTTTTTATGGTGAAGTTTTTCACTCTCATTTACACCTAGGTATTTATAAGCTTCTGGCTTTAATTATTTTTTGTTACAGCAGGATTTAAGCTAATTGAGGATGTTTGTTGTAGCGATCCACGTAAAACTGTAGCTTTAGCACATTTATTCAAATTGAATTTAATTCCAATATCTTCGGTGAATCATTTTACAGTTTGCAGAAGACCTTCCAGCTCGTTATCATTCTTAGCGTACAACATTAAGTCATCCATGTAAAATAGATGGCTTATTTTCTTTTGGGCTATTTTATAATCACATTCTGTCTTGTTAAGTTGACTGGTTTGTGCTATTAATGATATGCAAAATAGTCAAGGAGACAAAGAATCACCTTGAAATATACCTCTTTTGATGTTTATTTCACCAGACTTATAGGTTCCATTTATATGATTGGGGCAAAGTGTTGTTTTCCATATCGACATACATTGTTTGATATAATTGAGGATGACGGGTGATATCTTGTATATATTTAAATTCTTTAAAATCCAGGAATGTGGTACACTATCGAATGCCTTACGATAATCTATCCAGGCAGTACTCAGATTTTCCTTTGCATTGTAGCAGTTTTCCAGGATCATTCTGTTAATAAGAAATTGGTCTTTAAATCCGTAACAGCTAAGTTTGCACCCTTTTTGTTGAACCAGTAATATGTCATTTCTTTCCAAGAAGAAATATGTCTGTTTTGTTAAAATAGATGATAATCCATGGATTTGATGTTCTCACGTCATCTGCGGACAAAGCTGAGTGCTTTGCCCGCAGATTCTCAACCAACTCCACATTCGACTCGTCCGGAGTGCACCCACCCGACTTCCCTATTAGAACTGAGGCCAAACTGCACGACGTATATATTACCCCGACAGTAGTATCCAGAGTAATTTCAAAACTCGACCCCCATAAGGCGTGTGGAGACGATGGAATCCCGGTGATAGTCCTTAAGAGGTGTGCCCCTGAACTTTCCCCTGTCCTCTCTAAACTGTTTAACTACTGCCTTTCTGCTTCCTGCTTTCCTGCATGCTGGAAATTCTCCTCAGTCGTTCCTGTCTTTAAGAACTCTGGTGAACCCTCGGACCCATCCAACTATCGCCCTATCAGTCTTCTACCGATATTCGGGAAAGTATTCGAGGCTATAATCAATGCTGAAATAGTTCATCATCTCACCGCCCACAAACTGTTCTCTGACAGGCAATATGGATTCCGATTTGACAGGTCCACAGCCGACCTGTTAACAACTGTAACGGAGTACATGCTACAGGCCCTTGATGAGTCTGACGAGGCTCGCGCGGTTGCTCTGGACATCTCCAAGGCTTTCGACAGGGTTTGGCACCCTGGCCTCCTATGCAAACTACGCGGTTATGGTATTACCGGTCGCCTGCTTGACCTAATCCAATCTTTCTTAAATAACCGCAAAATGAAGGTCGTTCTGAATGGGCGTGCCTCTTCGTCCTATAGCACGAATGCCGGTGTCCCACAAGGCTCTATCCTGGGCCCGACGCTCTTCCTTATTTTCATCAACGACCTCCCAGATGAGATCAAGTCCCAAGTAGGCATCTACGCAGATGACACTACAATATACTCCCGCTCCAGTAAGAAACCTGTCGTGGCGGACAGACATAATCTCGCTGCTGACCTTGAGCGGGATCTACACTCTGTGGTGAACTGGGGCAAGAAGTGGCTTGTCAACTTCAATTCCTCTAAGACCAAGCTGTTGTCTGTCAACCATTACAGGCAACCTCTTCTGCCTCCCATAAGCATGGACCAGATGATTCTCCCGGAGAGTAATACACTACGCCTCCTCGGACTTACCCTGTCCTCAGACCTCAAATGGAAGCACTATATTGAATCCATAGCAAAATCTACTGCTAAGAAGATTGGGTCACTATGTCGATCCAGGATGTTTTTTCCACCTGAATCCATCCTGCATATATACAAGTCAACCATCCGTCTGTGCATGGAGTACTGCTGCCATTTATGGTCAGGTGCCCCTGCCGTTCTCCTCAGTGTTCTTGACAAGCTCCAAAGGAGAGTCTGTAATGTGATAGGTACTGATCTGGCGACTCGACTGCAGCCATTTTCCCATCGTCGAAATGTGGCCTCCCTCTGTCTCTTCTATAAATACTTTCATGGCTTCTGCTCGGATGAGCTTAAGTCACTGATGCCTCCTCAACAGGTGTTTACCCGTGCAACCAGACTGGCAACTGGGTCCCACCCATTCACAGTCAGGTTAGCCAAATGCAGACGACAATTCTACTCCTGCAGCTTCCTCTCTCGCACTTCCCGCCTGTGGAACTCACTCCCGTATTCTTGCTTTCCTGACGGCTACGACCCCCAGAAATTTAAAAGCAAAGTTAATACACACCTACTAACCACTGGACTCTAGCTCTCTCCCCTCCCCTGTATAATCTTCACTTTCTCTCCGTACTCTTGTACTCCTCACTCTTTTCTAATTAATCTTTCTACATTTATGTAACCCCCTGCACATCAGTGGCGTTTCTGCCTTGCTCGGGGTGAAATGATTAAAAAAAATAGTTTGTATGTTGTCGGAAGGCATGTAATGATCTGTAGTTTTTCGCGTTGTCCGTGTCAGTATTCTTGCTAGAAGAAATGTAATTCCTTTGGTCATCCATGCTGGAATTTCAGTGGCATTGCTAAGCATTTCTTGAAGTTCTTTAGCTAGTTTTTTATGTGCTGCATTTAAATAATATAGCAAAAATTTAGTATTTTTATCTATACCTGGAAATTTCCAATTGTGTGCTTTTTTCAGTGCATATTTAACATCCTCTTCTGTGATTCCAGCCCATGTTTGTTTTGGTTTATTTTTCATTCGTTCTATCTCTTGCGCAATCTAATCTACCCCTTTTTTGTCATGTCTATTACGGCAAGCCCATCTTTTTTCCCAGAACTGTATAACTTCTTCCATTATTTTGAGGGTGGAGGAGACTGTCACTTTAATTCTTTTTTTACCTATTTCCATGTAAAAGTTCTTTGCATCGGTTTGAAAAATCTTGTTTTGTCTGTAGAATCTTGATCTTTTCTCATAGCGTCTTATTCTTTGAGCCTTCAGTTGTATTGTTTGTTTTATTTTTTCCTTAGTTGATCGGACTTCATTTTCATTTCTAATGTTGTATTTTCTTTCGACTCGTTTGCCTTTTCTAGTTCTTACATTTATTCCTCTTGTCAGTTCATCGAATACTGATAATTCACTTCTAAGTTGTTCAATCTCTTTTTCTATTTTTCTTTTTCATGGTGGATTATCATGTCTGCGAGACTGCCTTGTTTTTAATTTGATATTCAGTTGTTTTTTTTTCTGCTATTGCTTATGCATATATTGATTCATTGGAGATTTATATGAGTGTCATCTTTATCCAAAATTAATTTGAGTACTGCATTGTGGAGCTTAATAATTTCGAGGTTATGCTTTGTTGGTTGTAATTTTGAGAGCTGTTCTCGTTCCTTCATTGCAATATTTTGTGTTTGACTTCTATGGTTCTTGATTTCTTCCTTGGCTTCTTGTATACTGTTCTTGTTTTCCGTAAAATAATTCTGTTCAGTGTGTTCTGAACTCGTTTTATTGCTGTCTTGTAACTGACTCAGATCACACCATTCCAGCACTTCTAAACTTACAGCATTATCTTCACAGTGATTTGTGTGTATCATGGTTTCTACATTATGACCCGTGACTTGTTTGATGTTACTACTTTTTATTTCTGATTCCGGTTCCTTTTCATATTTTGTTGATTCGTCTATTCTGGTTACAATTCTTTTTATCTCATTAATTTCAGCCTCAGTCAATCGGTTATTTTGCATGAAGTATCTTCGTGCATTGGCTAATTTATTTTCGTCAATGTACTTTCTATTTATTTGTCCGTCCTTTTCTCGACAATGTCATTTTTACTTCTCACGAGACTATTTTATTTTTCCTTTCTTTAAATATACGGTTATAGATCTAGCTGGAGAATTTTCAGGGTCATCATTAAGATTATCCTGGTTGGGGGGACCTGAAGTTTCATTTTTTGTGTCGGAGTTTATTCCTATGGCAGATTTTTCCACCTCAGATAGGTTCCCTCCTGAAGGACGGGGTCTCTGTTTCTCCACTGGAAGAGCCATACTGGACATTTTTTTCTATTTGTATTTCTCATATTTTTCCCACGAGCGACGCACGGATCCAAAAGTCCATCCAAAATTGCCCGGCATGTTGGGTAGCGGTCTTTTACAAACAGGGTCCCGAAGCATGTAGGGGATCGTTTGTGACCTCATAACGCAGTAGCCATTTACTACTCGGCACGATTAACACCTTGAGTTTTAGGTTGTTGTTCGGAGTTTTCCTTCTCCTAAATGGGTTGCCAAGCGACTGCTGACAGACGCTATTAGAATGACCCTGGTTTTAAAAAAAACTTGGGCGTAGCTGCCGCTCAACGAAACAAAACATCACTACACTAGAGTATTTTGTTTAAAAAATTGTTGCTACTATCACTAGTCCTTGTATCAAGAATAATTGTTAAAAAAATTAATGGGATTAATGAAATTAATGGAAAAGAAAGAGTTGACATACGTTTAAGTTTATTAGTGCTATGAGATTTAGAATAAAAATAATAATTTGTTTGTCCACTGTATATTCAGTTATATTTTCATTAAAGTTGTCGAAAATAGTGTTATCAAAATAAAATAATTTAAATAAGTAAGTAAAATGAATAAATAAATAAAAATAAATATATAAACAAATACGTATTCTTTATAAAAAAAGAATATCGTAGAAATTATAATCAAACTGTTTTTCATTGTATTTTTTCCTGTTGGTTTGTTTTGTTTTTTGTTTTTAAGAAAATTATAATAGTTTAAAAATTATTTCGAAATACGACAACTAAGGGAAATATGAATAATAAGAAAACTAGTTGATGATTCTATTTATTATGATCATTTAAAGAAGAAACACATAATTTAAATAATATACGAAGAAAAAATTCACGTTTACCTTTAAAATTGTAAAACAAAATTTCATTAGAAAAAGACGTTACGTTTTCAGGAGCCTCAGAAAAACACGTCATTCTCGTTGTAATTCCAATCGCGTTATTATTATTATTATTATTATTATGTCATTTTTCATCATATTTCGATTTCTGCTTTGGTCTCACTACCAACTAAGTCTGCGGGGAGACCTAAGGCAGGTAGTGGCATGTTGTTATGGCTCCATTTCATGTTTTTCTATCTTCCCTATCATCTCCAGCATTACATAGATAAAGTTTTCCTTAGTGTGTGGGCTGTACTTAATAAGACAATTTTTTGTATATCTCTTAAGCTGGGGTTTCCAGGGATTCTTTCAATGTGTTGTTTTGTTCCATTTTTTATCATTCCAAGTGCACCTACTATCACTGGCACAACTTTTGTTTTCAATTTCCACATTTTTCCTATTTCAATTTCCAGGTCTTTATATTTTGACAGTTTTTCAAATTCCTTGATTGCTATGTTACAATCCGCTGGACAAGCCATATCAATTAATAGACAAGTTTTCTCCTTCTGGTTTTTAACAATAATGTCTGGCCTGTTTGCTTCAATTTTTCTGTCTGTGTAGATGGTGTAATCCCATAGAATGGTTACATCTTCTATTTCTGTAACCGGTGCTGGGTGATGTTCATACCAGCCTACAGCTTTTCCATAATGTTTGCATATTGCCCAATGTAAATATTGCCCAACTCTATCGTGGCGTTTTTTATATTCATTTGGGGCAAGCACAGAACAGCCTGAGATTAGGTGGTCTATTGTTTCTTGGTGTTTATCACAAAACCTGCATTTTGGATCCATATTATTATGCATAATATTTGCCTGAAAGTTTCTCGTGAAAAGACTTTGGTCTTGTGCTGCAAGAATAAAGCCTTCAGTTTCGGACTTTAATCCAGATGCACGTAACCATCGATGAGTATTAACTTTGTCAACATTAGATTTATTGGCACGTACTGGATATTGGCCATGCAGAGGTTTGTCTTGCCAGCGCTGTTTCATCTGTTCAAGATTATCTGTTTATCAAGATTATCTGTTTATCAAGATTATCTGTTTATTATTATTATTATTATTATTATTATTATTATTATTAATACAAATGGTGATGGTGTGTGTTTACTGTGGAATTTTTTCACAGACAGGAAAATTGATATAAATTAACCAGACATATTCATAAAAGAATTAAAAAAAGAACCTGCCGACTAATTGACATGACTTTCTCACAGAATTCCAATGTTTAAAAATAGAATTTCAAGAACTGTTAAATTATAAGGACCTAAGTAATAAAAATGTGAAAACATAAAACGACGATTATTCCTGTTGTGATAAGAGCTTTGAGCATAATAAAAAAAGGGGGGTGCTGAAAATCATGTGAATAAACGTTCTGGACACATGGAAATCTCAGCTACAAACGATTACTTTGTGCAGGAACTGGACATATCCTTCGCAAAACCTTCTCCGTCTCGACGAAATGTTGCAATTGTGGATAGATAACTCTTCTACAGTTCCCCTTTTACTCATAGAACCCATAGGCAACTTGGTAATTAAGCACTTAAAATTACTCTCTGGCAAGATGATACTACACACAGCAATAACAATCTTATAAGGATTGTGCTTCTAGCGTTATTTCGTATGACCATTAAACATTGCCAATATCTCCTAAATAAAAAAATATTCCGTTTTGATCGTGTAGAAAGAGAAGGCGTATCAGATACGCTACTTGGTTTTAGTGACCTAGGAAAGAAAGAAATATAGCAAGATAGAAGTGTTTAACATTTGTTTCATTGAAATAAAAAAGTTGTCGATTTCAGATCGTTTCATTTGTGTACACTCACTTCTTAAAACAACAACCAACATTCACATTTATGCAATGCATCGTTAAAGTTGTCAAGCTCAAATATATAACGGTGTGATAGAGGAATTTCTACTGATATTTTGTTGTCGTACATGAGCTTATTCAATCATTAACTGAAGAATTAATATGCATAAGAAATTTTATATGGGGAAATGAAATTTTTCCGCGTTAATACAAATAATAATAACAATATGCAGATTCTGTGATAAATATACTGAAACAATTGACCATTTTGTATCATGTTGCACAATGTTAGCGCCCACTGAACATAAGACTCGGCATGATAGAGTAGGCCGATATATGCACTGGAAAATAGGCAGCTTTTACGAGAAGGAAATTGCAAGTAAATTGTATGAATATCAACCAGACCCGGCTAGAGCAGACAGAGCCTGCAACAATTTTATGGGACTTTACAATAAACACAGACAGAGCAATCAAAACTAATCGGCCAGATTTCGTGATGAAAGACCACAAAACCAGACCGTGCTTTGTTATTGTGTAGTTGTAGAAACGGTCAGCCATGTCTGGTACAAGGCCAAGTAACAGACGTAGCCGACAATTCTCACAATATAGGGTTTATCAAAATCATGAAAGGACAATGTTTATTATAATTATTAGAAGGTTATCAGAAGGTAGATTTGTGAAAGAATAAAAGTATACCTTTTGTAGATTTAAAAAGAAATTTATTAATAGAACAGAATAACATGAATTCGTAGAAGTTAAATGTTCAATGAGAAAGAGTAGTAAGGAGTTAAGGATATCAAGACTTTGTAGTAGTAACATGTGTGTATCTATGTATGAGCGTTATCGTTGGGTAGAAATGTCTTTGAAGTTGTCGTTCAGTCTTAAAGGGTTCCTTTTCTTTATCAAGTATTTTAACTATCGCCCGGGTCACACTCCACCCACATCTATTGAACAGGTGAAGAGGCTCATCCCTTGTTTCCTGTTTAGGATGCGGTTTCTGGTTTTCTCTTTTCCAATCTTTTCACTCTTTTCTTTTTTCTTTTTCTTTCTTTTTTTTTCAATTGGAGTAGATAGACTAAACTATCGCCCGGTTCACACTTCACCCACGTCTATTGAACAGGTGAAGAGGCTCATCCCTTGTTTCCTTTTTAGGATGCTGTTTCCGGCTTTCTCTTTTCCAATCTTTTCACTCTTTTCTTTATTTTTTTCAATTGGAGTAGATAGACTAAACTATCGCCCGGTTCACACTCCACCCACGTCTATTGAACAGGTGAAGAGGCTCACCCCTTTTTTCCTGTTTAGGATGCAGTTTCCGGCTTTCTCTTTTCCAATCTTTTCACTCATTTCTTTATTTTTTTTCAATTGAAGTAGATAGACTAAACTATCGCCCGGTTCACACTTCACCCACGTCTATTGAACAGGTGAAGAGGCTCATCCCTTGTTTCCTTTTTAGGATGCTGTTTCCGGCTTTCTCTTTTCCAATCTTTTCACTCTTTTCTTTATTTTTTTCAATTGGAGTAGATAGACTAAACTATCGCCCGGTTCACACTCCACCCACGTCTATTGAACAGGTGAAGAGGCTCACCCCTTTTTTCCTGTTTAGGATGCAGTTTCCGGCTTTCTCTTTTCCAATCTTTTCACTCTTTTCTTTCTTTTTTTTCAATTGGAGTAGATAGACTAAACTATCGCCCGGTTTACACTCCACCCACGTCTATTGAACAGATAAAGAGGCTCATCCCTTGTTCCCTGTTTAGGATGTGGTTTCCGGCTTTCTCTTTTCCAATCTTTTTACTCTTACGTAGCCCCCTGCGCATCAAAAAAAAGAAAAAAAAAGAAAGAAGAAGAAGCAGACAGGTGAACAGTGAAAAAGGGAGAAGTGAGAAAGAAAATGATGTGCGTATAAACACGTACCTTGACAAACGTCAAGCGATCGTTATTATTATTATTATTATTATTATTATTATTATTATTATTATCTTTCTCTTCTGATATCCTTCTGATAATTTTAATAAGCCTTATCGTTCTGTTGATTTTGATAAACCCTAAGTTGTGGGGATTGTCGGCTATGTTTACGAATTATTTTCATAAACATATGAATTATTATTTTGACTTATTTAGATAATTTCATAAAACCTCTTTTCGATTCCATTCGACGTATTTGTAGTAATACAAAACGGCAAACGATGATAAGGCTTATTATTACAAATGCTATAAGTTTTCTAAGTTACGACTGAATATTGACAAGAGCAATATGAATTCTTTCTATAAAAACACGATGTATTTAAAGATAAAAGTTTATCACCAGAAACATTATATATAAGAATCTTTAAGATTTGAATAATAAAAAACAATAAAAGAATTGATTATTAAAATATGCTCGAAAATCACTACGTAAGTTAACAATGTTACTGCTAATGTTGCAAACAACATTTTTTTAGTCAGATGTACAAATATCTGAAAAGCATCCATTAACCCGAGATCACTAAACATGGGTATATATTACCCAGCGCAAATTACGCCATGTTAATTACAATTTTCAAAACCTGATTTTCTTACTGAAATAATGTTTTCCAGTTCCTATTAATGTTAACTCAAAGTACGAATTTTGAAGTGCCTGCATGTAAAACAATTCATATAAAGATTTATATTTAATATTTTTTCATATTTTCAAAATCGAGTTTGATATACCCATGGTTAGTAGTGGTGTAACTTTAATTGATGGTTAGTGTTCCAGGGTTAATAATGTTTACTGCTTTGTTTGATTATATAACCTCACGGGGATTTATAAAAGATAAAAAACAGTTCTCGGATGCTCAGATGACAATGAGCATGAGGAAATAGCATTACAAAGAGCATTAGCTCTTTGCAGTTACGGAGTATGGTGGCAACGTCTTTACATTCTGAGGGTACCGGGTTGGCTTCCGACTGTTAGTTAGGAGCCCGAACTCTTGCGTAGCGTATAGAGAGGCTGCTCTGATCAACAGTTGAAGAATACCGGGGTTCTTGTAGTGCCATATCGCGCATGGACGGGCGTCCTTGCATGAACGTTCGGTGGGCAACCCCGAGGCCACATTATGTGGTAGGCCGCGCCAGTCTCCATCCTTCACAAGTTGCAAACGACTGACCGACTGATTCTATTCTAAGACCTCTGCTTAACTGAATCACTATGGAAAAAAAGCAAACATAATAGCAAAATTAAACCAGCTCATTTGAAAACGCCCAAACCTGTCTGCATCTCTTTCACTAACATACGTGGCATCCGCACCAACTTCCTCAGCGTAGTTTCATTCCTCCATAATAACTCACCTGATACATTAGCCCTATGTGAAACTAATCTTAACCCTTCTATCCCTTCATCTGAGTTCTACGTTGCTGGCTACCTTCCCCTCTTCAGGAAGGACTCCAATGTTCATATGCATGGGCTTGGTGTCTATGTCAGCGAACACCTTCCCTTAGCTAGGGTGTCATCTTTTGAATCCCCAGATCATTCTTTCATGTGCTCCCGCCTCTCACTTCTCAGATCGATTAGCTATCTCTTCTTTCTCTACCGCTCTTCTTCCTCCCCTGACTGTTCGTTACTTGACATAATTTCTGACAATATCGACAATGCCATTTCTTCCCATCCCTCTGCCCATGTATTCGTGTTTGGTGACTTTAACGCCCACCACACCAAGTGGCTGAAGAACGCTGTCACCATGCGCAATAATGGCAGTGGAATGCCTTGCTTGGGGTGAGATGATTAAAAAAAAAATTACAAGTGGATGCCGCAAATAAAACAGATTTCAGCGCCTAATATCACCTGTGTTTTATCGTGAATGTTGTTTACTTCGAAATACTAACCGGCTTTCCAGATCGCTGCTTTTTATTACGACTTGATAAATCGTATGAAAATATGAAGTTCAGAAGAATGCATTGTGTCGGCTGTTGCTGCAATGGCTGCTTCTAGTTCAAAATGGTGCATAGTCATTAGGCTGGATGAGTGGCCTCGCATAGCTATAGTGAAAATATACTCTTCAATTCACATAATTGATAATTATAATTCTCCCAGATAGAAGGAAACAGATAGAAACAAATTGGTAATAATATGATTTCTGTCTGAATTCCTCGAAAGAAGAGTGATTATTATTTACACTATTTATATTCGGACATTTGTTCGCATCTGACAAATGCGATGCTTCAATGGTGATACAGAAGATAGAACACTTCAGAGGATTTGTAAACCTAGTAGAATATGGTAACTATGAGTTAAGGGATATACGTGATACACGTCTCGAAAGAAACAAGAATGAATTTTCCCGAACTAGGTTACCATTATTTTCTGCGGTAGACTGGTTGCCAACCAAAGCTATAGAACCCAATCTACCCTGCTACTTAACCCATAGCTGGCGAGAGAAGAGATGGATTAATACCTTTCCTAAGGGTATGTGCGCATAAGTGAATGCAATGAATTAAACTAGAATTCGATTTTGGTTTCCCGAGTTCTCGTTCCGAGTTGATATCGACTGCGCCACAATACACATAGCTATAGCAAAATTGTCGGTTTTTAGGGTTGGATCCTTTTTCATTCTGCTATGTTATCTATAGCAAAAACTAAAATGATCCAACCCTAAAAACTGACAAGAGCATTTCATAGATCGTAAATAATAACACGATAATCTTCGCATTAAATGAGTATAAAAAGCTGGATCAACGATACCCTAAGCTGTCGCACGTGTATGATCACCCCAACATTTACAAATATGGTATTCCACTGATCTTTAATGTCCGCTGCAAGAGCTCAGCTTTATTGCAGATATAGTCATCTCACTAACAGGGAGTTTCACATCCTATGTTAAAAACTCAGAAAACTAATCCAAGGGGTTTTTATTTATAACGATTGGATGATAAGCTTGGATGTGGTAAGCCAGTTCACTTGAGTTTCTACAGTAGATGCCTAAAATTGGTTTGAAACCGATTGGAATCAGACCACACTCTGGGAGAACATACTAATCGATAATCTGATGGAATCCGATAGAAATAT
>JBBBDQ010000727.1:4240000-4265000 GCA_037127315.1 Ascarosepion bandense | reverse complement strand
AAGACACCATCTTTAACATAAAAATTCTTTTTTTTTTCTTTCTTTTACGGTCTCAGATTCCACGGACAAAACCGCGGTAACGGGAACATTTGTTTTTATATTAATTATTATTTTTGAAAAAAGCCGAAAGCATAAATTATGTTGGTCTTTTCTTTTTCCTTTTTTAAAAACACATTGATCGCTCTTTTCTATTCGCATAACGATATATTATGTAAACAAAAGATTATTGGTTTTTTTTTGTGTATGCGTGTTTATATATATTTACACGGTGCAAATTATAATTTGTCGTCTGAATTACGCAAAAATGGAGATATATTTACCAAAATTACATAAGAATATCTAGAACAAATAAAGAGTAATATTATTCAACCAAATCACCATTCGCTTCAACCACGGCTCCCAGACGATTTCAGATTCTCTTGCGATTCTTCTGGACGAATTCTGTGTTTAAATTGGTGAATTCTGATATAATTAATGCCTTCAGTTCTTTGTTTCAATGAGTTTGGTTGATGCTTCAATCAATTTTTCCACACACCTTATTATTAAGGGGTTGCAGAATAAGGTGTTATGTTGCCAGATACAAAGAGTGATATGGTAGATGAACTTGTCTAAAAGCCTTGATTGGGTTCTTCTGTTTGTGTCGCACCTTCTTGATACTGCACAGCACTGCCTCCTTAAGGCACTTGATGTCAGCCTCAGCATTGAGGCTGAGACCTAGAGGTAAGATGAATGGAGTCATAACGTCACTCTCACTAGTGATCACTCCAAATACTTTCGTAATCACAATTAGACTAATCCAACACTTTCCGAATGCTTTTCACTGTCCTCGGATTGATACCCAAACACTGAAATTTCCGTATTGGTGCTTCCGGCGCCGATACAAAGAAGTACACCATGCGGTTTCCAAAGTGAATGGTGTCATAGTGCTTTTTTCTCACAGATGGGGCCCAACTGACTCTACTATACTGTGCAGTCGACAAACTTACAAACAAATAAGAGGTATACACGAAATTAAAAATATAATATGGCAACAAATTTACCCATCGCACCTTATATATATATATATATATATATATATATATATATGTATATATACATATGAATGATACGGACTTTGGAGTGTTGGTACTGTCGTCTTCGCGACTAATATAAGCCTAACTCAGAGACAATTTATGGCATTCTTGTTTTGTATTCATATTGAAAATATTTATCTCTCGCCAACATAATTGCCCATCTGTCGAGCTTTGAGAAAACTGCGATTCTTCAGACGTCTCCATTTATCAATTGCTTTTTTAACAATTTACTGTGATATATTAGTTATCCGATGCATATGTAGCAATAATTTAATTACAAAATGTCCACCATTGGCTATTCTAAATGTGATCAATTTGCAAATCATATTATGTGTACATGTATATACGTGTGTATGTGTGTGTCAGTGTGTGTGTGTGTGTGTGTGTGTGTGTGTGTGTGTGTGTCAGAGAGTGTGTTTGTGTATGTGTAAGGGATGGTCATTTGATTGTATAATGATATATTTTATCATTGAAATTTACTGGTTTCGTTGAGGGCATACTTTTGAATATTTCTGTTTTAAACTTTATCTGTATTTGCAGATTCATAGGTAGTTTTTTACTTACTAATTTCCTTACATTCGGATGTCCTGGCTGCTGTTTTTCGGACACACAGACACCTATTTAGCATATATATATGTACATACATTATATATATATATATATATGTATGTATGTATATATATACATATATATATATATATGCGTGTGTGCGTGTGTGTATGTTCGTGTGTATGTGTGTCTGTGTGTATAAGTGTTAAATATTCGTTAGACAATATTTTTGAGAATCATGAAATTCATGACAATGAAAATTTGCGTTTGGTGACAGATATCTTGAAATTCCTGTCAAATGTATTTTGTTGAAAAAGGTCAGTCAGGTGAAAGGAAAACATTTCGCATTTGGTTCTTTATTTTGTCTAGTGAGGTCAGTGATTCATTTTCTACATTTAAGTTTGTATCGGAAGATAGCAGTCAATTGCACGGAAGTGATGTCAAATTAACAGAAAACCTTTAGTAGCAATTTTGATTTTGATTTTGAAGAGTCTGATGACAACCGTTGAATCGTACGGCTGCGTATATAGGAGTCTCCCCAATTTAGGGTGCAGATAACTCTGAATAAACCATCTCCTAACCCATGGCATGTCACCGAAAATCTCATTGCATGAAAAATACAAATAAAATGTAATTATATTTTCTTTTACATATGGGTCTGATTCTGTTGTTTCGACAGAGACGTTTGTTGAAGATTGTATTTGTCGTTGCTGACGGTGATGAAGAAAGCACAAAGAAAACGAAGAAGTAGATCATGAAATGATTATGTGAAACTGATTTTATTGAAGAAATCGGGTTAAGTGCCCCCCCCCCCACCCAGGAAAAGCATTTATGAATTGACTTAAAAGTGTTAAGTGTTACCTCAGAAGTTTTGAGAATTAACTTCGCCGTAACGGTCCAGTGAAGGCCGGAGAATTTATGAAGCTTAATTTCCGTCATCATTTGTTTGATCAAGCATCATTGATTCAGTACGTTGAACCCAGCATTGTATTTTTCAACATTGTGTTAACAGAAGTATTATTATCATTATCGCAATTGTAGCGAGAGAGTCCCGAATTAACACCAATATTGTTTCAGAAGAAATATATACCCGAGAAAGTGGTATAACACACACATATATATATATATATATATATATATATATATATATATATATATATAAAGTCGAGCAAAAACAGAACACACAATGTCTGAATATTGCGTTTAAACATGAAACAAACTATTGTCGCAAACTATTGATATCAGTGTCCTATATATATATATATATATATATATATATATATATATATATATATATAAGTTTTTGGTGGTTTGGAGGCATTTTCAAAGGTGGAACGTAAAAAATAAGACAACGAAAATGACCGACCGATTTCAATCCCAAGCTTCATCAGGGTCAACTGGGAATTTATTTAATCTTTTTAAAATATTTAAAAATGAGAAAGATTATGGACAGGAGAAAAAGTGGGCAGGGGCAAGCACTAGATAGTAATAATATGCAGTCCAAGTAGACATTCTCTCTTTTTACAGAGATATGGCCTCCTGGATCTAATTTATAATGTTTCTAATGCCTGCAAGTGAAATGAAGAGTGTGAACCAGATAAAACACAGACACTGGTTCACACTAAAATCAACCACATAATTTCTGCTATTAATAAGGTGTTCAATAATTGCTGGCCCGGATGTTTTAACGTTGATTCGTACGAGAATCTGGTTTTAGAATTCCTAATGGTACATGCTGTTTAATTCCGCAATCTAAGCTTTGCGATGTCCTTCCTATGTAGTCGCTACCACAACTACAAATGAACTTGTAAATAATAGATGCAATATGATGTGGAGGAAGCAAGTCTTTTCGCATAGATGGAAAAATAGAATGAATACTAACATGAACTCTAATTTGAGCAGAGAAATAACACGAGCGAACAGCTGTACAAATCCGCCTGGCCCAAAACTCACCACGCAAGTCAATTTAAGGAAGACGTAAATAAACTGGGCATTTCTCCACAATATACGTCTTGTCCTTAGGAAAACTGTTAATTTTATCACGCATTACAATTGTTTTAACAACTTCTATGTTTCAATCAATCTTTCTGCAAAAACATACATTATTCTTAGTCGACCAATTCTTATCAATTATAAATCTAACTTAGTAAATATTTGAAAATTCCCCAAAACCACCAAAATCAGTTCTCCAATACGGCTGTGAATGCTGGACAATATCATCGAAAATGAGGACAAAACTGGAAGCGGCCGAAATGTGGTTCTACAGAAGGATGCTACGGATATCGTGGACTGAGCATACAAGCAACGACGAGGTGTTAGAAAGAATGGCAACAAAAAGGAAATTGATGCGTGGCATCAGGAAGAGACAACTCAAGTTCCTGGGACACGCAATGAGGAAGGAGAGCCTGGAGAACCTGATACTGACTGGACAGATAGAAGGAAGGAGGGACACAGGAAGGCAGCGGATAATATATTCGCAGGGACTGATCAGGTGGATGACGGAACGGGGGTTGCCAGGAGCAACAGGAGCAAACATACTAAGAGCCACAAGGGATAGGGAGACGTGGAGAGCCATGATTGCCTACGTCCTGAAGGGACAGGGCACATAGAAGAAGAAGAATATAACAGGAGACTGATGTCAAAATCAGGCGACAATAGTTTGCTTATGTGTCACTTGGATATCTATTTTTTGATAAAGGGCTGCGGATAAAATCTAATTCCACGTCTAAAATTCCTTCCTTGCAAATTTTAAGAGTCCTGTGTTTTAAGGGTCTTAACCAGTTTAATTTTACGCTTTCTTGAACAAAATGAGTCCCACCGCGTATACAAACCTGAAAACTTGGCTTTGCAAAACACGAAAGTCTGAAATTCACACGGAGTCTGATGAACATAAACATCAAGAAATGACAAACAGCATTCGATCTCCTTTTTTACTCTAATTTTAAAAGAACAGATGTATTTGGTTCAAGATAGTAAGAAAAGAGTTAGCCTTAACTTCAGCATAAAACAAACAAAAAGTATCACCCACATACCAATAATATATGGAGGATTTATTATTGTACGTGAAGAGAGATGACACATAGAAGGGCACAAATATATTGGCCAAAGCAGGGCCCAGTGGTGAGCCTATAGAAACCCCATCAATTTGCCTATGCATAAAATTATTGAAACTAAATTCGACAGATGTGGTGGCGAACTTCATAAGTTTTATAAATACATTCTCTGGCATATCCGGACGAGACAAAAAGCTACGATATAACAGATTGCAGCAAAGTCAGTAGTTTCTAATACTGAAACAGATGTAGACAAATAACACACATCGAAGAATCACATAAATTTGTCAACAGAGTTGGTATTATGAATAATTTCAGAAAAAGAAAGAAAAGCTTTAATAGCATACAAATTATAATATTCAACAACAGGTTGAAGAATTCCAGTTAGAAAACTAGCGACTTCATGTTGGGACGACCCCACCATAGAGAGAATGGGTCGTAAAGGTATACGATCTTCGGCAAACCATAAAGATGGGGACGAATAGACATTGTAGTTCTAATACTAGAAGAAATTTCTGATGTTAGGAAACCCCGTTTAACCCAAATTAGTTGATGCTTTTGAAACTTCGCTTTAACAGAAGTAGTGCAGTCATGTATCTCAACTGGTACTAAAGGAAGAAATTTGGAAGTGTTCCCAAGTATAGAATGCGTCTTTGAGACATAATAAGAATGATCCCACAAGAACAAACCAGCACCAGATACAAATATTTACTATGTTAGATTTATAATTGATAAGAACTGGTCGGCTAATAATAATGTAAGGTTGATTGGAACATAGAAGTTGTTAAAACAATTGTAGTCGATTTTTACTGCGCCTGACTTTTTATATTTGCACATGATGCATTAAGGGCTTCACACTTACAGGTATTTTACTATATGAAACGTTTATGCCTGAATCTTACGATTGTTTTCTCCCAGGGGACGTATACATACAAGAGAATCGATTTACATATACATAACTAACTTCTCTCTCTCGCTCTCTCTCTCCCTCTCTTTCTTTCCATTTATATATATACATTATGCTCTCATTATGATTGAGCTCTCTAGAGAGAAAAATTTTAAAAATAGTTACCACTTCTGTGATTTAAGCATTACTCTTCAGTAATGAATTGAGTTTTCCCGGTGGCCGCATATATATCAGTCAGTTGAGTGCCATACGTGATACACGCTTGGGCGATCATGTCTCTACAGAGAGAATGACTGCCTGGGCAGAAGATTATCCCGCAGTAGGTTGCCATTGCTTTCTGCGGTAGACTGGTTGCCGACCAAGGCTATAGAACCCAATCTTTCCTGTTATTTAACTTATAACTGGAAGGAATAGGCGGATTAATACCTTTCCAAGGGTATTTGCGCGTAAGTGAATGCAATGAATTCGGCTGTAATTCGAACTCGGCTCCCCGATTTCTCCTTCCGAGCTGATATCCACTGTACCACATTAGCTGTCTTTTATTTGACGTTAAGCATCAGTTCCTTTTCCGTCTCTTCCTAAAAAGGAATAACTCAGCAGAATAAAGTATAGTACCTGCTTAGATTTGATATGAAGATTTCTTATTTTCATTAAACTCGAGGTATTTTTATCCAAAAGTTTTCAATCCACTATTCTTAATTATGTGACTACATGTTTTTCTTTTGTTTATCAACAAAGAGCTTTATTTCCCAAAATTGGTTGTTTCGAAATTCAAAAGATCTTAATTCCATATCCGGCGACAATCAGCAACCCAAGCATTGACCATTCAATAGGAAAGGCAGTGTTTATAGGAGATGTGGGGAACCGCCCCCTACCTACCTCAGAGATACCTTGTCTGCAGTCATAGAGTTCTCGCAGCGCTGTCTATTCCACATTGAATAAAAGCAATAACACCGCGATAATTCAATTTGCGTCCGATCTCCAAAGCAAGGAATATACTCAAATTTAGGGAAAACGCTAAAGCAACATGAAGAATATATTATGAGGAGTAGCAAAAATGACGGCAAAATATTTATATCAATAATATGCCGTCTAAAATGATGATAAACATATATATATATATATATATATATATATATATATATATATATATCTTTCCTGTCACGCTCGGGGAGTGTTATTTTGTATATTGTCATATCTTAATGTAAAATACTCAATGTTGGGTAAATCTATATATATATATATTGTCATATTTTAATGTAAAATACTCAATGCTGGGTACATCTATATATATATAACATAGAAGGAGAGCGTCTTCACATGCGTTAGTTGCAATCGAGATGCTTAATCCGGTTTGGGCCTGTACAGCTATAACAGATGCTGCACTGCCATCAATAGCAGAGGCACACCACTTTGGACGCAGATCAAAGGTTTCTTGAAACCAACGGATTTCACACACTTATTCTTTTTTAATCACTTTACTCCAAGCAAGGATGTGCCTTGTGATCCAGTGGATATCGGCTCGGAAGGAGAAACCGGGGAGCCGAGTTCGAATTCCAGTTGAATCCATTGTATTCACTTACGCGCAAATTCCCTTGGGAAAGGTATTAATCCGTCTCTTCCTTCCAGTTATGGGTTAAATAGCAGGACGGATTGGTTTCTATAGCCTTGGTCGGCAACCAGTCTACCGCAGAAAGCAATGTCAACCTACTGCGGGATAATCTTCTGCCCAATCAGTCATGTCTCTTTCGAGACATGATCGCCCAAGCGTGTATCACGTATGGTACTTATTGACTCCAAGCAAGAGAGGAATGCTACTAGTGCGCAGGGGATTTCAGAGAGTGAAAGTGAAAGAAAAGACAATGCATGAAGAGAATTGAAGAAAAAAAGTTAACAGAATTCAAGATAGAAGATGGCCATATGACGTTCCATATAAATCTTTGAAAATTCTGGTTATGAGAGAAGGAAGTATACAGAAGAGAATTCAATAGGCGAGAAGTGAAAGAAAAAAATCCTGTTAGAGGCGGTTGCATTTAACCATGTCAGCACTAAAAGGTTTGACCTAGTTATCAGTGGTCCTGGCCATGAAAGTAAACTGCGTCCGGTAGCAAGGCCTCTGATTGGAAGTTTGTGAGGAGCATGGAACCACCTCTTAATTGCTGTTCTTCCCAGGTCCACCCTGACCTGGAGTGGTAGCACCTGTTAGCTATGGGCAAATAGTTAATTCCTAAAACAACATGAAAGTATAAAAATACTTTTATTGAAATCTTTTCATAAACATAAACTTTTATAGAAAAATATACACTTTTGAAGGAAAAAATATTGTCATAATACATTTTTCTAAGGTAAAAAAATTATTGCCCTTGAACATTTTTGAAGGAAAAAAAATTACCAGCAATACATTTTTAAATACAAAACTAGAAGACATCTTCAGTTTTCTAAAATAAAAAGAATAAAAACAAAAAGGTTTCATTAAAATCTAAATAAATTAACTTTCTCAGTATAACCGAACATTAAACAAAAACCTTAAAACCCCACCTTTTTGGCATTAAATAACCCACAGAAGTTGATATGCCATTAAACAAAACTCAAGCTCAAACCTAGATGCCAAAGTAGTAGGACGTTTTAACTGATGTAGTTAGGGCTCCAGGCAAAAAACCTCATCAGAGCAGTGTCTATGTAAATATTTGCTAAATAGACCGGGTTGTTATGGCGTCGGTAAAAAAATGACTGATTTCGAGATGCCAGGTCAGGATCGATTACACTGCAGATCCCAAGCTAACCAGGGAATATATATCGGAGAGTTGAATGCCAATATTATCATTTAGGCTTAAATATAAGGTGCTTCAGCATGAAAGTCTTTATACGCAAATATATAACAAACATGATAGAACTGCGTAAATCAATATATCAGTCGAATGTAAATGCATTTCGCTTCGTATAAAGTTTTCATAGTTTTATAAATAGATTAAACAACCAATTTAGAAAGCAATCCTAAAATTCAAGAGCACATTCCAACCTTCCATTCCTCAAAGTGGGAAATAAATTAGAGTTTTTAGCAATTATTTGTTTTCAATATTAGTTGTTTTTTTTCTCTCGCGTAAACGAATTTTTCCTTTCCATTCTACAAAGTGCAAAAATAAAAGAAAGCCTTAAGCACCATTTTAAATTCTAGTTCGTTTTCTTTCACGTCTCTTGAACAAATCGACCGTATTCGATTTTCCGTTAACACTCAATTCATTATTTCCAATCACTCTGCTCTTAAAGTCAACGCGCTTTTATTTTCTGCCTGGATAATTTCAAGCCTCTCATGCCAATCAAACCATCATTTTCTGACCCTACCAAATGAGTCACCTCTTGTAAATCAGATTAAATGCCTTTTTTATTTTCTACACCCAGTGTTTACTCGTATATCGTATTTTTCTAAGTTTTATAGAAACTTTTCATTGCGTCGTCTTTTACGCTACTTATCCTAAACAAAGTACGATTTTTTTATCTTGATATTGAATAAAGAGTAAAAACTAAAAAAAAACATTGATTCTGAAACGACATTTTTAAATTGATTTCTTTTAATCATTTCAAGGCAACAGAGTAACTAAGCCACTAAGACGCAGTGGGTTTACTGAGTGTGAAAGAATATAAACGAAAAAAAAACATTAAGACCTCTTTCGATCCATGACTAGCAAGGCAGAAGATTTTTTCTACGGTAGACTTTTTTCCAACCAAGGCTATAGAACTCGATCTCCCATTCTATTCAACCCATAACTGGAGGAAGGAGAGATGGATTCATAGCTTTCTCAATGGTATTTACACGTAATTTATTGCAATTAATTGAACTGAAAATCGAACTCAGATCTCACGTTTTCTTATTCCGAACGAATATCCATCACAGAGAGAACAAAAAAAGATCAGAAATTAAAAAAACAAATTATACAATTTTTCTATGGGGGTAGTGAATAAAAATAACAATTTAAAATTTAATCTTAATATATATTGACAATGTATTTAGGAGAGTAATATTTATTTTGTGTAAAACATAAAAATGGAGAAAGCTGGTCTTCTGTTATATAATTGAACTATTTTAGCCACAATTACATTTCCAAATATACCACAGTATATTTTGCTCGTAAATATGAAAGTATGAAATGTCCCTTATCAATAAGCTGGTGCCTGCGGTTAAAAAAACTGGTGACCTAATACCGCTAAAATTGTATTTTCGTTTATTATCTTGTGTTTTTTATTATTATTATTATTTTGCTTAAAATTATTATTTGTCTACTTCCTGGTAATTTATACATATCAGTTTCTATAAAATACCAGGATTTAGAAAAATGCTTGAAATAATTCACAATAATATCAAGTCTGACGGTTAAAAAGAAAAAGATTTCATAAAATAGTATTCTTTGTTTTTGTTTTTTTGTTTGTTTTTTTTTTCGAACTAAATATTCTATACACATTTCATATACCCTTTCCTCTCTTGAAACATTTTTTTAACGAGAATTTAATTTGTATAATAGCTTAAAAGATTTAGAAACTCTCCTTGTATTCGGTGCTGTAGAGTAATATGGTAATATCATCTAATAATTGTCTTACTTTGATATTTATATTTTGATTCAGTCAGTTAAGGTATTTATCTATTAAGGTATTTATCTATTAAGGTATTTATCTATTAAGGTATTTATCTATTAAGGTATTATCTATTAAGGTATTTATCTATTAAGGTATTATCTATTAAGGCATTTATTAATTAAGGTATTATCTATTAAGGTATTTATCTTTTAAGGTATTTATCTATTCCCCCTTCAGTTAAATAGCAGGTCTGATTGAGTTCTGTAGCCTTGGTTCACAACCAGTCTAAAGAATATTCTTTCTCTTACTAGAAAGTAATGATAAACTACTGCGGGAAAATCTTAGCCAGTCAGTCATGCCTCTTCCGAGACATGATCGCTCAAGAGTGTCACTTAACTGACTGACTGATATTTTGATTGTTCATTTGGTTGATTGATTTTGTTTTGCGGCAAATTATCCTCTATGGTTTATTTAATACCTAAAACTAAATATTTAGATTTGTTGGTTGTTTTATTTAGCGGCAAATATATTACATGGGCTATTTAATGTCGAAATCTAATTATTTCGGATGCAATTTTATGGCTTCAGATACAGATATTTTGTACATAATCTTATACTTGCAGAGCAAATTTATGATTTTAGATGTATATAGTTTGTAGATGCAAACTATATACATGTTGTGGTGCAATGGATATCGACTCGGCACGACAAATCGGGGAAACCGAGTTCGAATTCAACTGGAATTCCTTGCATTCACTTACGCACAAATACCCTTGGGAAAGGTATTAATCCGTCTCTTCTCTCCAGTTATGGGTCAAATAATAGCACAGATTGAGTTCTATGGCCTTGGTCGGCAACCAGTCTGCCACAGAAAGCAATGGCAATCTACTGTGAGATAATCTTCTGCCCAGGCTCAAAGCGTGTGTCACGTATGGCACTCAACTGATATTTTGTTGATACTAAAATGTATTGTTGGTAATGTCGTCTCGATGTTTTCCTTCCATCGAGTCCGTGTTCTCTCCGGCGGGAAGACTTTGTTTCACTTGCTCCAGCCCTCGGTTTAAATCCCATCTTCAGCGTGAGCAATCGTTGGCGACGTATTCTGATCTGCTTCTCCTGTTTGCTGTCGCTGCGAATTCTCTTCTCCAGAGCGCAACGAGCAAATGAACTACCCATAGCTTCTCCATCTATTTGTCGATACATGCAATTATCGAAGCCGAAGGGGACAAGCTTAACAGCATCTCATTTTTTTTAGATTTCAACAAGATACTTGTAACTTGATTATTATTATTATTATTATTATTATTATTATTCGTAATAGCTATAGTAGCAAGACAAAGACACTATCAGGAAAAATGGAAACTTTGTGGGGTCACTATCAAAAAAGTCGGAACAAATATCACTTCTTTCATCAATTGAGACATTTGTAATCAGACTTGATATATCGAACAACACAAAATTCTCAGTCTCAGAGTTGAATACAGGAGTCTGTTATTAACATGCAGACGCCTGCCCTGTGCATGCAGCGAGTATTAAAACACAAATTGACCCCTTTCGGAGAAGCCATTCCTTAATGAAGGATAATTCTTATATCACCTCACTATTCTTTAATCAATTTACATTTTAACTTTAGTCGCTAATAAAATTTTTTCTTATTAGCTACTTAGTTTTAAATTACTAACGATTTTCGTTCTGAAGAATGGTCGGTTGAAAAGCACATTAAATTTTAAAAGTTGTGATACTTCTGTATCCCGTGTTATTAAGAAAATATGATCCTTCTTTTTTAAGTGTATTATATCTATAATATTTACTAATATCTTCATAAAAAGACAATTTCTTCTACATCACTACTTACATCCGGCCACTGAAGGCGATCATTATGCCAGCATTGACCAACTTAAACAATGAGGCCGTTCAGAAGAGATGCAGGAAATTTTCCAGGCGTATGGAGAGTGTATTTAAAGCTAATGGCGATTTAATTTATTAAATACGCTTTAGTTTGCATATATATACTAGCAGTATATCCCGGCGTTGCTCGGGTGTAATGAAAGCTTTAAAACTAATCCATGGTCCTGGAGCTCAGACTCAGCCAAAAGAATATTTGTGTGAAGTTTGGTAAGAATCGGATAGAAATTGTGGATTTGTAAAAAGGACATACAGACAGATAAACAGAAATACACAAACATCTTGCCTTTTATATATATATATATATATATATATATATATTATCGAATTTCTGCACTATTGTAAGAACTGCAACCTTGAAACTTCTGAATATCGTTTTTTATATCTTTGCCTATGAGTCTATCAAATTTGATTAAAATCGCACCACTCCTTCTTTAACCCGATTTTTTCGATTATCGATTTTCGATATTCATCGGGGGGTACCTTGACACAAAACCTAGCTAAAACCATTCGCAGACGCTTATAGTACAACTGTGTAAACTTTCAAGAAAATTGGTTCAATCCTTTCGGAGTCTATAGGTAACGGACACACACGCACAGACAAAGTTCCATTTATAAATAAGTTTATGTATATATATATATATATATATATATATATATATATACATATATATGCGTGTATGTGCGTGTACTTTACATATGTTTATAAATTAATTATCCTCTGTCGATATCAAGTCTTTCTACATGGAATAAAAAGCATTATTACTTCTGTTAATAACAGAGATTAAACGCTGTAAAAGTAGTGTCATTGATGCAGGTCGATATATAATATAAGTTTGTTAATGGTATGCAACATCATAAATAGTAAGTCGACACAGTGTGTCACTCCATGCAGCTTTCCTAATGTTTCGTAGCAGCTGGGGGAATTGGGTTGGTTGCGAACCGGCCTCTTGCGTATCGTCAGCGTTTAACTCAAAGACGGCGAGGAAACCATAAAAAAAATGACCGTCTGAAGTTTAAACGCTGTTCTCGTTTAACGCGAAGATCCAAACTGTTCTATTATTTATGGTTGTTTGCAGTCAGCACGAGTGGGCGAGCTCCACCTTGCAAGAGTTGATTTTATGATAAAGAAATTAACTTATTAATTCCGATATTTCCCACCTATATTTACCATAAAACCAAGGACCGTATGTAACGTATCACTTACCTGAAAGTAAAATCGGGTGATAGTTCAAATTATGTCATGTCTGTTTCAGTTCGTTTTTAACAAATGCCGTTGGAAATGGCTTCTGTTCATTTTCATCCAGGTATAAATTTAAAGAGCGGGGATCTTTTAGCTTAGGTGAATTCAAAATTAGATTGAGAAGGGATCGGTTGTTCTAGGTCATTTTGATTTAGACACACTCACAATTGCCTAGAGTCAGGTGTCGTGAGGGTTGTTTTTCCTGAAGTTTGATGGATGAAGCAGCCAAGGAGAAGTAGGAGCTACATCTATATACTTAGAAAGAACCTCAACTAGATTATCCAGCTTGAAAGCATTATGAATAACTATTAACAAATGCCGGATGTGCGTTGTGGTGCAGTGGACATCGGATCGGAACGGGAAATCAAATAGCCGAGGTCGAATTCCAGTCGGACTCGTTGCATTCACTTGCAAAATCTATGGGAAAAATAATAATCAGTCTATTCCCTCTCCAGATATGGATTAAATATTAGGACAGATTGTCAAACAGTCTACCGCAGAAAATAATGGCAACCTACTGCGGGAAAATCATTTGTCCAGTCAGACATATCTTTTTCGGGACATGATCGCCCAATCGTGTATTACGTATGGCACTTAACTGACTGACTGACTGATTAGCAAAAAAAAAAAAAAAAAAAAAAAAGAAAAAATGGACGAAACTCGTGGCAGGATATAGGATGTGCTTGTAAGAACTATTTTGAGGATATAAAAACCTGTAACCATTTCGCATATATTTGAAAGTAATATGTATTTTTGACAAACTGACATGATGAATATATTGGGATCCGGTTATTTTTCTTTCAATGACAATTTATTGGCTTACTGCTACTCAATGACTCTTGCTACTACAGCTACTACGAATAATAATAACAATAATAATAATAATCAAGTTACAAGTATCTTGTTGAAATCTAAAAAATTATGGCAAATGAGTGCATCAATAATTCAAGTAGAAGTTAAATTCATCAGATTGAGTAGAAAATGTTCCGATAGACTCATAGAAGAGATTTCTGGTGGCTTATGCCTTAAATACAAAAAATGGTTACTCATAAGTACAGCTTACATATTACAATGTGTTTCATCTATGCAAAATGTGTGCGATCTTTTTTTAGTTATTTTTCCAAAGAAATAATCAGTGAAAATACTCATGAAGCTGTTCTGACCCTAGGTTTCTGGTTGGGACCCGGAAATCAATTTGTATACAACAGAAACCCAATTAAATAATAATAATAATAATAATAATAATAATAATAATAATAATAATAAACCTCTGCATGGCCAATATCCAGAACGTGCCAATAAATCCAATGTTTATAAAATTAATACTCGTCGATGGTTACGTGCATCAGGATTAAAGTCTGAGACTGAAGGCTTTATTCTTGCAGCGCAAGACCAAAGACATTTTACTAGGAACTTTCAGGCAAATATTATACATAATAATATGGATCCAAAATGCAGGTTCTGTGATAAATACGAAGAAACAATAAACCATCTAATCTCAGGATGTTCTGTACTTGCCCCAAATTAATATAAAATTCGTCACGATAGAGTGGGGTAATATTTACATTGGACAATGTGCAAACACTATGGAAAATCTGTAAACAAACACTGGTATGAACATTACCCAGCACCGGTTAAAGAAACAGAATATATCACCGTTCTATTATATTACACAGAAAGAAAAACTTGCTTATTAATTTATATGGCTTGTCTAGCGGATTGTAACATCTGCAAGCAAGGAATTAGAAAAACCGTCAAAATATAAAGACCTGGAAATTAAAATAGAAAAAAAATGTGGAAATTGAAAACAAGAATCGTGCCAATGATAGTAGGTGCACTTGGAATGATAAGAAATGGAACAAAACAACACATTGAAAGAATCCTTGGAAACCCCAGCTTAAGAGATATACAAAAAATTGTCTTATTAAGTACAGCCCACACACTAAGAAGAACTTTGTCAATGTAACGCTAGAGATGATAGGGGAGATAGAAAAAAACATGAAATGAGCCATAGCAACACGCCACGACCTGCCTTAGGTCTTCTCGCAGACTTGGTAGGTAGTGTGACCATAGCAGAAATCGAAATATGATGAAAAATGACAATAATAATAATAATAATAATAATAATAATAATAATAATAATAATAATAAAACTATCCAAATCTAAAGAAATGGAAATAGAGAAATGTGGAACTTAAAAACTAGAACTGCTCCGGTTGTTGTTGGAACATTGGGTCCTATTAAGAAAGGAACATAATAACAAATCAATATTAAATAATAAAAATAATATATGCCCCAATTAAGACAATCTAGCTTTATCCGATGTTTCGAAAGATTGTATTAACAAGATCTGCTTAAAAACTTCGGAAACTCCTTTTCCACAAATAAACATGTTAATTTACCATGGATCGACCTGCTTGCATAAAAAAAACTTCTGTTTATGCTGTTCGAACTGTTTTCTTTATTTTCGATGCCATATTCATGATGTTTTGGATGTTGACTGCTCCGGACATTTTCAGGTGATCGAAATTTTAAGCTGAAACTTTTCGTGCATCGCGGTAGATTATTATAGTTCCACATGTCATGCTTTTTCCGGATGTATTAGTATCAGTTAACTCAACTATCCTAGCGTTTGTCAACCTCTGCTGTAGCCAGTTATTGAACTTACAATTACATGAGTCAAGTCACTGGTTACCACCCAGACTTTTATCCAATTGAGGACATCAGTGTATGAATTATAACTTATGAACTTAATATCTCAGTAACCATCATTTTACCAGAGCATACACTACCGGCCATAATTATTAGGCAACAGAAAATGATGTATTTCATACTATTTTTAATATTTATTGCCAAGTAGATAATTCTAAATGAAAATAAAATGGTTCTTTTGTTATTACTTTGCAAAATTTTACAAGGTACCCAAGAAGCCTTTGCTTCGGCCAGCCAAAAAGAAGAAGAGACGAGCATGGGGAAGAGAGCACTAAAACTGCACACTAGAACATTTCATTTGATGCACATGTTATTGCGCAGTCTTAACAAAAGTACCATTTTGATTAAATTTGGAATTATTCACTTGGCAATAAATACTAAAAATAGTATGAAATATATCATTAAAAAAAACTGGGGTCACCTAATAAATATGGCCGGTCGTGTACATTACAGTTTTGTTGTTATTGCTTTTCTCTGGCATTCCGTATTATTTGTTCACTTAATTTATCTATTTCTATGCTTGTCCGGCTTAGAAAATTTTTGAAAGCATATTCGCTTATTCTTTAAGTTTTTGTATTTCTCTTTGATGTTCTCCCGTTATTATTTCAACTGTAGTTGTTCAGGGTAGTTGTTACGTTGTATAATACTGACCATTAGTGGCCATTTCTGGTAATACTGCTTATACTGACCAATTCTTTTTCTCATGTATCTTGGTCGCCACTTACGACTTTTGGTCGATGCCTTAAGCAGCGGACAATCTGTTTCTTTACACTGCACTGGTAATGGAAGTTAAAAATGAGGTATTGTCAGGTAAATGTTGACTTGCGGTATTCGTATGTCTTACACCCCTGCTCTGTTGGAGAAATTATTACATCCAGGAATAAATTATTGTTTTCTTTCTCCATTGTGAATTATATTGCTGATCTTCAGTAGCAGTTGACCTCTTCCTTGTGTAGCCATAATATGAAGGAGTATAGGGAAAATTACACGTTTAAAAGTCCCAACAATACTCTGATGTCTTGAATGTCACATGGTTTAGAGGATAAAAGTGACTTTGGTTGTGAGTTCAATACCAAGCTACAGTAGAAGTGAACAATAACCTTTTCAGTTAAAGCGACTCAACTGGTATTGCGTGGAAAGACAAAAAAAAAAACAAAAAAAAAACATATCCAAGACACTATTTGATTTCAGTGGAAGAAAACGTCAAAAGAAGTAAGCCAGGTCATTTTCACAGATACTAATCGTGATTTCCTTTCATTATTAATAGATCCCAGTAATTTCTTTTGAATATCATGATCTAAGGTTGCTTAACAGATAGTAACAGGAGAACTGTTTTTCAAAAAAGTCTTAAGCAATTATGTGCGTTATGGTGCAGTGAATATCAACTCGGTACGAGAAATCGGGGAGCCGAGTTCAAATTCCAGTTGAATTACTTGCATTCACTTACGCACAAATACCACCTGGAAAGGTATTAATCTGTCTCTTCCCTCAGTTATGGGTTAAATAATAAGACAGATTGGGTTCTATAGCCTTGGTCGGCAACCAGTCTACCGCAGAAAGAAATGGCAATCTACTGCGGGATAATCTTGTCCAGTCAGTCATGTCTCTTTCGAGATATCACCCAAAGCGTGTATCAGGTATGGCACTTAACTGACTGACTGGTTGACTTAAACAAGCAAAATAAATAAATAAACAAATAAAAAACGTTTATTGCTTTGCGTTCAATTTTTTTTTTTACAGTAAGGCTTACTCTGTACAAGGCCCAGAAGTCAATCGAGGTAGGGGGTTATGTTAATAGGTGGTTGGTACGTATAGGAGAGAAACGTAACAGTTAACCCTAGACTTGAACATGTTAAAATTGTAGTGATCTGGAAAACATTATCTTGGGAGTTGGTTCCCCAAAGCAGTGGTTTGTGGAAAGAATCTGTTCGAATTGAACTTCTCACCAAAGATATACAGAATGAATATGGGTAGTTTGCTACAATCCGAGTTGCATGGCGGGTCCTAGCTGTAAATGTTAGTGCTGGTGGAAACAAGCAATGTCATTCGTACGTGCACTTTACATAGAAATAGCGATAAAGCAGGAGGCTCACCACATCCCACCTGTGAGAAGAGAGGTTATAAGGTATAAAGTAATTTGTCACACACAAAGACACTTTGATGGGATTTACAATTGATATCTACTGCAACAAATAACTCGTGAACTACTCTACCGGAATTGATGTTCTACAACTTTACACATTTTCGGGTCATGAATTAACGTAATCAGCCGTTAATTTGCAAAAATAATAATTCCCTAAGCTAGCGTACTTCTTTGTAAACGATCTACGTCGTTTGTTTGTATACAAGAAATATTATTTATAACGAATTAATGTGATATGAATTACTTGTTTCTGTAGCCACATTAGTGGAACAGCCAATCTATCTTAGTTCAGTGTTTGCAGTACCTTAGATAGATCTGCGTGTAGTACCGAGTTTATCTCTGTATCCAACGAGCAGAATGAACTATTGGAGTCGTAATATTTACCAATATTTCTCCTTAAATATTCACGAATTTATTAAGAATTCTATTTTTTGGCTGATGCTTTCATCTGATCTAAGCATGTAGACATGTATATGTTTTATGAGCCAATATCAGAATATAATATTTATTTGTGAAAAACGTGATCGCATTTCATGCTTCTATCATCATGTATAAGTCTATATGATTTAATTACTTTTCTTTGGCTCTACTCATATCCTAAAAACCAGTTTAAGTTATTAACATCTTTATAAGAACATTATTAACGAAATAAAACTAAATGCATCGCACAAAGAAAAAAACATTTTTATTGCTGTCCATCTCTAATGTCGATTATTCTGAGCCCTAGCTTAGATGAGGCACAAGGCCGATGGTATGGGTAACACAGTAAGGATCGAACTCAATAATAGGTCGTAATCAATCTAGCAAGATAAGCTTGCTAAACCTTATACACTACATCGAAGAGTCCCTGTATCACCCAAACAAACATATACATATTAAGATTCGGCCTTGTGCCACACCTCAGGTACGCTTAGAAATTCACCATATAGTTCCAGTTTCAAATGTCTCATGTCTCAGTTTTAAGAAAATGAATGCAAATAATTCTAGTATAACTTTTCATCTGTGGAGATTGAATATAATTTATATTTTTTACATTCCATTTTATGGAGAATGATTTCAGACTATTAACGAAGCTGTGCATCATACCATATTTCAGTATTCTTTTTTAATCGTATCACCCCGAGCAAGGAGGTAACGCCACTGATGTGTTAGGGGGCTACATAAGAGAAAACAGATTAGGGGGCTACATAAGAGTAAAAAGTTTAGATAGAAGAAGAGTGAAGAGAACGACGAACAAGTTAGAAAGTAGCAAGAGAAGGATAGGAATACAGGTGTGATGACAGTTGCAAAGGTAGAGAGAAAGAAAAAGATATACAGGGTGGTGTAGAAAGAACTAGAGTCAAGTGTTAAGAGATGAGTATTGACATTGCATTTAAATTCCTGAAGGTTGTAGCCGTCAGGGAATGTTTGACTAGACTGTTAGGGAATGGTCACGGGTTGAAAATTGCAATATTGCAAACTTCATTAGTAAGTAAGTGTAAGTTTCACTACTCCTGCTACTTCAGATGTTATTATAGTGTGTATTTTGTTGTTGAAATAGACACCTTATATTTATTTATTGAACCGTGATTGTCATGCCTATTGGTTCTCACATAATTAGTAAGCAAAATGCGTACCCCACCAGAGATTGAACCTGAATCCACTATAATAACATTTGCAGCAATCCAACTAGACAATTTACTCAACGTTGCCGAAACAATGCCTCGCGTAGTAATATATGTCTGGAAGCTAATGGTCACACATTTTAGCATCTTTTGGATCGAAGAATTCAAAAGCAACTTGTATTAATCGCGGTATGTTTGAATAAATTTAATATTACAATTACAGAAGCTTTGATTAATTTATATTGGATTAAAAGTAATTAATTCTTAAATATCAACTCTCTCTCCCCCTCTTTCTCTCTCTCTCTCTCTCTCTCTCTATATATATATATATATATATATAGATAGATAGATAGATAGAGAGAGAGAGAGAGAGAGAGAGAGAGAGTGAAAGAAGGGGAGAGAGAGTCTAAAAAAAACACAAAAACAAACTGCATACACACTTCAGTAAAGGAAAAGTTTGTCTTTCATAGTTTTATTAAATTGCGATAACCCTGTTTACTGTAGTACGATATTTTCTTTACATTGACGTCTCTTAGACAAGAAACTTCAACAATCCTACAGGACAATTTGCACAACGTTGCCAAAACAATGCCTCGCCGTAGTAATATATGTCTGGAAGCTAATAGCTACACATTTTATCATCTTTTGGATCGAAGAATTCAAAAGCAAATTGTATTAATCGCGGTATGTTTGAATAAATTTAATATTACAATTACAGAAGCTTTGATTATTTTATATCGGATTAAAAGTAATGAATTCTTAAATATTAACTCTCTCTCTCTCCCCCACTTTCTTTCTCTCTCTCTCTCTCTTTATATATATATATATATATATGTATATATATATTCTAAAGATATACTGTTAAATATAAGAGACAATGAATATCTACTATGTTAAATCAAGAGCCGTTCTAAACGTCGTATTTTGGCTTTAATTTCAGTTGAAAATAAAGACAAAATTTCTCCAACATTTGGATAATTTTTTATTAATTTGATTCTAAGCTTTCGACTCACATGAGCCATCTTCAGAGAGGTTATTTAGACGGTAATGCAATAACATCCACCATCACCGACGATTTTATTTTGTGTTGACATAAAACTCCGTTAGGCAACGATAATAGTTACCAAAAATAACAAACGCAGTTCGTAAATTTGCAATGCGGTTCTATGACGTCACACCGCGTAATAGCGCGAAATGATAACAGAACCATGTATTCAAATTGCGAAAGCTTAGAACCAAATTAATAAAAAAATATCCAAATGTTGGAGAATTTTCGTCTTTATTTTCAACTGAAATTAAAGCCAAAATACGACGTTTAGAACGGTTCATGATTAAACATAATAGACATTCATTTTTTCTTATAGTTAACAGTATATGTTTAGAAAATTATTTGCTACTTCGATAAACTATATATATATATATATGTGTGTGTGTGTGTGTGTGTGTGTGTGTGTATTCCATATATGAATTCAATTTAATTCATTTAGAGAATAGTTATTTCAACGGGATTTTAAAACCTGTTTTCATCCTCTTCTATAACAGATATTATGAAACTTTGTGACCAAAACGAAAGGTTTGTTTAGAAGAAAAAAAAGAGTCAAAAATTAAGGAAGAGGGTGAAAGGTGTCGGTATAATGCTTAGGTGAAAGAAGTTGAAAGGAAATAGATTAGACAACAGGAAAGAGAGTTCAAGGTTAAACTGTATGGATAAACTTAAGGAGGATCTTGCGTATAAACTTAAGTTCTAAACAGTATCAAGTAAATTTAGGATAAAAATTAATGTAACAATTAAATTGGAAGGAAGATAAACAGGATTGCAATTATAAAGGGGGAAATGATTTAAATTTAAATTCAGATTTAAATTTAGATTCATTTGCATACATACGTACACACGCCAGCGCGCACACACATACACACACACACACACACACACACACACACATATATATATATATATATATATACATATATTGGTAAAATCTTAAACACAAAATACTCCTTTAAATAGATCAGAAAAAATCCCCTTTAAATAAATAATAAAATGTTTCTTTTACCGTAGGTTGCAGGAAAAGACTTTCTAAATAATTGTCTAAACAACAAATCAGCATAAATAATAGGTTTTATATGTAATGATGTATGTTGATAGAAATCAAATAAACACTTTATGAAGTATACTTCTAGTGTTTATACATATTAATCTGGTTTTCAATCATATATAGGGAGTGTATATGTTCGTTTCTGTCGAAATAAATGTTTCTTGTATAGATAACAGTTCAAATGTTGACTTTAAGTTTTAAATGCCTCCCAGGAATCAATTACCGTTTATACTTTATTCGACAATCATGAAACTATTCAACTGTTATGTTTCTTACATTAAAGATTCACATAGGACTGTGCAGGTGGCTTCGACTTCATAGCTTCCAATTTTGTCTCTCTTTTACCAATATGCCATTCACGGAACGTTGCTTACAAACATTAATGCGACGATGAGTAATGTATGAAAAATATTCGCATATGAATCACTTGAAAAGCCACAGATGAAACTCGAAGCCAAGTAGTTATCTTTGAATGAATTTATCGAGGGAAGTTTCACATCGAATTAGATTATATTATCATCTGCCACGATTACTTGAAGTTTCAATTATTTTCAGAAAGAAAAGATTACGAATATATTAACTGAATCTTAGTGACTTTGTTGATCTAGACATTCAGTATAAACCCCATGATTCAGAACGCTGACAAAATTGAGATAATGAAAAATGAATCTCGATTCATATGATATTTTCATATAATAAGTCATATCATATAAAATTTATCAGTAACATTTTATGAAGCAACTCTTTTAAAGTATATATATATATATATATATATGAATTTGGATGAATATCTGATAGAATAGATTAGATTGTTATGAATAACAATTTGGAAACATTTAAATGTTATTAAAATGGATACATCGTATACACCTGTTTCTTTACTAAACAGTTTGCATTACATCTAACGGTCTGTAACTTGCGCAATCTTAGTCAAAAAATTCTCGAATGCGCACATCAATAGAAATAATATAGTGTTACATAAAAAATTAGAACGTCTATTTAAAACGAAGTATCCGCTATTTGATAATATGTAGATATAAAAAAGTAGGTTTAAAATAATTCCATTAATTCTTTAACTCACACACACACACACACACACACACACACACACACATATATATATATATATATATATATATCATTTGAGATTCGAAAAGAAATCACACGACCGGCGGTCAAGAGCTAGGGAAAATTTACTCGCCCCCAAATCCTTTTACTCCATTTTCTTAATGTCGGCTTACGTAAACATAGCGTGAATCGCTGAGGGAAAACAAAAAATGAAATTTTAATTAAAATGTCGAACGTGTTAGAAAGGATTTAAAACATTTTTATAAATTTTAACAAAACATTTGATCTTTCCTCTTATAGCGTAAACATTTAGATGATAAAACTTGGTTTCTATGAAGTCTGTATTCTTTTTAACATCATCATATACTGTTATCTTTGGCAATTGAGTGGAGGTACCTAAATTCGTAGTTTCTTTCTTCTGTTTGACTACAACCTCCATGTCATAGATGATAAAAATAACAAATCTGATTTCCTCAACGACTTTCTATAAAAATACTAACTTGCGTGGTTGAAAGAAGCATGAGTATTTTTTCTTTCCTTTATATGTTCGTTTTTACTTTTCGTAAACGGGGAGGAAATATTAAGTCAATGATAATGGTTTTCCAAATGCATTTCTAAAAATCTGTGAGCGTCTTTAATCTGAGCGGCAGAGGCATTTTGGCTCTACTGTGGAAGCGTTGATTAAACAAGTGTTTACATTGACAGGAACGATAAAATCGAGACCAAAGAGTTCAATAATTTCATTGTAGGTCATTTTAAGTAACTTGTGAATCTTCAGTGAAATACTTTTGGGTTGTAAATAAATTATATTTCCTTTTTATATATTTGAAGAGTTACGTTTAATTGCGAGATGTTTAATCCACCGGTGGCGAGTAAAGCAATAAAATTTAATTGCCCAATTAAGTTTTGAATCGACTGAGTCGATCGGACGAGTGAAATCTCAAAGTCTCTCTCTCTCTCTCTCTCTCTCTCTCTCTATATATATATATATATATATATATATATATGTGTGTGTGTGTGTGTGTGTGTGTGTGTGTGTGTCTTAATCTATAGACGAAATATTTAGTTAATAACAGCAATTTAGAAGATGTCCATGTTTTTCAAATTTTGCACGAATTGGCTTATTTTCCGGTCATTTGAGATTCTTAATGAAAGTATGTACCTTTTCTATAGGATCTATCTATCTATCTATCTATCTATCTATCTACACACACACACATACACACACATACACACATAATATATATTTATATATATATATATATACATATATATATATATATATATATATATATATATATATATATGCGCGCGCGCGTGTGTGTTTGTGTGTTTGAAACCCGAGTAAAATTTTTAGAAAGATGCTATAGATTTAACAGGTATCACTAAAATTCACGAATTCATCATTACAGAAGAAACTGTTTAATTTATGGGCACAAGCCGGTTCCAATTTGAATTACCACATTCATATATATTAACCAATCAGCAACGTTATCACAACCCGCTGAGACCTTTAACATTTTCAGACGATTGTTTTTATCGTCTGCTCCGAAATTTATATGATCAATCCAGAAAATTTTCAACAATATTTTAACTCCTTAAAATATATATTTAAAAATTTGGAAAATATTTATAAACCAATAATCTTTGGGCTTAGTAAAATTTAACTTTTAGATTTCTGGATCCCAAATATTTTTATAAATTTCTTATATTTCTTATGATATTATGTAAGTTATACATTTTCCAGTTTTTCCGCAAATCTTCGATCAAGGCTAGTTGTTCATTTTGTGGACAAGCTGCATTTTCAAAAACTTTTCGGGTAATTTATTATGTACTCTTTCGTATATTTTGCTCTCGTATATTTTATAACAAAAACTTAGTGATGTTAAATAAGACACATTTAGAACATACGGACCGAATTATTGTCAACACGGTCATTAGTAGTAATATTAATAAAACTTCGTTGCACGATACTGCTGCTAAAAAAATTACACCCATTTGTAAAACAGTGTAAATACGTTAAAATCTCTGTACATCGACACATTCTATTTCTCCTAACACAATTGTTACTTCTAACA
>JBBBDQ010000727.1:4177500-4237500 GCA_037127315.1 Ascarosepion bandense | reverse complement strand
CAATATTGTAAAGACGAGGACTAACTAATTATCATCCAACCTCAAAAGTTCCAATGAAAATACGAAAGTATAAAACAAGGCCCTTCGGAAGAGTGATTACAAGAATAAATTGGTATATAAAAACCGATTATTAAACCTGAATCATCTAACACTAAAGCTATGGGTAGAAAAAGGAAATTAGTATGTTTTATTCTCACCATTCTGTTCACTATCTATTTTCTTAAACTAATAAGTAAATACTTCAACACCGACAATCAACCACACATAATTTTTTAATAAAAATAATCTCAAAATAAGCTACTCCTGCACTCATAATATGGACAATATTATTAATTCCCATTAAAATCAAATTTTAAAGAGTTTAGATAATACTAACACAAAAACAGGGATTTTTAAGTTCTTGTAATTGTAAATCTCAAAATAAGCTACTCCTGCACTCATAATATGGACAATATTATTAATTCCCATTAAAATCAAATTTTAAAGAGTTTAGATAATACTAACACAAAAACAGGGATTTTTAAGTTCTTGTAATTGTAAATTCGTAGACAACAGTCCGGTGGAAGCCAAATGTAAATTTACTCAGGTAATCTACTAAGCCAAAATCTCCCCAGAAAACAACAATAATTACCTATCATTTATTGGTATTTTCACAGCTGAACTTAAACAACGTTAGTACACTACGAAACACTTTCCAAAATCCTTTGCAATAGATGTAATCTATATCTAGATGAAAAAATTAAAATAATAAACCACCCTTACCAAAATCTACTTATAAATATTCGTACGGAATTCATACGCAAATACCGGCATAAATCTATTATATTAAATTTTAAATTATAATATAAAACCTACAAGTAATCCAAAATTAATCTATGTCTTATAGAAGCTTTCCTCCCCTCTTCCTTTTAATTCCACTAGAGTATTAATTAAAACGAAATAAATCTAAGTATTTAACACTTAAATTTTCCGAGCCCATGATTTTACATCACAAAACTGAGTTAGTTTTGCCGATCTTCGAATACTTCCCTTTCCTAAAATTTTAACTTAAATCTTTTTATCTATCTTTTCAGTGGTCCATTCATATTAATAATCAACTTATTGATATCGTGAGATAACTTAAGGGAATCTATGATCTACACTACAGTTATCAATATCTTCAAAATTTCATGTAACAATCTTTCTATATTAGATAACTTCCATTCTATTTTTGTGTATTTATATATTTTCTTTATAAATCATACATATATAGTTGTGTGTGTATTTGAGCATATTATTTATCAGAATCCTTTTTAGACCCCCTCCAATGCAATATTTCCTTTTCTGCATCTTTCCTTTTATTCCAGTAATAGAATTTAAAGTAATTTTATTGCTGCAATAGGAAGACGATATTATTTTAAACAGAACAATTTAAAAAAAAACTTTTAGCAGTGCTGAATATTATATCATGTTAACTTTTTCTCTTTTTCTCTATTTCTCTATTTCCCTGTTGCCCTTTTCTTTCTCTCTTCTTTTTCCATCTTATGTATCTATTTCTTTACCCCCATTTACATTTCGACGGCTGTCTGGCTTGATTTTTTTCTTTTTTTTTCTTTCTTCCCCACCATCTCTCCTTTAACTTTTTTTTCTGTCTATTCCATTGTTTCCTTTACCTCCTTCTTTCTGTTTTCCTTTTTCACCACTTAAGTTCCTGCAACAGGCATAATTTTTGATTTCTTAACATAGATGTAATCTAAATGTCATTTTCAGTGATCGAGTCTTGAATCCTTTTCACCGCCCCTCTTTTCTTTTCTTTTCTTTTCTTTTCCACTTCTTACCTACCCTCCGTATCAATGTCTGGACGACAACGTTCTAACATAATCTACATTTTTTAACACCCCTCCCATCATTCTTTCTTATTTTAACTTTTTTTTGTTCTTTCATGTAAACTTCCGAGAATGATTTTCTTTTTGAGTAAACTTCCGGTAAATGGACTTTGTACTGTATTTGCATGATAAATGAATTTTGCCGCTGACGAAGTGAGGTTTTCCTCGCTGAAATAGCCATTCGGCATGTGTAAACTTCGAAGTTTGATTTGAAAATATACATATCTGGCCCTGTAAATAGATAACACTATTTACATCGAGCCCTTTACCAGGATCATTTTTAATATTAATGAGATTAATATTAATAGGATATGTTTCAGATTTGATTTACATGCCATTTTGGGGAAAGGATAATAGATGGATGTGTGTCAAGGGGATAAAATATGGCAATTGACGTTGTATCTAAGCTCTTGGAGATTGTAGCTATGAGGGAAGCAAGTATATGAAAGGGAGTTCCACATGCGGGAAATACAAGATAAGAAGCTGTACGAGTAGAATTTGCATTTGGTTATTTAGATTGTAAAAGAGTGGGAACGCGTTGCCAATCTAGTTGGTGAAGTAAATTCATATAGAGGGGTGGACCAAGGAGCTAAGATCGTCGAGGTAGAAGCTGTGAAAATATTTTTAGAAGAGACAGAGGGCAGCCACATACCGTCGGTGAGAGAGTGTCTTTAGTTGAGCGGCTAGGTCAGGATCGACTACATTGAAGGTGTTTCCCTGGAGCCTGTCGAGAACCCCAAGATGATAGTAAGGGTGACCTACCATAAATGACAAAAATATTAAATGCATGGGCAGATGGTAGATTTGTACATGCGTAAGATGGATTCAGGCAAGAAAACTCTCTGACCCATGACAGTGATCCAATGATCCAATGTAGTTGTTCAACTTGAGGTCGGCTGAGGGTAAGACCGAGGAAATGCAGTGTATTGCTCTTTCGGAGTTAGCTTGATCTATGCTTAGTGGGAGGGCAAGAAAGACTCGATAATGGTTAACGGCGAGCAGCTTAGTTTTGGAAGGATTAAAATTTACGGGCCATTTCTTACCCCAGTCTACCACAGATTAGAGGTCTTTTTCAAGATTAATTGCAAGGTTATCATTGTTCGCCTTGGCAGATTTTTTTAATGAGGCCGAAGTAAATGGTGGTGTCGTCTGTGTAAATGCTTACTTGGGATTGGATCACATCAGGGAGATCGTTGATGAAGATCACTAAGAGCGTCGGACCTAGGATAGAGCCCTAGGGACACACGCGTTCTCGAGGTATGTGCGTTCAAAACGTCCTTCATTATGTGGTTTGATAGAAACGAATGAATCAAATAAGACAAACGTTCAGTGATACCGTAGCCTTGTAGAATGTAAGGAAGCCAGATTCTATCAAATGCTTTACAGATATACAAAGCAACAGCTCGAGCTTCGACATTCTTATCGAGAATACGATATATATACTCGGTGATGGTCGGTAGCATATCAACAGTAAACCCGGCTATGCGGTCGCTATATAGTTGTCGGAGAATATGTTATGGGTGGTGAGATGTTGAACTGTTTCAGCATTGACAATAGCCTTGAACATTTTGCCGAAAATTGGTAGGAGGCTGATAAAACGATAATTAGAGAAATCTGTGTGTTCTCCAGAGTTTTTAAATACAGTTACCACAGAAGAGGACTTCCAGCAAGCAGGAAAACAGGAAACAGAGAGGCAATAATTATAAAGTTTGGAGAGAGCAGAGGAAAGTACAGTGTCAAATTTATTCAAAACAATGACCGGGACTTCGTCAACTCCGTTCGCCTTATGTGGGTCAGGCTTTGAATTTATGTTAGAGATCAGAGAAGGGATTAAGTAAACGTCTCACAGTTGTGCCTCAATTCTAGGAGAGAAAACAGGTGCGGATACTCCAGACGAGACAAATGTAGAGTTGGAGAAGAATCTGCAAGGAAAGTACTTGGCCTTGTTTTCTGTGGCTGTGAGGATCTCAAATTTATTGGTTAAAGAAACGGTGACGAGTTTTCTGCTGTTCTCCTCACTTTTGCAAACTCGCCAGTAGAGTTTTGAGCAAGTTTAGTTTTGGGAATTTAATAATTTGCATTTTTTCATATAAACATAGAAAACATGGCTCATGTAAAGATTTACAAGCTCTGTAAATATTTTCTTATTTACGGTAGGGGTTTTATTTGCTTCTTTTAATTGCAAATAATAAGTAAAAAGGCATGTGCTATTGCGGTAGGTCTTATTATCAAAAAATGAGAAGTGCAAATAATGGCGGGTTTTAAAAGTGTTATTGGTACAACCTATATATCTCTTTTTTACTGTAGGATTTTTTATTTTATGGTAGAAAAAGAACATTGGTAGGCTATAGAATAATTGACTTAAGTAGCTTCCCTCTGTCATCATTGTCTAACATATAACCTAAAATATAGTTAATCTTTCCTAATATGATATAATCTATCCTCTAGCATAAATTTATTGATTCTTCCATCTTTTGATAATTAATTTGTTTCAGTTAGCGGATAAATCACTTAGTCAACTACTAATGTTTGACGAGCATTGTATTTTATTTTAAAATCTTTCCAGTCTTTGTCATTTTTCACGACTTTAAGTGAAAAATAACTTAAAGAAAATCCTGTAAACGTTTCACGAAGACAAGCGATTTTATATATGTATACATTCAATTTACTTAATCACTGACGTTGAAAACGTCTGGGTTTCAAGTCATTTCAATTCTCTACTCTCCTTTACGTTTACAATCAAATTTCTTCTATCCATCATGACCAAGCTTTCTATTGATTCATTGAGACAGGCCCTCCAAAAATCCCCACTTAATTTTCTGAATATGGTAAAAATTGTGTTGTTTTTAAGTTTCTATATGTAATGATACCTAACAGAAGTAATATTTGACTGCCTGACGAAGTCGTAATAAGATAGTACCGAATCACAACGGCTCTTTTTATACTGTGTTTTTATTATAAACTTATAATAAAAATATCACCATGTGTATGTGTTTGTCATTGTTTTGATAAAGTCACTAAGAAAATGAAACACGTTATATATATATATATATATATATATATATATATATAACGCATTTCATATATATATTATAACAAGCAAATATATCTATATATATAACCAAATATATATATATATATATATATATATATATATATATATATATATATATACTTGTTTATTATAATAATTTCATGGTTCACAGGATTCTTGTTTAAGTAGAGTGTAACCAGATGTTTCAAAGAACTGTTCTCGTAAACATTTTTCAAGGGTCTACCAATTTGGAAGCAGCTGCAGGAAAGTAAATATTGGCGGGAATCCAGAGGATAATGAATGGATTCTATTTGTGGCAAGAACAAAGAGAACAGTTCTGATTTTGTTTGATCTGTCTTTTTATCTAGTTAAAAAGACCCGAAATGATTCCGTGGGTAGCGAACCGTTCGAAAAAAGTCATCAATAACTAGTCCAGTATGAAGGCAATAAAAAAGAGAAAAGTGCATTATTTAATAGAGTATATTTAACTTTTCTTGGTCTCAATATATGAAGTTATATCTGGCGTGAATATGTAGGGATTACTGTGATGGTCTCAGCAGGCCAGTATTATGCGACTGGAAACTCATTTGAGATTTAAACATCCGCCTAAAATCAAAATAATGTCCAATTTTCAAAAATGACCGCCGCATTTCTCTCGAGGGATGTCTGTTTCGATCAAATTATCTATCAATTTCTAGTCGCAACTTAATATACATCTCATATTCAATTATAATTCTTAATGTATGTATGTATGTATGTATGTATGTATGTATGTATGTATGGCGTGTGGCCGAGTGGTCAGAACGTTCGCTTTCTGAACATGAAACCTGGGTTCGAATATCCCCAAAGTCGATTCATGTTATCTGTCTGGAGGCGATCCCAGTGTGCGGCAACTTTAGAAGAAAATTATTCTTTAACTTATGATAATTGTCAGAAAGATGTATTTTTCTTTACGTGCCGTGTACTTTCAGGACGTTGGCGATATGGACCTCCACTTGCCCCTGTCCTTTGTCGCTCTTAATATTTCCTCTTGGTATCTCTTCCAAACCCCGTTCTACCATCCAATTACTCAAGCCAATCAAGTATATCTCACGCTGCTTTAACCTTTCTGTCCTTGACTCTATCTGTCCTGTGTGTATTAGGTTCTCCAAGCCTTCCTTCCTCAATACTTATCCTAGAAACTTCAGCTGTCTCTTCTTGATGCCAAATATAAGTTTCCTCGTGGTTTGCATTCTCTGCAGAACTTCGTCTTTGTTGACATGTTCGACCCATGGTGTCCTCAGCATCCTTCTGTAGCATAGTATTTCTGTTGCTTGTTTATCTTTGAGGAGATTGTTCAGTATTTTCTTCCTTTATAGGAGAACAGCAAAGACTACATGAGTAAACTTTCAAGAAATTTAAAGATTATATAAACACATTTTCCTACAAAAGAAAACCATAAAATTCTTGTTTTCTCACCATAATGAGTGAGCAGAAATTTTACACACACACACACACACACACACACACACACATATATATATATATATATATATATATATATATATATATATACGTGGACCAACGTTCTCTTCCTTGCTATGAGACAGACCAGGGTTCGAATATCCCCGTGATCGATTTGTCAGGAATGTGACATTTCTTATAGGTCTTGGGGAAGCGACATGTCTTTAGAAAGTGCCTGAAAATTTTAAAGATACCACTTAATCAGGAAAAGCACGAAAGCCATATCATCGCCATTTCGAAAATTAGAGTGTGGTGACTGTCGATCACATTAGAAAACGCGCTCCCTCCCACAAAATTTAAGTATGGTACGCTCAGCATAGATGAAGTATAAACCGTAAATTGTTGAACACAAATGTGCCTGATCAGCCGTCTGCAAGAGGAATTGGCTAGATCCCCAAAGAGACGGACATCCTAAAATACGAGTGGCTAGCCATTATATATATATATATATATATATATATATATATATATATATATATAATTTTAATATCATGATAAGAATACGATTTTATGGCATTGTATATTTACGGTTAAAAGTGCTAAATATTACGGGTGGAAGTATGTGCAAATATAAAAGTGAACACTGATGTGAACACTGAATGACAATGATCTGTTTCATGCTTGAATGGCATGAAGATGGCCTTTGATTGACCTGAAGAGTAAGAAGAGCGTCCGAGGATTTCATTAAACAGACTCTCGAAATTCAGTGTTTTATTTTTACCATTTTAATAGAATAGAATTTTTACTAACATTTAACTTTAGAACTTCAAAGAAACTTGGTGTTCCGCAGTGCTCTCACACGTGCATCCGGTTTTGGAATCGTGAGAACGATCGTATCGAACAAATGCATAGATACAAACTCCCTCTCCAGAGATGATTACGGCAGCCTCTATGACATCACAGACGGAAAATGAAAAGGATGATATTCGATTGAGGACCCTATGGGGAACGCGTGCCACATAATGACTAAATATAACTGATAATATCAAGCGTTGAATAAACTGTTATGAAATACTAGCAGTATAGCTCGGCGTTGCTCGGGTGTAATGAAAGCTTTAAAACTAATCCATGGTCCTGGATCTCAGACTATTTGGATGTAGGCACGAAAAACTAAAAAGTTTCCAGTTAAAGCGAAACCGTAGACTGAAAGAAAAATGAATGGATGCAAGTCAAATTTTGATTTCCTGGTATCGATTTATATATATATATATATATATATATATATATATATATATATATGTGTGTGTGTGTGTGTGTGTGTGTGTATAAGAAACGATATACAGAAGTTTCAAGGTTGCTGTTCTTACAATAGTGCAGAAAATCGATAAGATATATATATATATATATATATATATATATATATATATATATCGCACTATATATATATCGATTTTCTGCACAATAGTGCAGAAAATCGATAAGATATATATATATATATATATATATATATATATATCGATTTTCTGCACTATTGTAAGAACTGCAACCTTAAAACTTCTGTATATCGTTTCTTATGTCTTTGTCTATGAGTGTATGAAATGTGATTAAAATCGGACCACTCCTTCTATAACCCGATTTTTTCGATAATCGATTTTCGATATTTATCGGGGTTACCTCGACACAAAACCCTAGCTAAGAACACTCGCAGACGCTTATAGTACAAGTGTGTAAATTTTCAAGAAAATCGGTTTCAGCCGTTTCGGAGTCTATAGGTAACGGATACACACACAGACACACACACGCACACAAAGTTCCATTAATAAATAAGTTTAGATATGTAATGGAGATGATATAATCATTGCCTCTCCGTTTCTCTCCATGAACTCTGTCAGTTAAATGCCATACGTGATACACGCTTGGGCAAACATGTCTCGATGTAGAGATGAGTGATTATGCAGAAAAAATTCCCGCCGTAGGTTGCAAATAATTTTTGCGGTTAACTAGTCGCCAACCAAGGCTATAGAACCAGGTATGTCTTGCTATTTAACACAACTTGATGAAGAAGAGACGGATTAATACCTTACATAAATGCAACGAATTCAAATGGAATTCGAATCCATTGACTTTACTTACGTGCACCCAGGAGTTTGGATTATTATTTTTATGTGTTAATTTACGATACTCAATAGTATTCATATCAATATATATTTTACGGTCAATTTAGTAGGCATATTGACATAAATATTTTGTAGTCATTTTTGATGACACTGGCCCACTCATATATATATATTATTATAAACCTTCTTTTTAGGTGGTGTTTGAGGAAAAATTCTTGTTTGTTAATTATTGACATTAATATCAAACGGCCTATATTAAGTCGGCAATCCTTCACTTAAGCGGCGTAAAATATTTTATGAAAGTTCATCTTCACATAAGCAGTATAAAATAAACAATTAAACTATGTCATTGTTTCTCATTGAATCAGTGAAATTAATTATTATCTCGAGAACATATTTTGCAAGAAACTTGGCGTTTATTGGAGATCCCTAATCATTTTATGAAGCCTATAACTGCTTAGCATAACGATGGTTCATTGGAAACAACCTATATTGTAAATAGTGCAATCAGACATTTAGGCAAAAAAATGATTAACGTGACGCAACAGACGATTATCTTTGGTAATAACTCTCATGTAAACATCGTCGAAGAGTAAGAAATTATTAATTATTTGCTACCAGCAAGTTGACACTAAAGCAAGTGATCTGCTATGTCCGCTGCTGGAGTCACAACAACATGGTGCGCTATATTTTGATTTTACGCCGTTCATCAAATATAAATTATTTTATGGTACTTAAGTGAATGCTTGCGTAGAATTCCTACGAAATGAAAAAGTGCCTCCAGAATGACATCAAAATATTATGACCTTCTCCACCAGAGAAACCACGCCTATAGTTGAAATATGTTATTTCCAATTTGGTCATGAAAAACCATGATAAGGTATTGTTCAATTTCCTAATTAAAGAAAGCACATCTTCTCTCATTGGGGTGCTAAGATGTCTGGAGCCATAAGAATTAATGTCGGATTCAAAATCATTATATATATATATATAAAATCAGTTATTAAAAATCGCCTGAAGACATCTCTCATGGTAGAAACCTGGGTAGCGAATTTTAAATTGTTTAAAAATGGAAAATATTCAAAAGTTCTACCATATAATTTTATTGAACACATTTTAATACGAATGTGTACTGGTCTCAACCTATTATGACCAAAAACTAAGTATTAAACAATCAATCAATATATATATATATATAGTTGGCCACTCGTATCCGAAGATGCTTGTCTACAAGAGCAACTATCTAATCTTGATTGTAGATGCTTGTCCAGGCATATTTGAGTTTCTTCAACACAACCCAGCTGTAGTTTATATTGTAACTATGCTGGACGAACTTTAGTCACAGTTTCTGGGTGAGTGCGCTTTATCAAGCGGAAACAAATCTTAACAAGGTTATGACGCTCAAACACGTGGGTACGATGACTTGTGACCTAGTACAATCATCCAACGCTCTTCTAGCTGATTTCACTCATAAGGTGGGATGGTTTTCAGGCACTTTCCAAAACACGCTTGAATCACCTCCTCTATACTGATAACATCAAGAAGTTACCTTCCTGGAAAATCGACCATGGTGACATTCGAACCCGGTGTTTACGGTCAGAAAGCAAATATTTATAACCCCTCGGCCATATATCATATCTGTTTCAATGAAACCTTTCCACTAATCAAATTTAAAACTTTGTCGGGATTTCTATATCCTAATATAATATGTCGATACAGAAAACATATGGATAGACTACAAACAAATTTGTTACTTTTAACTCATTCCGCAGGATTGCATAAAGGCTGCCTTGGATTCATTTTGGTGGGAAAAAAGTAGATGAATTTCTTACTTTCAGGCCATTCTGATGATGAGAAGAGTTTTTTTCCTTTAATCCGATTAAAAAGAAACTGGGAAAATTTTAAATACTTTCGATTTTAACTTAGAGTTGTAAAAAAATTAACAAGTTTCTTTAAGTCACCCTTATTCTTTCTTCTTTTTTCACGGTGAACGCCAAGTTAAGGAAAAATTGGAAGGGTTCTTTATTGCATTATCCATTTTCTATCAAATTTATTCTATATATATATTTTCAACGTTTATTTTTCATTTTAACTTATCACCAGCTGAGGAGCGAACGTAACTCCGAAACGCGAAAATTTTTGTGTAGTGATACTGTGCTATATAAACCATTATAACAACCATTACAATATATATATATACGATATATTTTTAATTTATTTCTTTAACAAATAATATATATATATATATATATATATATATATATATATGTCTCCAACGTATTTTTTAATTTATTTGTTTAAAGATTATTTTCATGAATACTGGTATTTAAGTAGATACTCTTTTTTCTTTTCTTAATTGAACAGAATATTTATATCTACAGGCCTGAATAATCGGAAAGTCATGTTAAGAAATATGTGTTCTCCGGCATGATTCAACCCTCGTCCACTAAGGGAAAATAATGTCTAAACAAATAAATTAACTATCGCGCACACACACAGACATACACATATCTATCTATCTATCTATCTATCTATCTATCTATCTATGACGGATTTCATTTTGTTGTTATGAGGAGAATAGAAATTTATTAGTTCACGTTTGCTGGTTAATTTCTGCTGAACAACGAGTATATCAATATAACGAAAGTTTATTAATTTTTATAGGTAAAATATTTTCTAAGAAGATAAATGCCATCACTTCACTGAGAGGTGATCCCATTGGTAATCTAAATTCTTGTTTGCAATTATTAGATGTTAAACCGTATTTTGGATGAGGATGAGACAGCAGATTTTTATTATTTTGGCTGTTATTAAAGAAAGTTTTATCTTTGATAGCGTTAGGTGCTTTTTTTAAGAGATGTAGGCATTTTTACAACTGTGACGTTAGTGTGTAGAGATTTTATATATAGAAGTAACCATGCATTTAGCGGATATTTTCATTTCCCTTAGTTTTTCAACTAGACACTTCTTTATATGAGATACACTCACAGAAAAAACTCCGAACGCCGTATCCCATTTTATCATCATAAGCATCTTAGAAGCATTTGCTGAGAAATCAGAAACGTTAAAAACTAATCAATATATTTATATATATAGTTGTATTGTATGAAATTACATATCATATTACCAAAAATAAATCGTTTTCAACATTTATTTTTCATTTTAACTTATCACCAGCTGAGGAGCGAACGTAACTCCGAAACGCGAAAATTTTTGTGTAGTGATACTATGCTTTATAAACCATTGTAACAACCATTACAATATATATATATATATATATATATATATATATATATATATATATATATATATATATAATTATTGTGCTTGTTTTAATTAATTTAATTACATTGAGACATAAAAAATTCTATGTTTCGTTATTTAAAGTTTTATTTTATAAACTCGTCATCTGGCAGTGTTCAACTAACTTTGAAGAAAACTATTAAAAATGATTCTTTTCTGCATTCAAATGTGAATCATTTTCAACAAAGCAAGTTGAACATTGTCTGATTACGAGATGAAAAATATTGAATCTCGAAGCATATAAATTTCCGTGCAATCTATGTTATACTGATCACTTTTTACAAAGTAAATGCCGGAGAACTCTGGCATCTAAACTTATTTGTTCTCCTCAGCTAGCGAGCGCCCATAGCTCTGAGTTAGAATCGCCGACTGATGTTAATTCGCTCGGGTTTCAATCCTGGTTTAACCGTACAGATGAGTTGTGATACAGCAAACCAGGCTTGTATTTAGATGACAATTATATATATTGATGAGTCCCGGGACCCACAGATGGGTCCTCAGGAAATTATATCGGTTCAAACACTAGTTTCTTATTAAATGGTAGTGTTAAACTGCAGAGAACGTGACTATTTTTTAAGATCGTTCCGAAAAACAATGTTAATCGTTCTAAATCACTTAAATTAACAGAACAAACTATTTTCTAAATAAAATTTTTACATTTAAAACAAAAAATAGTATTTACACTTAATCACAGTTCAATTAGGAAAGATCAAATTATTTTTTAATTATTTGAAAACCTTTTTGATTCTTTCTAAGATGTTCAAAATTTTGGTAAAAAATCTTTTTTTGATTTTAGTTAAAGGCTATTCAGATCGTTAGGAGAGTTTTCAATGGAAAATATATTACGTAAGTCATTTTTTTCCAGTGAAAACATTAATTTGGAAATTCTTGCAAAAATCAAATAATTGTTGAATTTTGATAAACATTTCAGAACTTATTCACAAATAAGTGAAATTATCATTTAAAATTATTATTTTTAAAAAACTTTTGCTGGAAATAGTTTCTTACATCTGTTACTTCCTTTCATGTAAATTCATAATTTTTCAGGAAAGTAAATTTTGTAGGCAAAATTGGTTTTATTATTTAAATACCGGACTCATTGAGGAATGTACACCATCTACTAATTTTTCAACCAATTGGCTCTTTTTCTGAAAATCTGTTCTCAATAGTAAAATAAAACGTACAATCTATCTATGATATCTTTAATTAGATAAGCTTTTAATTGCCGTAATAAATAATATAAATATAGCACATTATAGCTGGAAACAATCTTTTAAATTAATGACAAAATTTTAAAAGAATAGTTTTAATTTCTTTTCATTATAATAATTTATAAAATCCAAAAATATTTTCAAAATATTTCCAACACTTGTAGGCTTTAGGTTATTAAGTTATCAAGTGAACACTATATTTACTAATCGAAATTGGTAAAGTTTAATACAAATCATCGAGTCATCCTATTTTTAAAATAGTTTTGTGTTTCACGGTTCCTTCCCATTACAGGAAAAAAAGTTGAACACTTTTGTCAATTCCGGTCATCATACACTTGTCTTATCTCGTATCTGTCTACCTGTCTTGACATGTCAAATACGGGGAAAGATCAGAAAGATCAACTCTGTGTTTAAGAAATAGTTTTATTCTTAATTTTATGATATAAATAAGTAATACTTGCGCAAATCAGAATATTTTAATATTACATTTGCTAATTTTAACTTTTGCTTACAAATGTGTCAATGTACAAAAAATAAAAAAGTAAAAACCAATTCTCAAAACTGTTTGAAATACACCAGATTGTTTTGCTTACTGGAGATGATAGATTTAATTATTTAGATTTCAATTAAAACTAAAATAAAATTTTCAGGAATTTATTTTCATTTTTAAAAATTCAATTTAAAAATTAGTTATCGAAAATGAGTACATGTATCTAGATTACTTTGACATTAAATTTGCTAATTTTTAAAATATAACGTATGACAGAAGTATATTTCATTTTTTCCAAGTTGTTTTAAACTAAGGATCAACAGTTTTCAACAACCCGAAAAACTACAGACCAATTACATGTCTTCCTACAACATATAAACTATTAACATCTATTTTAACAAAACAGACATATTTATTCTTAGAAAGAAATGACATGATACCGCTTGAACAAAAAGGGTTCAAACGTGGCTGTTATGGATGTAAAGACCAACTTCTTATAAACAAAATGATCCCGGAAAACTGGTACAGTACAAAGAAAAATCTTAGTACTCCCTGGATAGATTATCGTAAGGCATTCGATAGTGTGCCACACTCCTGGATTTTAAAGACTTTAAATATATACAAGATATCACCCGTCATCATCAATTTCATCAAACAGTGCATGTCTATATGGAAAACAACCCCTTACCTCAATCATGTAAATGGAACCTATAAGTCCGATGAAATAAACATCAAAAGAGGTATATTTCAAGGTGATTCTTTGTCTCCATTACTATTCTGCATATCATTAATAGCACTAACCAGTCAACTTAATAAGACAGAATGTGGTTATAAAATAGGCCAAAAGAAAATAAGCCATCTATTTTACATGGATGACTTAAAGTTATATGCTAAGATGATAATGAGCTGGAAGGTATTCTTCGAACTGTAAAAGGCTTCAGCGAAGACATTGGAATGAAATTCAATTTGAATAAAGTGCTAAAGCTACAGTTTTACGTGGATCAATACAAGAAACATCCTCAATTAGCTTAGATCCTGCTGTAACAATAAAAGAATTGAAACCAGAAGAAGCTTATAAATACCTAGGTGTAAATGAGAGTGAAAACATTCACCATAAAAAAATGAAAGAAATAGTGTGTAAAGACTACTATAGAAGGCTACGAATGATATTAAAAACTGAATTGAATTCTCAGAACAGAGTTATGGCCTTGCAATCCCAGTTGTCCAATATAGCTTCAACATCTTAAACTGGACTCTAAACGACATCAGGCGAATGGATTCTAAAACAAGAAAGCTTCTTTCTAAGCATAAGATGCATCATCCAAAGGCTGATGTAGACCGTCTATACATACCCCGTAAAGAAGGTGGAAGAGGTCTTATTTAGCTGGAATTGTCATACAAGACAACAACTATTGGCTTACTTAACATACACAGAAACAACAAAGGATTGGATAATACAATTAGTAAGACAACATGAAGGAAGAAAGAAAAAATATTCAATAATAAAAGAAGGCAGTAAATACAAACAAGATTTACAGTTAGTAGATTCTGTAGAAAAGCAAAACAGAAGCCAAGAACCAACTAAAAATATTAAAATGAAAGCCAAAGATTATGCTCTTGAACAGATGAAACAGCGCTGGCTAGACAAACCTCTGCATGGCCAATATCCAGAACGTGCCAATAAATCCAATGTTGACAAAGTTAATACTCATCGATGGTTACGTGCATCTGGATTAAAGTCTGAAACTGAAGGCTTTATTCTTGCAGCACAGGACCAAAATCTTTTCACTAGAAACTTTCAGGCAAATATTATGAATAATAATATGGATCCAAATGCAGGTTTTGTGATAAACACCAAGAAACAATAGACCGCCTAATCTCAGGTTGTTCTGTGCTTGCCCCAAATGAATATAAAAATCGCCACGATAGAGTTGGGCAATATCTACATTGGACAATGTGCAAACATTATGGAAAATCTGTAAACAAACACTGGTATAAACATCACCCAGCACCGGTTACAGAAATAGAAGATGTAACCATTCTCTGGGATTACACCATCTACACAGACAGAAAAATTGAAGCAAACAGGCCAGACATTATTGTTTAAAAACCAGAAGGAGAAAACTTGTCTATTAATTGATATGGCTTGTCCAGCGGATTGTGACATAGCAATCAAGGAATTTGAAAAACTGTCAAAATATAAAGACCTAGAAATTGAAATAGAAAACATGTGGAAATTGAAAACAAGAGTTGTGCCAGTGATAGTAGGTGCACTTGGAATGATAAAAAATGGAACAAAACAACACATTGAAAGAATCCCTGGAAACCCCAGCTTAAGAGATGTACAAAAAATTGTCTTATTAAGTACAGCCCACACACTAAGGAAAACTTTATCTATGTAATGCTAGGGATGATAGGGAAGATAGAAAAACATGAAATGGAGCCATAACAACACGCCACTACCTGCCTTAGGTCTCCCCGCAGACTTGGTTGGTAGTGAGACCAAAGCAGAAATCGAAATATGATGAAAAATGACATAATAATAATAGATTTTATATAAAAAGAATAAAATGAGATTAAAAAATTGTTTAATAAATAAATGAATACAAAAAATAAAAATGTTATTTACGAATTAAAGGTTTTGACAAATTTGAATGAAATGCATTCTGAATTGAAATAAAAACAGTATATTTACGCAAAAGTCCCTTTAAGTTAGATTAAAATAAACATATTTTCTTTGTTTCCTTCTTCATCTTTTTTGTCTTTTTCTTTTTTGTTCGTTGGTTTAGAAAATGTGATATGGAGAAAACTGAAAGAAGTATTTTGTAACAAAATGGATACATCAACGGAAATAGAGTCTAGACAAGGGTTTTAAAAATTAGATTGAAACTTTGGCCATTAAGATTGAAAGAATAAATCATGACTTCCCCAAAAATATAATTTATTGTTTTCAAATTTAAAGTGAATATATATTCTGATTAGTTAAATTGAACACGCACATAAATTTTTATGTCTTCCCATATCTATAAATAGCAAACGTATTGTTTCTTATATTTAATTGAAAATCATTTTCGCAACTATGATCTAACATTGCGTGATGACGAGAAATCTCAAAACATAGAAATTTCCGTGCCGCAATTCATTTTTAATTAAAAAACAAATTTAATTATATATATAGACTTCAGGAAATAAAAACTAGTATATGTGTTGTAATAATGCATTCACTTACGCGCAAATACCCTTGGGAAAGGTATTAATCCGTCTCTTCCTTCCAGTTATGGGTTACATAACAGGACAGATTGGGTTCTATATCCTTGGCTGGCAACCAGTCTACCGCGAAATGCAATGGCAACTTACTGCGGGATAATCTTCTGCCCGGTCAGTCATGTCTCTTTCGAGACCTGATCGCCCAAGCGTGTATCACGTATGGCACTTAACTGACTGACTGACAGATTACCTTTACAATTTACTACCACAAAGATTCTCAAAATGGTGTCCTTCCGTTTCCGGACATTTATCAATATGGCATGATGCTGCTTGGGCAAATCTTGCCAGATTATTCAGTGGGATTGTTGCTCACTCATTTTTAAATATCTTGTTTACGAACAAACAGTTATAGTCGTGCTATACACACCATCCTGTAGGACTTATTGATGCTACATCTACAAGATTAATGTCATCTGTCGAAAATATTTGATAAAATGTCAAAAGAAAATACTATTTACATTATTTGGACTATTGTTCGCATCTTAGTTGCCATTTCCACGACCTTTTACTCATTTCAGAAATATAGTAAGACGAAATACAAGTTATTGCTTTCCTGATATGCATATACATTTTTGTGGACATATAAAGTGATGAATAATATATTCATCGTAAATAATTTTTATATTTTGTATTTACCTGACATTTTAATGCCTAAAAATGCCCTCTTTTAACCATCATAGAAAAAATTTCATGCCTAGCATTAGCATGGCTGATGCGAGTCTCCTGGAGATCAACACACAGCGCCTTCTTGGCCTCACGTTTTCAACAAACTCAATAAACTCCAATTTATAACTGCATCTAATTATTTCAATAAACTCACGGCTTCTGCTCCGATGAACTTAGATCACTGATGCCCCCTAAATACGAATTTGAACGCGATACTAGATTAGCAACTAGATCCCACCCTTTTACAGTGAAACCGATAAAATGCAGCCGTAACTTCTACTCCAACAGTTTCTTTCCTCGCACTTCTCGACTGTGGAATTCTCTTCCACACGATTGTTTCCCCGACGGCTACAATCTCCAGGAGTTTAAATGTAAGGTCAATAGACACCTCCTAACACACTAACCTGCTTCCATTCTATCAAACACTCTTCCCATCTGCCCAACCCTCATCCTCGCTATCCTTACTCATCTGTCACCTTCCTCCTATCATTCCCTATGTCTAACCACTCCTTCTCTTTACCTTCCCCTATGTAACCCCATGCGCAATAGTGGCAGCGGAATGCCTTGCTTGGGGTGAGATGATTAAAAAAAAAACCCAAAAAACTCCAATCTATAGCTGCATCTAATTCTAGGAAGTTTGGGTCCCAGTGTTGGGACAGAAAGTTTTTTTTTCGTCAGAATTCTTCTTGCACATATGTAAATCTACGTCTGTATATTTAATACTGTCGTCATATCTGGTTGGGTTCTTCTGATGTTCAACTCGAGGTTCTCGATAAAACCCAATGTAAACGATTCTGACATGGCAGTGTGGCAACAGTCACTTTCTCACCAACTTGATGTGGCTTCCCTCTATCATTTCTATAAATATTTTCACGGCCTCTGCTCTGACGAGCTTCTTTCGCTGCTGCTCCGGCCACATAAAAAACTTCCGCGTGCTACTAGATTGCTATCAAGGTCCAACCCTTGTACCGTTGAAATAGTTAAATATAACCGCCTTTTCTACTCTAAGTGTTTCTTTTCTCGCGCTTCTTGTTTGTGGAACATCCTACCGTTTAAATTCTTTCCCTCATAGTTACAATCGCCAAAAGTTTAAATGCAACGTCAATTGCCATCTTCTATCGCCTTGAATCCCATTCATCTCTCGTACATTTTTTGACACCCACTGTACTTTTTTTCATCTCTCACTGGATGCCATGCGCACCAGCGGCGGTCCTGCCTTGCTTAGGGTGAAATGATTAGAACAAAAGCGTATTTTCGATTATTCATGTAGCCTTTCTTGGAGTTTGTTAGGAAAAATTTCTTTTTATCTACACTACCGGCCATAACTATTAGGCTACCCAAGTTTTCTTTTAAAGAAATACTGTATTTCATACTATTTTTAGTATTTATTGCCAAGTGGATAATTCTAATTGAAAATAGAATAGTTCTTTTGTTATTATTATTTTGCAAAATTTTTCAAGGCAAGGAAGCAAAGATGAACTCGTCCGAATCACCTTAAATTTTCATCATTCATTGATGAAACTGCAATATAGGTAATTATTAAATATTTATAAATTGGTTTGATGTACATGTTATTGTGCAGTATTAAAAAAAAAGAATCATTCTATTTTCATTTACAATTATTCACTTGGCAATAAATTCTAAAAAGTAGTATAAAATACATCATTTTTTAAAACACTGGGGTCGCACAATAATTATGTCCGATAATGTAGCTTAAATCACAAATCCAGTAGATTTTGATAAAAGTTTTGATTGTTTCTCTTCTGATTTTGTTTTTTGTTTTTTCTTAAACTGGTCAGAGGGCGCTACCAACAATTCGTGAGGTGCGTGTCTGAAAAATTATGTTTATAGTACTAATCTCTGTCTCTGTCTGTCTGTCTGTTCGTCTGTCTCTGTCTCTCTCTCTTTTAACATATATATATATATACTATATCTACTGTCAAGATGGCTATACATGAAGACATTAGATATTCTGTCGTCAGTCATTCTTACAACATGACTATAGCACTGAAATCGTGAATACATCAGGAAGATCTGCATTCCACCAATGTTGCATTTTTCAAGGAGATTGACATTGAACACCCTTTTGTCTATATATATATATATATATATATATATATATATATATTTCTATTACTAGTAGTAAAAACATTTACTGCTTAGGTGTTGACCTCATTGTCCACTCTTATATATGTAATTACGTACTATTTATCACCTGATATAGAGTATTTTACCAATGAATATACCATACTGAAAAATTATACTTTTGTTTTCTATATATATATAGTCATGATTAAGTTTTTTTTATTTCAAATTAATTTAATTTACATTGCGGAACGAAAAATTCTATGCTTTAATATTTAAGAATTATATTAATAAAAATACATATTCTCCTATGTCTGTGGCAAAAATCAGTTTTATGCATTTTGCAATCATCAGATGCATATTTTAAACTGGCAGTTTAATAGGTCTGAATTTAAGGTTCACTCGATGTCCATTAAAGTAAATCTTATGAAGTTAAGTTACTGCTTTTTTTTAAAACAAGATTAAAAATTAAATATTCTAAGATTATGATTCTAAGATTCTAAAAAAAATTAAAATTAAAATTAAAAATTATAATGTTAAATAAAATAAAATTTTACACATCTTAAAGTAAATTAAGATTATTGAAAACGTTTAAAATTTCAATAATCTTAATTTACTTTAAGATGTGATTTAATGAGTACATGCTGCCATAGAAAAAATACTTACTTAAATTCATTAACCCAGTCTAATATAGATTGATATAGATTCCTCTATGTTTGCTCCTTTCTTTCCCTCTTTCTTCCTTACGTTCCCTCGTTCATGCTTTCTCCAGCAAGTATTATTTTTAACAATTATGAATTAAGCCCCTTTAATTTTAGCTTCCTGCATTGTTTAATTTTTTATTTTAATTCTAAATTTTGCTTTTAATTTCTATTTTTATTTTCATTATTTTTATTTTTATTTTTATTTTTTTTTAATTCTAATTTTTTATTTATATGCAATATTAGAACATTTTAACTTTTAATTTTTTACGTTTTATGCTTTAATTCTTCCTGCATTTTAAAATTTTATTTTATTTAACATTATAATTTTTAATTTTAATTTTAATTTTAATTTTTTTAGAATCTTAGAATCATAATCACACAAAAATTTCTTTATTGCTAGAGTTGGTACTTAAACGAAATTGGATTGATTTGAATAGGTTTTTGGTGATTCTCTGTGGGTGATTTGATTCCCTTTTGATGTATGTATCGTTAGCTGTGTTCATGCATTGAGCATTCTTTTATTAACATCTGAATAATGATACCATTATGTAATGCTGATCTTGAGAGGGATCTACATTATGTGGTAAATTGAAGTAAGAAATAGCTTGTAAATTTCAATGCGTCTAAGACCAAGCTGCTGTCTGTAAATCATCACAGGCAACCTCTCCAGCCTCCCATAAGCATGGACCAAGCGAGTCTCCCCGAGAGCAAGGCCGAGGAAGCACGGTGTACCACGCCTCCTCGGCTTTACTCTCTCTTTTGATCTTAAGTGGAACCATTATATTGAGTCAATAGCTAAACCCACTGTTAGGAACTTTGGGTCACTATGTCGGGCTAGGAAGCTTTTCCCGCCTAAAACCATCCTGCATATATACAAATCAACCATTCGTTCGTGCATGGAGTACTGCTGCCATATATGGTCGGGTGCCTCCGCTGTTCATCTTGGTGTTCTTGACAGGCTCCAAAGGAGAATCAGTAATGTGATAGGCATCGACCTGGTGGTTCGACTACAGCAACTTTCTCACCAACGTGATGTGGCTTCCCTTTGTCTGTTCTATAAATACTTCCATGGCTTCTGCTCCAATGAATTCAAGTCACTGGTGCCTCTGCAACAGGTGTTTACTCGTGCAACTTGGCAACTGGGTCTCACCCATTCACAGTGAGATCAACCAAATGCAGACGGCAATTCTACTCATGCAGCTTCTTTTCTTGCACTTCCCGCTTGTGGAACTCGCTTCCATATTCTTGCATTCCTGACGGCTACAACCTCCAGGAATTCAAATGCAAGGTCAATACTCATCTTGTAAACACTTGACTGTAGTTCTTCCTACACCACCCTGTATATCCTTTCCTTTCTCTCCACCTCTGCAACTGTCATCACACCTGTATTCCCTTTCTTCTCTTGCTTTTTGCTAAATGTTTAATATTTCTCTTCATTCTCTTCTATCTAGTGCATTTACTCTTATGTAGCCCCCTGTACATGAATGGCGTTTCCGCCCTGCTCGGGGTGATATGATTAAAAAAAAAATAATATGTATATATATGGGATGATTGAAAAGTAACACCCTATTTTACATATGTATGAGTCACACTCCACCCACGTCTATTGAACAGGTGTAGAGGCTCATCCCTTGTTCCCTGATAAGGATGTGGTTTCCGGCTTTCTCTTTTCCAATCTTTTCACTTTTCTTTTTTTTTTTGTTTATTTTTTTCAATTGGAGTAGATAGACTAATCTATCGCCCGGTTCACATTCCACCCACGTCTATTGAACAGGTGTAGAGGCTCATCACTTGTTCCCTATTTAGGTTGCGGTTACCGGCTTTCTCTTTTCCAATCTATTCACTCTGACGTAGCCCCCTGCACATCAGTGGCGTTACCGCCTTACTCGGGGTGATATGATTAAAAAAAAAAAAAGAAATCAGAAGTAGTTACTTAAAACTCTCTGACTATTTTCTTTGGAGTTGTTTAAAAGAACACAGCCAAACCAAGACTCTGAAAGAAGTAAAAAGGTGAATATAATAAACGTCCCTGGTCATCACTTGACGCGGTTCGAGAAAATGGTAGCAAAATCTGGTGCCTATATCGAAATCTATACTTATTTATAAATGGAACTTTTTCTGTGTGTGTGTGTGTGTGTGTGTGTGTGTGTGTGTGTGTGTCCGTTACGTATAGAATCCGAAACGGCTGAATCGATTTTCTTGAAACTTTACACAGTTATACTATAAGCATCTGCGAGTGTTCTTAGCTAGGTTTTCTGTCGAGGTATTCCCGATAAATATCGAAAATCGATAATCGAAAAAATCGGGTTGTAGAAGGAGTGGTCCGATTTTAATCAAATTTGATACACTCATATGCAAAGATATAAGAAACGATATTCAGAAGTTTCAAGGTTGCAGTTCTTACAATAGTAGAGAAAATCGATATTATATATATATATATATATATATATATATAAAGCAAGATGCTTGTGTGCGTGTCTGTTTATCTGCCTGTATTTTTTAAGCCCTTTTATTTTAGTTGTTTTTGCTTCGGGTTTGGCTCTAAGTAGGTATAATTGTAGTTCTTAGTCTCAGCCATGATATAATTTCACTCAGAGGACTTATTTAGCCTTCAAAATTCATTTTACGACGAAAAAAACTTATTTGAATCGATACCAGGAAATCAAAATTTGAGTTACATCAATTCATTTTTCTTTCAGTCTACGGTTTTGCTTTAACTGGAAACAACTATTGCTTTTTTGTCTTTCGCGCCAACGTCCAAAGAGTCTGAGCTCCACGACCATGGAGTAGTTTTAAAGCTTTCATTTCACCCGAGCAACGGCGGGCTATACTGCTAGTTTAAATAAAATCTCATGCTAAATGTTTTTCTCTCATATACATATCTTATAAAAGTTATAGCTAATAATAATAATAACAATAACGATATTAGAAATAATAATAAATAAATACTTTCAAAATGGGGAGCTGCTTTTCAATCACCACACGCGCGCGCGCACGCACACACACACACATCATGCTTCTTTCTCTGTCCACTATACACTCATCAGTATTCTCACCCTTCTCTTACCCACTTTCTGTCACCCCCTATAATCTGTCACTCTTTCTCATAACATTCCTCCACTTGCGTACGAGTGGCAGTAAACTACCTTGCTTGGGGCGATACGATTATAAAATATCTATCTATCTATATATATATATATATATATATGTTTTGAATGTAATATTTTGAATTAAGTAATGAGCACATCCTATCAGTGATTTCTTTGCTAAATTCGTGGAGAAACCAAAAGAGATAAGCTGGTGGTCATGAAGACGTATGTGGCCAGTTTCCCGAGGTCTGCCAACAGTAATGATTATGAAGGAGGCTTTGAGGCGTGGAGACAGCAATTCATAAGTACATTAACTAGAGTAAGATTTATTTGAAGGACAGAATATATAATATCTTTTATTAGGAAGAAAAGAGAAAGTGTTATTGATATTCTTTCTAACCGAATCTCATATCATATTATTCCGTTCAAACAACTTTTGGTGACAAATTACAGATTAATGTTCGGTGGCTGATTGAGTCTTCAGAAGATAACTGCATCTGAGAAGACTGTCTGAAAATCTCCAAGAATCTTAGCAGTATCTGATTTCTCTACTGAGTTTTGATGTCTTTAAAATGTAGTCATTTTCTTCGATTAATATGCTTACTTAACGATGCTAAGTGCTGACAATCCCGTCCCTATTCTTTTCTAGACGCTGTCTTACATTGCCTGCGTGCAACGAGGATTAAAATAAAATACCTGTTCCTTGCTGGGAGACATGATTCTTATGGTTTAAGTCATTCTGAGCCAGTTGGGTTGCTATAGCACAAAAGCCAATGTGATGTTGTCAGTTTGTTAACCATTTTATTTTACTTACATTGACTTTTCTGGTTGACAATGGTTGAGCGATTAGTTTAATGGATAGCGACTCTGAATGCAAAATCGGAGAACAAAATTCGAATTCCAAACGGGGTGGTTATATTTAATAACGAACAAATATCTTCGGAAATCTATGATTTCGTCTCCTTCCCTTAAATAGGAATTAAATAGTAGATGTTATACGTTTTCTTGCAAACTTTTATGCAATATTCAGCCACGAGAAAGACTGATTCTTAGAATTTATTTATCTTAAAATAAAGAAACAAAAAAGAAAAATAGAAGAAGAGAATTGAAAAAAAGGAAGAAAAAAAGAAGGACTGAAAAGTCGAAAAACGAATGCAAGGAGAGAATTTTAATAATGAAGTAAGAGCGAAATAAAGAAGGAAAAACGAAAGAAAGCATGTATGAATGAAAAGGAAGAAGAAATGAATGGAACGTGAGAATTATAAGAAAAAAGAAAGAAAAAATTGTATAAGAAATTAGAAGAAAGAACGGAAAAGAGTGGAAAAAATGATAAAAAAAAGAAAAAAAGGAAGAAGGGAATGAGTACAATTGAAGGAAGTAGTAAATAATGAAAAATAAAGAATAGCAATTAATGAAAAAGAAATGTAGGAAGGAGATAATTATGGAAGGGATACATAAAAAGGAAGAAAGAAAGAAGAATGTATGAATTTAGTAAAGGAGCAAAGAATGAAAAAGGAAAAGAAAAAAGATAGAAGGAAGAAAAGAATGAATGAATGAATGAAGGAAGGAAGGAAGGAAGGAAGGAAGGAAGGAAGGAAGGAAGGAAGGCTGGAAGGAAGAAAGGAAAGATGGAAGGAAGGAAGGAAGAGTAAATAGTTGGAAGAAATACAAAATTGAAGGAAAGCGTAAATAATAAAACGAAAGAAGAAGTACAGAATAAAAAAGAATAAAAAAAGGAACGAATAAGGCAGAAAGGAAGGAGTAAATTAGGAAGGGGAAACAGTAAAAAGAAGGATGAGAGAAGAAAAGAATTGAAGGAAGGATGGGAAAATTATAGAAGGGAAATATAAACAGAAGAAGAAAGGAACAGAAGTAAGAATAGAAGAAAGAGAAAGAAGAAAGGATGATAGACAAAGGACGAGCAGGAAAGGTGAAAGAAGAATGGAATATAAGCTAGGATTGCAGAAGGAAGGAATGGAAAAAAGGATGGGAATAAAAGAAAATCGTTGGATGGGATGGGATGGGAGAGGAAATGAATAATAATAGAAGGAAGGATGAGGAAAGAACGATATGGAAGCAAGAATAGGAGAAGAAAAAAATGGAAGGAATGATGGAAGTAGTAAAGAATGAAAAGATGGATGGGAATAGAAAGTAATTAAAGAATAGAATGTAAGAACGATGGATGTGGGGAATATATAATGGAATGGATTGTGGGAGATGAAAGCAATGGAAGGAAAGATGGACAAAACGATGAATGAAAAGAAATGATGCGAAATGTAAGGAATGGAAGAAAGGATGGAGAAGATAAGAATATAAAGATGGATACGAGAAGAAAGGAATGGATGGTAGGAGGGGAGAAGAAAAGAGTGGGAGAAAAAGGGAATGGAAGAAAAGACGGGAGAAGAAGGGCATGAAAGAGAGGACGGGAGAGGAAGAGAATAGAAAGGAGAAGGAGAGAAGAAAAGAATGGAAAGAAGGACAGGAGAAGAAAGGAATGAAAGGGAGGACGGGAGAAGAAGGGAATGGAAAGGAGGACGGGAGAAAAAAGAATGGAGGAAAGGGCGGGTGAAGAAGGGAATGGAAGGGAAGACGGGAGAAGAGAGAAATGGAAGGGAGGACTGGAGAAGAATGGAATGGGAAGGATGACGAGAGAAAAAATGGAGGAAAGGATGGTAGAAGAAGTGAATCGAAGGGAGGACAGGAGAAGATAGAAATGGAAGGGAGGACTGAAGAAGAATGGAATGGAAGGGATGACGAGAGAAAAAAAGGAGAAAAGGATGGTAGAAAGAGGTAATGGAAGGGAGGACGGGAGAAGAAATAAATGGAACGCAGCACTGGAGAAGAATGGAATGAAAGTGATGACGAGAGAAAAAAATGAAAGAAAGGATGGTAGGAGAAGGGAATGGAAGGGAGGACGGGTGAAAAAATAAATGGAGGGGAGGACTGGAGAAGAATGGAATGGAAGGGATGACGAGAGAAAAAATGGAGGAAAGAATTGAGAAGACGGGAATGGAAGGGAGGACTGGAGAAGATAGAAATGGAGGCGAGGACTGGAGAAGAATGGAATGGAAGTGATGACGAGAGAAAAAAATGGAGGAAAAGACGGGAGAAGAAGAGAATGGATAGGGAGGACTGGAGAATATAGAAATGGAAGCGAGGACAGGAGAAGAATGGAATGGTATAGATGACGAGTTAAAAAATATGGAGGAAAGGACTTGAGAAGACGGGAATGGAAGGGAGGACGGGAGAAGATAGAAATGGAGGGGACGTCTGGGTATGAATGGAATGGAGGGGATGACGAGAGAAAGAAATGGAGGAAAGGACGTGAGTAGAAGGGAATGGAAGGGAGGACGGGAGAAAAAAAATTGAGGAAAGGTTGGTAGAAGAAGAGAATAGAAGGAAGGACGGGAGAAGATAGAAATGGAAGGGGAGGACTGGAGAAGAATGAAACGGAAGGGATGACGAGAGAAAAAAAGAATGGATGAAAGGACGGGAGAAGAAGGGAATGGAAAGGTGGACGGGAGACGATAGAAATGGAAGGGTGGACTGGAGAAGTGTGGAATGGAAGGGATGACGAGAGAAAAAAAAATGAGGAAAGTATGGTAGAAGAAGGGAATTGAAGGAAGGACGGGAGAAGATAGAAATGGAAGGAAGAATAGAAGAACGGAATGGGAAGATTGAGAGAAGAAGGAAATGAAGGGAATGATAAGCGAAAAATGAAATGAAAGAGAGGATTTAGACGAAAGGAAAGAGAGAATGATATAAAGGATGGTTTAAAAGAGTGAAAAAAGGATTGGAGAAAAAAGAAATTGATAAAAAGAGTGGAAAGATAATGTAATGGAAGGAAGGATGGGAGAAAAATAGAATGGAGGGAAGGATGAGCAAAGAATGGAACCGTAAAAGATTTTGGGGGGGGGGGGAAATGGAAAGGAAAGAAGGGTGCGAAAATAAAGGAACGTAAATAAGGATGGACAAAAATGTAATGGAAGGAAGGATGGGAGAAAAATAGAATGGAGGGAAGGATGAGCAAAGAATGGAACCGTAAAAGATTTTTTTTGGGGGGGGGGATGGAAAGGAAAGAAGGGTGCGAAAATAAAGGAACGTAAATAAGGATGGACAAAAATGTAATGGAAGGAAGGATGGGAGAAAAATAGAATGGAGGGAAGGATGAGCAAAGAATGGAACCGTAAAAGATTTTGGGGGGGGGAAATGGAAAGGAAAGAAGGGTGCGAAAATAAAGGAACGTAAATAAGGATGGACAAAAATGTAATGGAAGGAAGGATGGGAGAAAAATAGAATGGAGGGAAGGATGAGCAAAGAATGGAACCGTAAAAGATTTTGGGGGGGGGGGGGAAATGGAAAGGAAAGAAGGGTGCGAAAATAAAGGAACGTAAATAAGGATGGACAAAAATGTAATGGAAGGAAGGATGGGAGAAAAATAGAATGGAGGGAAGGATGAGCAAAGAATGGAACCGTAAAAGATTTGGGGGGGGGGGGAAATGGAAAGGAAAGAAGGGTGCGAAAATAAAGGAACGTAAATAAGGATGGACAAAAATGTAATGGAAGGAAGGATGGGAGAAAAATAGAATGGAGGGAAGGATGAGCAAAGAATGGAACCGTAAAAGATTTTTTTTTTGGGGGGGGGGGGGAAATGGAAAGGAAAGAAGGGTGCGAAAATAAAGGAACGTAAATAAGGATGGACAAAAATGTAATGGAAGGAAGGATGGGAGAAAAATAGAATGGAGGGAAGGATGAGCAAAGAATGGAACCGTAAAAGATTTTTTTTTGGGGGGGGGGAAATGGAAAGGAAAGAAGGGTGCGAAAATAAAGGAACGTAAATAAGGATGGACAAAAATGTAATGGAAGGAAGGATGGGAGAAAAATAGAATGGAGGGAAGGATGAGCAAAGAATGGAACCGTAAAAGATTTTTTGGGGGGGGGGAATGGAAAGGAAAGAAGGGTGCGAAAATAAAGGAACGTAAATAAGGATGGACAAAAATGTAATGGAAGGAAGGATGGAAGCGGAAAGAGATAGAAGGAATTATTAAATAGTGGAAAGAATATACAAGGGAATATGATGTCAAGTAAGCGCTAGAATTAATGTTAGAAAACTGTTGAATATGAGAACAGAACTACCACACAGGAAAATCCCACTAGAAACAAAGAAAATAGTGCTGGACTGCTACGTGATGTCAGTTCTTCAATACGGTAGCGAATGCTGGACAATATCATCGAAAATGAGGACAAAACTGGAAGCAGCGGAAATGTGGTTCTACAGAAGGATGCTGCGAATATCATGGACTAAGCATGCAAGCAACGATGAGGTGTTGGAAAGAATGGCAACAAAGAGGAAATTGATACTGAGCATCAGGGAGAGACAACTGAAGTTCCTGGGACACGCAATGAAGAAGAAGAGTCTGGAGAATCTGATACTGACTGGCCAGATAAGAGGAAAGAGAGACAGAGGAAGACAGCGGATAACATATTTGCAGGGCCTGATCAGGTGGTTGACGGAACGGGGGTTGATAGGAGTAACGGGAACAAACATACTAGGAGCCACAAGGGATAGGGAGACGTGGAGAACCATGATCGCCTACGTCCTGAAAGGACAGGGCACATAGAATGAGAAGAAGAAGAAGATGAGAACAGAATAACGGAGTAAACTTGAAATAAAAAAAAACATTTTTAGAAAAATATACGAAGAAGGCGATTATATAAATGACCGATATAATTAAATGAAAAGCAATGAAAAATTAAAAGAATTGAGAAGCGGAAATAAAACACAAAATAAGAGAAAGAAAAAGGAAGAATTTAGGGAAGAAAAGAACAAAGAAAGAAATTATTAAAAGAACGAACATAAATAGCAATGAAGAAAAGGAACTAATTAAATAAAGGAACTAATTAAATAAAGAAATAACTCGTAAAAGCGAAAAGACCTTGCTTGTATTAAGTGTAAGAAAGATAGAAACGTAAAAGAAAGAATGTAAAAAGGAAGAAAGGGAGATAAAAAGGAAAAAAATAATGTTTCTCGGAAATGAAAATATAGAATGTCTTGGGAAAGAAAAAAGATAAAGAAGAAAATATAAAATGGAAGATTCTACGAAAAACAAGAAAAGAAAAAAACTAAAAAATTAAATAGGAATGTCGTGAAAGTAAAAGAAAGACAAAAAATCGTGAGAAAGAATGGGAGAAAAAAAAAAATAAAGAAAGAGAAAAGAGAAATAACCAAAGAAAGAATAGGGAATTAATTGTTACGAAGAATAAAAAAAACAAGTTTACAAAAAAAAAAAAAAAAAGGAAAGTTTGAATCAAAAGACGAAAGAGAAATATAAAGTCTAAAAATATTTCTTTGAATTAATATAAGAAAAAGAAATAATTAAACGAGAAGGAAAAATAAAAGAATGAAAGAAAAAAACAATAGAAATGAGACATATAAAACAGCGATATATATCTATTGAATTCAGTAGAACGAATAAAAATATAAAGAACAATTGAAGGAAAATATAAAAATACCTGAAGGAAAATAATAAAAAAAATGGTTATGAAAAACTATGTTCGGTGACGTGAAAAGAAGGTTTGGCAGAAAAATCTGAATAAAAAGAATAACAAAAAATGTTTTCAGAAAAAGAAACAAAATGAAAGAATGAACGAACGAATGCATGCATGACAGTACACACAAGAAGAACGGTTTCCTCTACTAGCACTAAATAGGAAGTAATTCATTTCTGCTTCGTTCCGCTCAGTGGTCTTCGAGAATCTTGCTGTCATTTCCGTGGTTCTGTTGAATTTACTTTTTTTGTGCAATGCTTAAAAAAGTATTGCATGCATCGTGTCAAAAGAAGCCGTTATTAACAGACATAAGCAGCTACATTAGAACGAGACTTTCATCTCGAATACATTTTTTGCTTTGAAGAGGATTCGTAGAATTTTGAAAATGGACGAATATTCAGCCTTACACATTATTAAGGTCGAGGTAAACTAAATATTTCTGCATTCTCTCTGTATGCGTCCTGTCCCCTTCGGAAATAAATGATCATGGATCTCCACAATTTCCTGTTCCTTACAGCTCTAAATCAGTTTTGTATTTTCATTTTTTCTAAACCCTAATCCGCTATCCATTTACTCCAGCTCGTCAATAAGAAAGATATTAATCTGTCTCTTGCCTTCAGTTACGGGTTAAATAACAGGACAGATTGTGTTCTATACATTGGCAAAGAGTCTACAGCATAAAATAATGGCAACCGACTGCGGGATAATCTTCTGCCTCGTCAGTCAGTCATGTCTCTTTCGAGACATTGATCGACCAAGCGTGTATCACGTATGGCACTTAACTGACTGAGTATATAAGTTAATGCGCGCGAATTTCGAGGACTAACTACTCGGTCACACGCACCCAGTGCTTTTGGGACATCGAGGTGGTGCAATGGTTAGCAAGCTTGTTTCGCCAGCGTTATTACAATTGAATAGTAAGTTGGATCCCTACTGGGTGTCCCTTACTGGGTGTCACATCTAAGCTACGCTTAGAAAATCACCACACTTGCTCATTGAGCACACTAAATTTATTGAACTACTGACGGATAGGTACCTCAACCAAATCGCTAAAAAACAGCATAATATAAATAAAGAAGGTTCCAAACTTAATAAAAACGAACTTTTTTCATCAAAATGTTTAGATTTCTATTAAGAGGAAGGATCGAAGTAATTTTTAATAATATTTAAAATTTTTTGAATCCCTTCTAATATGTTCGAAATTTTGGAAGAAAAACTTATTTCGATTTGAGTTAGCGTGTAACCAAAACATTACGAGAATTTTCAATGGAAAACGTAATATTACATCACTTACTTTTTTTCAGGTGACAAGCACATTAATTTGGAAATTCTCGCAAAAATCAACTAAGTTTTGGATTTTAATTTCATTCACAAATTTTTTTATCCGAAAAAAAAGTTGTTCAATTTTGTCAATTGTGAACGCCATACACTTTCACCTTATCTCACATCAACAACCTCTCAACACGTTCGATATACGGTGGGCAGGTCAAAAACTTCAACTCTGTGATTAAGAAATAATTTTATTCTAAATTTCATGCTATAAATAAGTAATGCTTGTATAAATCAGATTAATTTAACATAAAATTTGGTAATCTTTAAAAAATAGTGTGTTACAGATGTATATTTTATTTTTGGAAGATTTTTAAAATCGAGAATTAATTTTGTTTATAAATGTGTTGATCGCTTAAAAATGAGCGAAAAATTGAAAGTTAAATTTTTAAAAAAAAATTAGATTCCAATCAAAATAATTTCTGTTTAAAACACACCAGAGTATTTTGCTTACTGGAAATAGTGAATTTAATCATTTAGCTTTCAATTAAAACTGAAAAAAATGTTTCAAGAAAACATTTTTATTTTTAAAAATTTAATTTAAAATTTATATATAAAAAATGAGTGGGGGTACCTAATATATACATATATATATATATATATATATGAATGATGAATTGCAACTGAATTATAAATATATACATATATGTTGAATTATATATATACATATATGTTGAATTATATATATATATATATATATATATATATATATATATATACGTTGAGCTGTGACAATTTTCAGTAGCATGTTAGTGTAGGGTGGAGTTAGAGCGTTGATAAATGCAAAGGGTTTGTTACTTCTTAAGGCTGGTTTTCCAAACTATTTCCGACGAATGAGAACCTCAGAACTGTGTTGTCATAAAACTAAGTCGGCATGATCCTGCTCAGTTAAAGTGACAAACTTTTTGTGCTTATATATATATATATATATATATATATATATATGTATATATCCGAGTGAGTACAGAACGAAGAAAGAATTTTTTTCACCGTTCAAAACATTAATCTAAAACAGTGCTCGATATATGATGTATATAGCTGTGAATACATCCAACGTTGAAACAAACATATGATTGTAGAGAACATATATAGAAAAAATATGCACATGTTCTAAAACATAATTTATAATATATATATATATATGTGTGTGTGTGTGAAAAGTGTATGTATATAATTATAAATATCAATATATATATATATATATATATATATATATATATATATATATATATGCAAAGAACACCATACGACGAAGCACTAAAGAAATGTGGATACAAACAACAACTACAACATACACCTCCGCAACGAAAAAGCAAAAACAGAAAAAGAAATATCATCTGGTTTAATCCACCATACAACAATATCCGGCAAAACAAACATAGGTAAGACATTCCTGAATTTAATAGAAAAACACTTCCCGGTGACAAACCAATTAGCAAAAATATTCAACAAAAACAACGTCAAAATTAGTTACAGCGGCACAAAAAATATTACACAAATAATAAAAAGCCACAACAAAAAATTAACAAACTACAATAATGCAATCGAAGAAGCTCAATGCAACTGCAGAAACAGAACTACATGCCCCCTCCAGAGAAATTGCCAGCAAACAAATATAGTATATAAAGCCAAGGTAAGTGCAAACAACAACACTATGTACTACATCGGTGCCACAGAGAGACCATTTAAAAAAAGAAATAACAACCACAATCTTTCATTCTCCAACAGAAAATACTTGAACAGCACTACACTATCAACATACGTATGGCGTCTAAAAGACAGAGATATTTCACCAACAATAAGTTGGGAAATACTGAAAAAAGCACCTGCCTGCAACAACATTACAAAAAAAAACGCCTACTTTGCCTACATGAGAAAGTAGCAATTATATCTCATACCCCACAAAAAAGACATGAAAATAAATATCTATTATCACAATTTATACCAAATGGATAAAAAAAAACACGTCCCTGCCATAGTAAAATTAATAATTAATACACCACAAAGAAACACTAACAAGCATTACAAATTAGAATTTCTACCATTTAAATATACGCAAGCAGAAAAAAAATTAAAAAACAAGCCAATAACCGACTGGTTTGCATCCTATCTTGTCAGGCGTTGAAAAGTGGATACAATACGATAATCATAAGCGCAGAAGATCGTGGAGTAATGAATTAAAATGTTCATTAAGGAACTTTAAAATTTGCAGCTTTTCATTCAGGCAGTTATAAATTGAAAATGTGCCTGAAGGAAAAGCTACAGATTTTAAGGTTTCCCAAAAATAGGGATCTATTGAATCGTAGAGATGAATTGACTGTTTTATGTCAGCATCGAACATATTTTTCTTTAATATTTAAATAATTACAATGTTTCATTTATAACTTATGCTCCACAATATACCTTAATGTATCATAATTATTTAATTCGAATTCTAACTTAAACATTCCAGCCTCTTGTGAACGTTCAACAAAATTCCCGTTACATGAGCGTTCTTAAAAAAAAAACAACTTTAAAATCGATTATTACAAATCGCCTGAAGACACCAAATGGTAGAAACTAGGTAAATAATTTGTTTAAAAATGAAGAATATTCAAAATTTTTACAATATAATTGTATTGAACACTTTTTAATACACCTGTGTCCTGGTCTAATTTTATTATGACCCAAAACTAAGTAATTAAATAATCAATATATATATATATATTAATTTATATATGTCATATTAAATAAATTGCAAATATTGTGCCTGCTTAATTGTACTAAAATCTGTTCATACGCACGGATAATCTTTCGCGTATTATAATTCAAAGATGTCAGAAATGAGCTGTAACTTTGACAGATGTTATTATCACTCATTTCTCAATGTACCCAAGTACTTTCAGTCTCTTTCCGAGATCGTCTTCAGGGGCGTAACAAAAAAATTACCGCAAAGATGTGTTGCTAAAAATTACTGTAAATATTTTTATGCTTCAAATATAACGGTAGACAAATTGCTTAGCGTTCATTAGAACGTGAAAAGTATCCAAAATATAATTTTTTAATATGTTGTAATGTCATGGTCATGCATGTGTTAAAGCATGAAAAAAACTATTCTTTTTACAAAAATTTTTAAAGCATTACTACAGTAATCATAGCTGATTATATAAATTGACGGCTTAAGTGTTTTAATGAATATTGCCTCGAGAATCCGTAATTTGCTTTTGTTCTTTTCTTGGTTTATGATAGTTGTGTTATCGATCATTATTTTTTTATATTGTGAATGTAGACAAGAATGTTGTTGTAGATATCTAGAAATGGACGAATGGCCAGACAAATGTAATGTAAGACGTCTAGTTAATGTTGTAAAACATCTACAACATTCCTGTCTACATTCCTGTCTACATTCCTGTCTACATTCACAATATAAAAAATAATGATCGATAACACGACTATCCTACGCCAAGAAAACAATTATAATACGCGAAAGATTATCCGTGAGTATGAACGGCTTTTAGCAAAAATAAGCAGATACAATGTTTGCAATTTATTTAATCTGACATGTCTAAAAGAAATCTGCTGCCTAAATACACAAATTTATATATATATATATATATATATATATATATATATATATATATATATATATATATAAGTTCATATATATATATATATATGAACTTATTTATAAATGGAACTTTGTGTGTGTATGTGTGTGTGTATGTGTCCGTTAACTACAGATTCCGAAACGGCTGAACCGATTTTCTTGAACATTTACACAGTTGTTCTATAAGCGTCTGCGAGTGTTCTTAGCTAGGTTTTGTGTCGAGGTACCCCCGGTAAATATCGAAAATCGATAATCGAAAAAACGGGTTATAGAAGGAGTGGTCCGATTTTAATCAAATTTGATACACTCATAGACAAAGACATAAGAAACTACATTCAGAAGTTTCAAGGTTGCAGTTCTTACAACAGTGCAGAAAATCGATAATATATATATATATATATATATATATATATATATATATATATAAATGGCAAGATGTTTGTATGTGTGTCTGTTTATCTGTCTGTATGTCCTTTATACAAATCCACAATTTTTATCCGATTCTCACGAAACTTCACACAAATGTTCTTTAGACTGAGTCTGAGCTCCAGGACCATGGATTAGTTTAAAAGCTTTCATTACACCCGAGCAACGCCGGGCTAGACTGCTAGTATATATATATATATATATATATATATATATATATATATTGTGAACTCACTGACAACGAATAAATGTTTATTAAAAGTAAGAAGCGTTCCACTTCTATAGACAGGCATGTGTCTCCTATTGCATTTAGATGTCTTGCAAACCCGTTGGCAGACACATTTCACTCGAGTGGTTTAGGATCAACTTCTACATGGCCTTGCGAGTGGACAGCAAGACCGTCTTTAATGCGTAAAAAAAGCCTCAGTGCCAAGTAAGGTAGCAAATTAGGACAGCGGCATGCTTGAAATTGTTTTTATATTTGCACGCAGTTAATAATGATGTTCAACCCGGCTTTGATCATTTATGATTTCAACAAGAAATGGCACAAGCCCCAGCTCTTCCCCCCACGACGATTTGTTTGTCCCAAAAGAAAAGAGATAGCTCCCTCGCTTCTGATTGCCTCTGACGTTGTCTTTGAAGCGCAAAAGTGTTCTTCCGAATAATATACATGACAGAAGCTAAACAAAAAAATGTTCTTGTCTGGTATCGCTCATCCGAGAAAGATATTATACTAACTTTAGTTGAATTATCATTTTCAATTCGTGTCAGAACTTCACCGTTTCTAAAGCGTTCACTCAAATTTTATGTTGCGAATGGTATATACGCTACACATCTGTAAAGTATCAAGTTGACTGATGTATTGTTGGCATAGAGACCAAGCTACTGCAGCATAGATTAGGGATGTCAATACTATTGACGACTACACACCAATTTTCACCTTTAAAAGAAATCACGAGCGTTCCAACGCGTGTTGTAAAGATTACCGAAGGTGAGTTTATCCTTGCCAATTCTGCACTTAATTTTCCTCGTCCATCCTAATATCGTTGAATACGATGAAGCCAATATAGGTGAAAGAGGAAATGGTTTTCAAGGCTTTCGCATGAATATAAACTATTTCTGGCAAACTGAATTGCGTCATGGTACAGTTTTCACACAGACAGTACCCATCCATCCTATTATACTGTGAAGTCGACAAAATCATAAGCAAAATACGCACATGCCCGAAATTAAATATATAAAATGGTGACTATTTACCAATCGCACAATATATATATATATATATATATATATATATATATATATAGTTTGTTTAATTACTTAGTTTTTGGTCATAATAAAATTAGACGTTTGTATAAAAACGTGTTCAATACAATTATATTGTTGAACTTTTGAATATTCTTAATTTGTAAATGAGTTATTACGCAACCTAGGTTTCTACCATGACTGGTGTCTTCAGGCAATTTGCAATAAGTGATTTTACCTTTTACCGTTTTTTAAGAACGCTCACGTATCAGTGATTTTTTATGGACGGTCACGTAATGGGGAATTTTGGAATGCGCAATTTTTAAAATTACAAGAAATTATAATGTTTTCATCTATGGTTGTATGAACTTAATAGATATTTTTTATATTACACTTAGTCATAATTTCTGTTCTGGTATGGTTACACTTAGTCATAATTTCTGTTCGGGGCACGGCAAAAAAAGCAGGCTTCACAGCATGTGTAATATAACAATCTGGCCCCACCCGAGGAAGGCTGATGCAAGCGAGGGTGTTTCCGGTCGTTGAAAGGAACGGATGTCGTTTGACCTTATTTCCGGCAGCAGCGGAAATAACTACAGAGGCAAACAGAATAGGTGTCTCTGAGAATTACGTGGGCGTGCGTGGGCGAGGCAAAACCGGAAGAAAAAGTCCCGGTTCTGGAAGATTATAAAAAGACCTCGGCACACGGATTCGCCAGTAGAGGAGCAACAGAGATCGGCCGTTGAAGAGAGAGACACAGCAGATAAGACTACACTCCCGTCAACCCATTAGAAGCGCGCTCTCTCAATTCTCTGTTCCCTATGCTACACGGTTCATCGTCATTAATAAAAATATAACTTTATATTTTTATATATATGCGTGTTTGTTGTTTGTCGATATATAACACATGTTACTGATATGTATATATATATATATATATATATATATATATATATATATAAGTAGCTGGATACTCTTATCTGAGTGTGCCTGTCTGCTCGAGTTTGTAATCAATCTCTGATGTAGACACCTGCTCAGGCACATTTGTGTTTGTTCAAAATCAACATTGTCAACCTGTGATTTATACTGTAATTATGCTGAGAAGACTTTTGTGGTCTCCTATCTGAGAGAGATCGTGTTGCCTTGTGTCATCAATAGTCTGAACAATGCCAGCCTGCTAAAAGACTTGGTCACTATGACTTGTGTCTTCGCAAAAGCACCAAATAATTTAGTCTATTAAATTTCAATCACAAGACTTGCGTCAACCCGTGCTATGCTTTTCATGCTCTTTCTAAAGGTGCCACACACTTATTCACCTCCGATAAACCGATAATATGAAGAATTCATCTTTCCGACAAATCGATAATAGTGAAATTCAAACTCAGGTCTTATAGTAAAAAAAAGCGAACGTTCTGACCATTAAACATATATATATATATAGAAACCATGGAAGGAAGAGTGACACAAGGTTTCATTTAATTTTGTATTTAATTCAGCCATACGTTTTTTATTATATATAATTTTCTCATAAGCTGTTGCATATCAGGAGCATATTTGTGCATAAAGTGTCTAAAGTTCATGATTTTATCTTTGTTTTGATTGAAAGAATTTCATCCGTCTTGGTGATTATCGAGATCGAAAAATCAGCGGCACTGGGCAAATAATAGCATGAAACGATAGGAAAAAAATCGTGCCAAATATCATGATGCCGAAAAAACTTTGAACTGATCTCGGCAGAAGACGAGAAACGCCTACGAGGCTTGGGAACGAATTCGAGACGGATTCGTGGAGACTCTCATAAACGGATTTCCCTCGGTGATGAAGTCACTATTAATGTTCGTGAAAACTAGCTTTTTTCCCTGCATTTTTTGTCTTTTTTTGTTTTTAATTTGATTGCTCTTTTTTTTCTCGTTTTTCCTTTTTCTTTTGTAGGGACTTAGCAAACTTTCCAAAACAATTATTGTCTGTGCCCCAAGGCCCGAGATCTTTTCTGCTGTTTCAAATTACATTGTTTCTAGTTGAAAAATACGCAGAAATCAGTGTGCCCTGTCACGATACCCAGCACAGACAGGTGAGTTTAGTATTGGCAATAACCATTTGGTTTCAGACGCTGCATTGGGTGATGCACTATGAAAAGAAATAATGATTTTTAAGAATTATGGATGTTTAAATACACAGGTAATGAAGGTTGTGTATATGTTTGCTTAAAAGTAAAGTTTTACCAACGACAAGTACTTTTTATTATATTGAAAAAGGAATGTTTTCTAAAGATTATTTTTTATTCAGTAATAAAGGTTTGTAAATTAAAATGAAATTTCGTTTTTTTAAAAATAGAAACAAAAATGAAAAATTAATAAAAAAGTAGTTCTAACCTAAAATGCTTGAAAACATTTTAGAAAAAAATTCTATTTTTTATTCCAAATAATGTTTACGCTCGAATTAAATAATTGCTGAATATATATTCCTGCAATATATATATATATATATATATATATATATATACATATATATATATATATATATGTTTATATATATATATATATATATATATATATTTTTTTTTTTTTTTAATCATATCACCCCGAGCAAGGCAGTAACGCCACTGATGCGCAGGGGGCTACGTAAGGGTAAAAAGAATGGAAAAGAGAAAGCCGAAAACCGCATCCTAAACAGGAAACAAGGGATGAGCCTCTTCACCTGTTCAATAGATGTGGGTGGAGTGTGAACCGGGCGATAGTTTAGTCTATCTACTCCAATTGAAAAAAAAAATAAAATAATAAAGGAAAAGAGTGAAAAGATTGGAAAAGAGAAAACCGGAAACCGCATCCTAAACAGGAAACAAGGGATGAGCCTCTTCACCTGTTCAATAGATGTGGGTGGAGTGTGAACCGGGCGATAGTTTAGTCTATCTACTCCAATGATTAGTCTATCTACTCCAATGTTTAGTCTATCTACTCCAATATATATATGTGTGTGTGTTTATATATATATATATGTTTATATATATATATATATATGTTTATATATATATATATATATGTTTATATATATATATATATGTTTATATATATAATTTATTGATAAAAGCATAATATATATATATAATAATATATGTAGGTTCAAAGAGTTTATTAATGAAAGACATGAAAAAATTTACATATATGTATCTCACACAAATAGTGGGTAATTAGATAACAAAATTGAAAAAAAAGGATACATTGGATGGATCTATCTATCTATCTATCTATCTTAGTCAATTTATCTATCTATCTATCTATCTATCTATCTATCTATCTATCTATCTATCTTAGTCAATTTATCTATCTATCTATCTTAGTCAATTTATTTGTCTATCTTAGTCAATTTATCTATCTATCTATCTATCTATCTATCTATCTATTTCTATCTATCTATCTATCTATCTATCTATCTGTCTATCTTAGTCAATTTATCTATCTATCTATCTATCTTAGTCAATTTATATATCTATCTATCTATCTTAGTCAATTTATATATCTATCTGTCTTAGTCAATTTATCTATCTATCTATCTATCTATCTATCTATCTATCTATCTATCTATCTATCTTAGTCAATCTATCTATCTATCTATCTATCTATCTATCTATCTTAGTCAATTTATCTATCTATCTATCTATCTATCTATCTTAGTCAATTTATCTATCTATCTATCTTAGTCAATTTATATATCTATCTATCTATCTTAGTCAATTTATATATCTATCTATCTTAGTCAATTTATCTATCTATCTATCTATCTATCTATCTATCTATCTATCTATCTATCTATCTTAGTCAATCTATCTATCTATCTATCTATCTATCTATCTATCTATCTATCTGTTCGAAAAACTATTTGATCTCTCGTTTATTTTTTGTATTTTTTCTCATTTGTCATTCTAAATTTGATTTGATGACATTTATCACCTCAACATTAGGAAAACAGTTTAGTAAATACCTTGATTATACAGGACTAATATTCTTAATTACTTCATTTCCGCAATTACCAATACTACATTATCGCCGTTTTTCTGAGTATCCAGTTGTTTAACTAATTACTACTTTAGCGCCGATCTTTGTTCATAAATATTTTTCTGACGTCTTCGTTTAAGTGTCCTTCCATTATAATTTTCAACATTTTTCCCTACACAATATCACGCAAATCATTCAGATTAAATACCTTCCGATTATCTATTTCTAAAAATCATTTCACCTCGAGCAAGGCAATAAAGCTACTAAGACGCAAGGGGTTAGTTAGTGTTGGAGAATATGTTGAAAATATGATATTTTAGGGAGTAGAGAATAAAAAAACAAGAATGATACCAAAATATAACGATTGACATTGCATTTTATTTATCGAAGATCATAGTAGACCTGAAAACAAACATTGTTTATCAGATCAAATAACATGAGATATTTATAGGAAATGCACGGGGAATATATGTTATTTTTCTTCTCCTTTTATGTGCCATTTGTAAAATCCTTTAGGACATAGGCAGCGATCGTCTTCCGTATCTTTCTATCCTTTGTGGCGGTTAATATATTTTGTTTTGTTATTTCTCCCAAACCCTGCTCTACCATTCATTTGCTTAAGCCTATCCCTCGCTGTTTCCCCCCTGTTCCAATTTCCTTCTATCTATCCTGTGAGTATCAGATTTTCCAAGCCCTCCTTCCCCATTACTTGTCCCAGAAACTTCAACAGTCTTTTCCTAAAGTTAAGTATGTTTCGTTTTTTTTCATTCTTTATAAAACCTCGTCCGTTGCTCTCATGTTCGATCCATTGTACCCTGAACATCCTTCTGTAGAACTACATTTTAGTCGCTTCGAGTTTCTCCTTCATCTTTGAGGGGATTGACCAGCATTTACTGTCATATAAAAAGACAGATATCACGTAACGCTTCAGTGTTCATTTCTTTGTATGCTACGGTGGTGGAAAACTGACTAAAGCCGATATGTCAGGACAATGACATTAAAGATTCTTCGCTAGATTTTATCACGAGTTTCTACAAATATCGCAAGAAAACCGGACCAGATGTGGCAGCAGTATTCAAAGCAAGATCGAATGATAGCATAAAATTTATCGTTATATCTAACCATTTCAACTGTACACCGATGCGACCTAGCTGCCAATTTGCTACTGCAGTTGAATTCATAATGCATTGGTACCATTAAGGAAAGTTCATCAGAATATTTTCTAATAAAATTATTTATATAAAAGATACAGGAAAGCTACGTTACGGCAGTGGGAAAGTGGATTAAAGCCCCAGATGCCAGGTCAGGACACCTGACGTAGCGGATTATTTTTGGAGTTCATCAAGAATCTTTAATTATATAAGAGAAGCACTACACTAGCTGTGGCTTCAATATTCAAAGCTTGTATGAATAAATACGAAAGAAAAATTCTGTCGAGAAAAATTGTATAAATGGACACAGTTAACCAGCTTTCCTAACTACAGATTTAGTAACTGATTAAACAAAAATGTTTACTATATGTCCGCAAGAAACCTTAGTTCAAGAAGGAGCAACGAATAACACTGCTGGGGGTTAGCATCTTCCATAATAGCGGAAGGCAACAGCAGTTAACAAAGGCTATTTCGTTTTGGAGGCGTTACGATTAACAAATCAATCCATACACTGTTATCAACAGATTGTATGTCATTTTTTTTAATCGTGTCACCCCAAGCAAGGCATTCCATAGCGCAGGTGGTTACATAGAGGGATTGGGTATAGGAAATGTCAGAAGGAGGGTGATAGACGACTTAGGATGTACATAGGGAGAGAGTTGGAGAGATTGGGTGTGAGTTAGTGTGTTAGGAGGTGTCTATTGACCTTACATTTAAACTCCTGGAGGTTGTAGCCGTCGGGGAAGCAAGCATGTGGTAGGGAATTCCACAGGCGGGAAGTGCGAGGAAAGAAGCTGTTGGAGTAGAAATTGCGGTTACATTTCATCGGTTTCACTGTAAAAGGGTGGGACCTAGTTGCCAATCTAGTATCTCGTGAAAATTCACATCTAGGGGACACCAGTGATTTAAGTTCGTCAGAGCAGAAGCCATGAAAGTATTTATAGAAGAGGCACATTCACCTTATGAGACCGAGCAGTATTTAGTTGGGACATCAGCATAAATCATCATCACCATTCTGCGGCCTCGGCCGATATTCAAAATCTTGTCAGTATCTGAATACTTGATGCTTCGCTAGAGCTACCAAGGGTGTTTTTATCGGGACACCTTCACTAGCGGCTTAAGAGAGGCCCATTCACCCTCATTGAGAGAAGGATATCCCGCGCCAGTTTCCCAACCTGGTATCTTTTACAACATCGCGGTAAAAATAAAAAGATATAAACTGCTTGTAGAAAACAGAAATTTTTGAAAGGATTTTTTTTCTTATTATAACGTCAATAGCAACGCCTGTTCCTCTTTGGTCATTAAAGATATACATAAACTACTGCTTGTAGAAAACAGTAATTTTTGAAAGGATTTTTTTCTTATTATAACGTCAGTAGCAACGCCTGTTCCTCTTTGGTCATTAAAGATATTATACATAAACTACTGCTTATAGAAAACAGTAATTTTGGAAAGGATTTTTTTCTTATTATAACGTCAGTAGCAACGCCTGTTCCCCTTTGGTCATTAAAGATATACATAAACTACTGCTTGTAGAAAACAGTAATTTTGGAAAGGATTTTTTTCTTATAACGTCAGTAGCAACGCCTGTTCCTCTTTGGTCATTAAAGATATTATACATAAACTACTGCTTGTAGAAAACAATAATTTTTTAAAGGATTTTTTTTTCAAAATCAGCATAAATACCAAGTTGAGACCTGATGGCATCTGGAAAGTCATTATACAATTTAGATATAACATAGGTTCAAGGACAAAGTTCTTCGGAACACCTGTAATAATTTAAAAAAGATCTAGAAGAGTGGCGATTCGGAAGAGTTTTTTAAAAATCATGCCCCATATGTTTGATTGAACTTTAAACAGATAGTTTAGAAATCATTATATTACCATAAATTTGTTTTTAAATTATTATGATGAATTTTTAGTGCATATTTAATTTTGTGACCTCGTCATCAAGTTGTGTTCCTGTTGGGAGTAGAAATAAAGACGCAAAGACGGAACAGTGTTAACCAAATATATATTACAAAGACAGTAGTACTAACATATAAAAATAAGTGATTATTAACGTGACTGGCTGTCAGAGTTATCTTAGAATAGATTCTGCTCTCCCATTCTCTGCCTATATATATCTTACTCTTACTCTACGCTTCTACAAAGCAGAACTACTACTTATATACAGTTTGGACGAGTCCATGTGTCATGTGAGTAAGTCCACATTACATTGAGGGTTGTTGTTGCGAGACGAAGCCAACCTAAATTGGATAGAAGGGAATAAATGATATTTCCTTATTTAAGCTTTAAAAACTGGTATTTTAACAGTATATATAAATGTATAAAATATAAAACAATGGGAGTGGAAAAAACAGAGCTTCGACAGAAAGAGAAATATCTGCACAATATATATATATATATTTATTATAAATTATATTTTAGAACATGTACATAACTTCTCTATATATAATCGCTATGAAGTCGCGTCCGTTCCTGCATCGGAGTACTGATGCTTCGTCAGGCGATGTGGATTCCCAGTACCACATCGCCTGACGAAGCATTGGTACTCCGATGCAGAAACGGACGCGCCTTTGTAGCGATTATATATAGAGAAGTTATGTACATGTTCTAAAATATAATTTATAATAAATATTCACAGCTCTATATAGAAAATTATATATCGAGCACTGTTTTAAATTAATGTTTTGGACGTGGAAAGAATTCTTCGTTCTGTATTCACTCTGATATATATATATATATATATAACGGATTTTTAATTGTTAGTTTGGATTATGCACATTTCGCCGCTCTTGTGTTCCTGGCGCGGCCCTTCAGATCCAAAAAATATATATATTATTCTGTCTCTTTCCATGCGCCGATGGTGTAGTGAGTAGGGACTACAATTGATGCCAAATAGGTCGAGTTTCTATCCCGGCTGGAAGCAAGTGGGTGTCTAGTCACACTGATATTGCTGTGATACAGCGAAACAGGCTTGTATGTGGATGACTAATATATGCATCTGGAGATTGCATATTATGCACCTAATGACTGCATAATTGATTAAATTCCAAGTTGTAATTAAAACATATAATATGTATATTTATTAATATCACTGCTTAATATTTATATATTGACGTGTATCTGCACATGTACAGAATCAGCAAAATCTTTGGCGATTATCAACCCAGATACTATTATTGTAACGTTAAAATACACAAACCCGTATACTCTTTACGACCTATAGTTTCTCACATTCATTCTTCATATACCAATTTTCTAAATTCTTGAATGATATTATAACTCCATACCTACCTGCTAACTATAATACCTAGTCCACCCATGAATTCCTTCAAATTTTGAAATCCACACCACTAAAACAAGGTACCCACGCGTCTCTCGACGTTGAGAATTATTTACTAACGTCTCTGTTGCTGAAACCATCGATATAATCATCAACTCTGTATATAAACCTATTTCAACTCCACCATCAGCTTTTAATCTTAATACTCTCAAAACTGTTACATGCTTGCACCTCTCAGGCTCTTTTTTATGCACAAACTAAGGAAGTAAGTATGGGAAACCCTCTTGGTTCTCAACTTCACATATGAGCTTAGCCCTCAAAGTAAACACCTGTACTTAGACGTTCTCGTGGATTATCGTAAAAATACTTCCATCATCATTATATATATATATAATTCTCAATTTAACACCAATTCCTATTTCTTCCATTAACCCCTTCCCCTTGTAAAGCTAGACAAAGCCAAATTTTCCAATTTTTTCACTTATAATTCTATCTAAAAGTAAAATCTAAAAATAGACGTTATTTGCTAACCGAATTTTTTGTGACGTTAATTTCTTAATTCTTAACCATCATTTTTTATTTTTTATTTCTTTCTCATTTTGAAATATGTGATAGTTGCTGATGATATGTGAAATCTCTCTTAGGGATTTCATGTTGAAATAATCATTAAACAGTTTTGAACATTGAAAATTTATTTATTATATATATATATATATATATATATATATATATATATATATATATATTTATTTATTTATTATATATATATATATATATATATTTATTATATATATATATATATATATATATATATATATATATATAAACACTAGTAAACATTGTTGTCACATTTGTTTCTAGTGAAATTGTCCGACGTATCTCAATTTATGCGGATATGTGGGATAAAGATTTTAAGGTAAAGATATATATATATATATATATATATATATATATATATATATTGAAAAAATATATACTTTGTTATAATGAAAGTAGATGATAACCATATAATACATTTACAAACCCTTATAAATGTCTTCAAATACAAGATAAAGCTTCGTAAAAAACACATCACAGTAATATAGATGCATTAAGACATTAATAAAAAAGAAAAGAAAATCATATATTATACTCATAAACCCATATAAAAGGAGTTTCAAATGTAAGAAAAATACATTGTAAAAAACACGTTAACATAATATACATTGTTATGAATAAACGCAAAAATAAAAACACTGAAAAAAATTTCTCTAACAGTAAAAAGTAGAAACCAAACAATTAGAAACGATAGTATATAGGCATTAATTATTCACCTCATCTCCCCCCACTAGAAGTTGATGTTGAAGCATAATATGAAGACCCGGAACGCGTGCGAACGGACAAGGGCAAAAAATTTCCCAGTACCCGCAATTGTCGACTGCGCTTGCTTCGGTGGCGACTACCGATCCATCCCCTTTATTGCAATACCTCAGTACAATGTTCTCCGTGATCGAGCACCTCTCAGTGTAATTTTTCTTAGATGCATATCTGTCCTCGGACAAAGATACAACGGAGCCGAACTCTTCCTGGGTACAGAGACGCAACTGAGTGATTAGGATTTCCACCAGCTAAAAAATGGTGGGTGAAGGCATTAAGTCATGAATGAAAAATAAAAAAAATGTTGTATAGAACAAAGAAACCAAGGCCTAAAAGACAATATATATGCATAAAGTTAAAAATAAAAATAAAATAAAACCATAGAAAATCGTCAAACGAAATGAAAAACGAAACAACAAAATAGATAAAATTCGATAAAAGTGTCCTCAGAACCGCGCAGATAATCTTTGACTTGAAGATGATCTTTGATACGAGAATAAAATTGCTTAAACAAAAAGTATAAAACACAAATAAATTGATAATGAAATACGGGAACTACTCTATCTTTACATCATCTTGCACGCAAAAGGTCAACTAGAAAGTAAGAGCGACAAACAGACATACAGATTTGAATGAAAACAAAAAGAAAGCGGGAAAAATAATTCAAGGAGAAAATTCAGCAAAAAGAAGAAAAGAAGGATTATTGTGTTCGTTTTTTAGGCGATCATTTGTAGTAGCCTGTCGATAAAATAAAAGCTTAAGATGGCGGTGAACGACAGCGTTTGATCTGACGTCCATAAATATCTGCGTAAGAGCATTTGTGGCATCAGGAGAGTTAAATGAGCAAAAGGAAGAATACATTTTCAGAAAACGATAAAATATAAGACTTAAAATAATTCAATTCTGCTTGTCGATCATCATCTTCTTATTCTTATGAACGTCTTTGTTAAGGCTCAAAAGTCGTTATATGTGGCCAATCAGAGGCATTTCTGTATTTGTGGGACTGGGCATATCGATGTGAGACAAATGACCGTAGATCATATGAACCCTAACGCTAATGTTTCTTGTACATATACGAACGTTCTTCCAATACAAATCTTGAGATACACTCATCTTAGATACTTAAATTGAGATACCTTTAAAACGGTTATGATCAATCTGGCCCCACCCGAGGAAGTGATGCAAGCGATGGTGTTTCCCGTCGGTGAAGGGGGCGGCGAAACGACAAGACAGGTGTTTGTGAAATACATCCTGTCGAGGCCGGAGCGGATGTCGTTTGACCTTATTTCCGACAGCGGCGGAAATGACTACGGAGGCGAACAGATCAGGTGTCTCTTAGAATTACGTGGACGTTGCGTGGGCGAGGCAAAACCGGAAGGAAAGTCCCGGTTCTAGAAGACTATATAAAGACCTCGACACACGGATTCGCCAGCAGAGAACGGCCAGTGGAAGCAGAGAAACACCACAGGCAAGACTACACTTCCGTCAACCCATTCTATGTGCGCTCTCACCCTTCCGTTCTCTATTCCACACGGTTCGTCGTCATTAATAAAAATATAACCTTATATTTTTATATATGCGTGTTTTTTTGTTTTGTCGTCGTACGGCGATATATAACAGTGGGTGTAATAATAAATAAAAGAAAAAAGCGTTAATAAGTAGCATAAGGATATTAGTTGGGTCTTTTTGTTTAGCGGTATATCAACACTCGTATTAAATGCTGAAATTTAAGTATTTTGTACGTGATGTTGTTTTATATTTTTGAGATAATAACGGTTTAGTGATACAAGTCTTATAATTAATCCTTAGCTAGGTAAAGAATAGGTATAGTCATACATTTATTTGTGCCTAATTGGATATAACGACCCAAATGAAATTGGAACTCGGCTCTCCGATTAACAATTCTGAGCCATTATCCATGAAAATAACGGCACATCCCAGCTTACAGCACCTGGTATTTCACAGTAGTCACCCATCCATCTAATGGTCAGATTCAACGTTTCTTAGCTTTGTTGATCGTACCAGAACAGGCTCAGCATAAGCAGGAAAGATAATGAATCTAATAGAGTAGTCTTCAGGGAAGCATACAGGCGGGAGTCTGTTCAACAGAGTCAGTCAGTTAAGTGCCATACGTGATACACGTTTTGGGCGATCATGTCTCGAAAGAGACATGACTGACTGGGCAGGTGATTATCCCGTAGTAGGTTACCATTGCTTTCTGCACTAGACTGGTTGCCAACCAAGGCTATAGAACCCAATCTGTCCTGTTATTTAACCAATAACTGAAAGGAAGAGACGGATTAATACCTTTCCCAAGAGTATCTGCGCGTAAGTGAATGCAATGAATTCAACTGGAATTCGAACTCGGTTTTCTGATTTCTCGTTCTGAACTTATATCTACTGCACCAAAACTAGTAATGCGCTTATATTCATAAAGTCTATAGGGCAAAATTCACTAGAACAACTATCATGATATTATTTAAAGAAAAAAGCTCAGGTAAGCTACCTGGATGTACGTTGTGGTTATCGGCTCGGAACGAGAAATCGGAGAGATGAGTTCGAATTCCAGTTGAATTCCTTGCATTCACTTATGCGCAAATACTATTGGGAAAGGTATTAATCTGCCACTTCTCTCTAGTTATGGGTTAAATAACAGGACAGATTGTGTTCGGTACACCAGTCTAACGCAGAAAGCAATTGCAACCTACTGCGGAAAAATCTTCTGCCCAGTCACTCATGTCTCGAGACGGGTATGATTGCCCAAGGATGTATCCCGTATGGTAATTAGCTAACTAAACTACATTATGGTTGATGAATTAGCTAGAGAGTAACAACAGAATTTTGATGTTGCGAGTGAGGAAAAACAGGCTGCTCGGTGTAAAAAGTCTCCCCTCACATGATTTCATAGACGATTTTGAACACTGCTAATATTTGGAATGGGAACATTTAACAGTTCCAGAGTAAATATGGTGGGAATAACCATTTTGGTATATTGAAACGATTGCTAAGTCTGCAGCTATGAAAGTTGGTTCACCATGTCGTGCAAGACAACTTTTTTTAACAGAATCTATCTTACATATTTTAAGTTTGCCATTTGCTCTGCCTTTAAATATTAATGCGGCATCTGGTCTGATGCTCCTACCATATATTTAGAAATTCTTGATGAAATCCAAAAAATTATCTGCAATATTATTGGTCTTGACTTGGCATCTCGGGTTCAGTTCTTTTCTCCACCGCCGTAATGGAGCTTAACTGTGACATGTATAAATATTTCCATAGTAATTGTTTGGATGAGCACCTCGCTATGGTATATCGGCTTTATTAATTTCAGCGCAGTAATAGATTGGCAGCGAGGTTCCATCCTTTCACAATTGAAATGGTGAGATATAACCGTTCAATGCTAACAGTTTCTTGTCTCGCACTACTTGCTCGAAAAACTCTCTCCTTGCATGTCGCTTACTTCTTCTTCTTCTTCTTCTTCTTCTTCTTCTTCTTCTTCTTCAATGTGTCCTGTCCTTTCAGGACATAGGCGATCATGGCTTTCCACGTCTTACCATATCTGTTGCATTCCGTTTACAACGAAATATCCTTGTGAAAGGCATGAATCGATCTTTTTTATCGCTTCAGTTGTAGGTTGAGTAGCAGTTTAGGATAGGATTTTTAACGGGAGACATCTTGCATGAAAAGACAGCTAGCAATTACATTACTAGGAGACAACGAGAAACTAATCTATTAGCTTGCTTATTGCATTTGTGTGTAGCACTCGTCGATTTCAAGAGATCATGGATCTGCACCCAGAATTATGCCTCAACTTCTGATGCGTAAAGTAGAATATGTCATGACTGAACAGGCCCATACGGGCGTGATAGTCTTGATTGCAACTAAAGCATATGAAGACAACACCCCTCCGTCGATATCGTTGTGTTGTTTTCTTTATGTAGAGAAAGCTTCGACCTGCAGTAAGGCGCAGTTTGAATCGCGCCTCCAGCGTAAGCGATCATTACCGACGTCTTCACATCTTTTGATGTCCATGTCCATGTCTATCACCCTTATATTCCGTGGCAAATACACACATAATAGAGGAAAAGATATCTGTGAAGTGAAGTGCCATGGCCGCCTGAATTATTCCACTCTCATTTAAACTCATTTATTATTCCCTCCTCTATTAAACTGGGAAAATGTGTGTTTAGAAGCACTATTCGGACTTTGTTTGACCATTAGTCCTACGCGGTCGACTGTTTAAGACACGTCAGATCTAATGAAAATTTCTCCTAGCGTTTACGGGTTCAAATCCTGCCGAAGGACGCATATTTTCCTAACAAGATTTTTTGATTATTCAGGCTATTAGATGTAAATAGATATATTATTTAATTATTAAAAAAATCAAACAGAGTAGGATCCCATATACCAGTGTCTATTAGAAATAATGATTAACAAAATAAAATGTTAGATATATATGAAAAATCAATTATGTAATATATGCACTGGGACAGAACTCACAATCGGTGATGTGAAATACACAATATTTTAACAAATATGCACCATGTTACTTATAGTTTATAGAGAAAATTTCTGGCAAACACGTCAAACTGACGTAATTGGCAGGTGGGCAAGCATTATTTGGAAGTCGGACAATACATAATGGACTGCATCTTTGCCTGTGCACCATAAAACAAACCTTTAACATTTTAACTTGGCATGTGTACTTTTGCCATTGGCAAATTGACAACGATGCAGAAGGGAAGAAAAGTAAGAAAAGGAGGAGGAAGGTTTAGGCGGGGAAAGCCTTAAGTTTGCGTCTTCTTACCTGTGTTAAGTTACAGTCGACTGACAGTTAAAAACGCAAGGACGTCATATCAGATGGGACTTCTTCTTCTTCTTCTTCTTCTTCTTCTTCTTCTTCTTCTTCTTCTTCTATAAGCCCTGTCTCTTCAGGATGTAGGGGATCATGGCTTTCCACGCCTCCCTATTTCTGGCCTGTTAGTATCAGTCAGTTAGATTTAGCTCAAGAACGAAAGTTCGAGGTACACAGTGAGGATCGAACTCACTAAATTGTAATCGGTACTAGCGAGACATGATGCTACCCTTCACACCAAGTCGAGGTGCCCACTCCGGGTAAATGAGTATGAAAGAAAATCAAAAATAAGTTAATGATTATTAAAGAGCAAAAACAATAAAATAACAATAACTAAGAAGATATTAGATAACGATTAACATTGTATTTCTTCTTCTTCTATGTGCCTTGTCCTTTCCGGACATAGGTGATCATGGCTCTCCACATCTCCCTATCCCTGGTGACTTTTATCACACTTTCTCCTGTAACACCACGCAACCCCCGTTCTGTCATACTGCTGATCAGGCCCTTCAAATATGTTATCCGATGGTTTTCCCTGTCTCCTTTCCCCTCTATCTGGCCTGTTAGTATCAGGTTCTCTAAACCCTCCTTCCTCATTGCATTTTCTAAGAACTTTAGCTGACTTTCCTGATGCTCATTATTATTTTCCTTTTTATTTCCATCCTTTTCAAAACCATATCATTGCTTACATGCTCGATCCATTATCCACAGCATCCTTCTGTAGAATCACATTTCAGCTGCTTCAAGTTTTTCCTTCATCTTTGATGATTTTGTCCAGCAATCACTGCCATTATGTAGAACTGACATCACATAGCAATCCAGTACATTTTCCTTTGCTTCTAACGAAAATTTATGTCTCTTAATACTTTACTCAGCTTCAGGAACGCGTTCTTTACCATGCAAATTCCCCTTCGGATCTCTGTGTCGCACTTTCCATCTTCAGTTAGAACACTTCTGTACCTGCTTGATTTTAGTGTCCTCCACCTATGGGACACACAGACATTTTTGAAGAGTTGCCTGAATTATTGCTATGAAGAATTATTTGTGCCGACCTCTTTGATTCTGGTATATTATGTTGTCTACCCGGTTTGAATGTGTCCTGACTCAGCAAGAGTATATTTACAGATATAATTCATCGGCTATTTATTGAAACTAATTATATTCCTTAATCCTAACTCTAACCCTGCCCTAAACCTAAGTACTAACCCTAACACTTAACCGTAACCCTATCCTTTACCAGATAGACAGGCAGTTATAATACTTCCTAATAATACACTTTTTACTGTAGGCCGCATACTATACCAGTGATAGAATTTCGTAAGCCAAATTCAAGAAGTAGGCCACATAATATACCGGCTCCAAGTTATCAGTTTTTGTGTGCATTAATCTCGTCAATGAATTAATACGTGTAAATACCCTTGGGAAATGTATGAATCCGTCGCTTTTTCCTCTAGTTATAGATTAAATAGCAGAACAGATTAGGTTCTATAGCATTGGTTGGCAACCAGTCTACCGTAGAAAGTAATGGCTATCTACTGCGGGAAAAGCTTCTGCCCAGTCAGTCATGTCTCTTTCAAAACCTGATCACCAATGCGTGTATCACGTATGACTTAACTTACTGACTGAATCTCTTCTAGAAAACAATTCTTAATTGCTGTAGTTGTAACGTTTCGACCGTTTTATCTACAGGCCTTTTTTCAGGTTTCTGTTGCATTCAACATTTTTTGCTGTATTATGAATAAGTATTCATTATAATGATAGCTTTATTCGAAATTTTCAGTTGCCACCCGAGTGGATGTCCTAGTAAAGAAAATTGTTATCTACTTCTTTATCCTCCTACCATCGTTATCTACCCTGGTTGCGCTTATAGACGGCACGTCCTACCACCAACCTTTTGCATTCATATCGCACACGTCATTTAGTAACCAGCTATATTGACTGTCAATTTAACGTTTCAATAGGTGAACTTTAGTAAAACACAAAAGAAAAAAAATCGCACAATTACTGAAATTCTTAAATCACGTTAGTTCCACAATCTATCCAAGGTGGAGACAGAGCAAATTATATTTTTAAAGTATAAACATAGATAAAAAGAAATAATATATTTAATAAAATGGCTAATCGTCATCTAATATTCGCTAATTACTTAAGAGAACTTCAACTTCATATAACAGATTTTCTAACTTTTCTGAGAGAAGTTCAACTCCGTATAAAAGATGGTCACTTTTTATATAAAAAAAAACTTCAATTGCATACAACAGATTTGCTAACGCTTCTGAGAGAATTTCAACTTCGAATGAGAGAAGCTTAGCTTGATATAAATCCAAATTTATATAAGAGAACTTGTTTATACTAGTGATCTCTAAATCTATGTACGTAAGACTACAGCTTTGTATATGTTTAAATTTGTATTAAACACGTTCAGTTTTATATAAGAGAATTCCACTTTGTATAAGCGATGTTCAACTTTTTTTAAGAAATGTTCAACTTTTTTTTAAGAGAAGTTCAACTTTATATCAGTAAACTTCACATTTATTTACAAGAACCTTAATATTTGTACAATTTTATATAAGAGAACTTCAACATTATACAAGTGATGCTCATCCTTTAATGAGTCGAGTTCAACTTCATATGAAAGAAGTTCAACTTAATATAAGAGAACTACAACTTTATATACGCGAACTTTAAATTCATATAAGTTCAACTTTATATAAGAAGAATTCAACTTTATATAACAGAAGTTCGCCTTTAAGGCTACCATATGCAAAAAAAACGTTAATTTTACATCAGATATGATTGGTAAGAGTTAATCCCAGCCCGAGTCGACGAAAAACTAAAGAATCTTGGCTACCCAGCTAATTAATTTCAAATAACTTAATTCAAAACATTGCTGATTGTACTTCAAGCATTTTCATTTCAGAGTATATTTTAAAATATTGTCAGAATTGGTGTATTTTTAATGATAGATATTGCATTCAAAGATGGAAGAAAATAAGCAGTATTTAGAGAAGATATTGCTCAGGTTGGGGATACTGAAATCAAGTAGGTACAGAAATTTAAATATTTAAGAAGTGTTCTAGCAGAGTATAGGAAGGACGACACTGAGACCCGAAGGCGTAAGATAGTCAAAGATGCATTTCAAAAGCTGAGTAGAGTATTGAGACACGGGAAATCTAGCAGGGTATAGGATGTACGACACTGAGACCCCCAAGGCGTATTGGGATGGCCAAAGATGCATTTCAAAAGCTGAGTAGAGTATTAAGAGACAGGAATGTTTTGTTGGAAACAAAGAAAAAGTACTGGACTGTTATGTAATATCTGTCTTTCTGTATGGCAGCTAATTTTGGACAATATCCACAAAGATGAAGGAAAGACTCGAAGCATTAGGAATGTGATTCTACAGAAGGATGCTGAGGATAACATGTTATCAATGACGATGTTTGAGAGAGAATGGAAACGAAGAGGAAACATAATTAACATAAAAAAGTGACAGCTGGAGACTCTGGGACACGTAACAAGGAAAGAATGCTTTGAGAATATGATACCCACAGCTAGAAAGAAATAAATACAGGTGAAAAGGTGTGTGACATACTTGATGGACTTGAGCAAATTCATGACAGAGCAGGATTTGAGAGAAATAACAAGTTAAAATATATTAGGAGCTAAAAGAAACAGGAAAATGTGGAGGGCTACGATTTTGAGTTTTGATTGAAGGGAAATGCTCATAAAGGAAGAAAATTGCCTCCTCTCATTGTATCAACTATTAAAGAAAAGTTGTATATAGAAGAAGAAGGTACCATTATATCTCTCAGATCAAAGTTTCTCATTTGGAAAATATTATTTGAAGCCAGTCGCAACCGATGCTTAATATTCCTACATTTAACGAGTTCAAATTCTAGTTGAATTTGTTGAATTCACTTACGCGCAAATACCTTTGGGAACGTATTAATTTGTCATTTCTCTCTCCAGCTATGGGTTAAACAGCATAACAGATTGTTTTATAGCCTTGGTCGGCAACCAGTCTACTGCAGAAAGTAATGGCAACCTACTACGGAATAATCTTCTGCCTACACAGTCATGTCTTTTTCGAGACATGATCGCTTAGCCGTGTATCCTGTATGTCACTTAACTGATATTTAACGATTATTAAAGAAGAAAGAAGTAACTAACTGTAGTGTAATGTTCAGCAGAGCTAGTCTGGTTGAATACTACCACTGAGAAGTAAGTTCGATTCACACTATAAAAATATTTTGGTATTGAATAAGCAAATGTTGAAATTATTTCCATTCAGTCTAAAAGTTTTAGTATCTCAAAGTTTCCAACGTTAAGAAAAACGTTGTTTCCTGAAACTGGGGTTGGAGTAAATGAGATTTCAATCACTAGGCCTGGTCGTACGGGCTTACATTTAAAAAGGCCTTGCAATAAAAGAGTAGTTCTTAATAAGAGCAAGACGAGAGATGCCGAGACATGGTTTGTGTAACAAGATTAATCTATCGCAGTTAGTCAGTTAAGTTCCATATGTGAAACACGCTTAGGTGATCACGTCTGGGCAGAAGATTTTCCCGTAGTAGTTTGCCATTACTTTCTACGGTAGACTGGTTTGCCAACCCAGACTACAAAACCCAATCTAGTCCTGTTATTTAACCCACAAGTTGAGAGAAAGAACGGATTAATAGCTTTCCCGCAGGTATTTGTGCGTAAGTGAATACAACGAATTTGACTGGAATTCGAACTCGGCTCTCCAAGGTTTCGTTCCGAGTAGATATCCACTGCACCGCAAAACAAATCTCCATCTTAAACTACGTTGATTAAATAAAGGGTTTAGTTAGAAATTCGCGGGAAACTGATTTATTACACAAGGGAAATATATCCGAAACGTTGTTATAATGACAACAACGATGAAGTTATTAGTCCGAATGAAAACATAATAAATAATGATAATTTCTCATTCAAGAAATTCGGGGATAAAAGGGTTGACATGTCGAAAATCAATTTAAGTTAAAACCCAGCAAATATATATATATATATATATATATATATATATATATATATATATATACGCTCTCACACCCTGATCTGATTGATCTGTCGCCAATTCGGTCGGGTTTCAATCCTGGGTTAAAAAGCAATCGGAGACTAACCGTACTGATGAGCTGTGATACAGCGAAACAGATCTGTCTGCGGATGACAATATATATATATATATATATATATATACACACACATACACATACACACACACACACATATATATATATATATATATATATATAATGAAAATATTTCAATAATTCGAAAATGAATATGTGTTTCAAAATGGTAGATTAGAAAAAGCATTATATTACAATAAGTATAAAATTAAAAGATTACGTATAAATTATGTAAGTTGTTTCTGTCTAGAACGATAACCCGAAACGTAGCTATAAAATGTTGTACTCTAAACGGCATTCGAGCAGGGCTCAAATCGGATGAAACTTCTTATTGCAATGCTACTATTAGCTGTTTCATTATCAGAAAACAATCAGCATTCGATGACATAGCAACCAGTGCTACCTTCCACTAGAATTTTTGAAATCTTTACACTAAATCAATCTTTCGAGCAAATGATTTCCTGAAAGTTTAGTTACTTTTTCCAGTGGAGAGATGCAAAATAATATTATCTCCCTTTCGTTGAGAGAAAGTCACGAGAATCACGTGACGGCCAGTGAATGACATCAGAAAATGCAGTGACTAAAGGCAGTTATGATATAAAACCCGCAGAAGAAGGACGTCCCTGGTGTACATTACAGAAAAAAAAAGAAGAAAGAATAGAACATCATCACCAGGTTCATTTAGATTCCCCTGTTACCTCAGGTTTCCCTTCAGGGAAGATTACAACTAAGGCTCCTTTTGTTGTATACTTGAGATTATTTCTCTGTGTGACAAATGTATATACTCAGATTATTGACCAATGATACGAAGATATACGGGTTCACCTCTGAAAGTCTTGACGATAAGAAATTGGCAGCTGACCACTATTCTCATCTTACACTAAATTCTCAATGGGAAAAAAACTGACTAATTACATTCAATGCCTCGAAAACCAAACTACCGCAGGTCACTATGTCTCCTCGAGGTGCCAACGTGACATGAGATAATAAAACTCTCATCTGACCTCAAGTTCAACACGTGCATACAACCCATTACGAAAGATTCAGATAAAATGGTCGGCTTTCTTGTACTGCTTCAGTAAGTACCTGACTCTTCAGGTTATCCTCTACCTTTTATCTAAGAGAGATTTAGTCAAAAATGGCGTACTGTTTAAGCGGGAGCTGCCCACTTCTCACTTTCCAGGTTTGATAGAATTCAAAACCTCTCCGAGTACTTATGATTGACAAATTATTTTCAACCCCCAACCGCTTTCTCGCACAGTATGGATGTGGCGAGCCTTTCACCGGTCTATCGCTAATATTATGATTAGTGCTCAGACGGACGACCTTTGCTGGTCCCGTAAAGTTTAACCTTCACAGTTCGGAACCAAAATTCTATTTATATTGCAGAAATCTACAAACATAATCTGCGCTTTCTATTGGTAAGAGTTACGTTCCACTTGAAGAGCTTCTTTCCGCAATCTACTGCTCGATGTAAGCGGCTCAGAAATGGATGTTTTCCCAATGACTTAAATATTAAACTGTTTTAGTCTAGAGTTAACCATTATCTTCCCTCCCATACTTATAAAGTATTCCTTACAGTAATCCTCTACCTCGAGTAGCTCCATGACCTTGTACATGGTGAGCATTACTGTAAGAAAAAGCCGAAATACAACGATGAATGCCGAAATAGAACGATGAATGCCGAAATGAAACGATGAATGAATATTTGAAATGCTTGGTACTTACTAAGTTTTTACTGTATTTTTATAATGGATTCAGAATAAGGCTTATTACAGCGGATAGTTAACTATTACAATTTTAAAATGCAGTATCTGCAAGACATGATTCTCCCCAGCTACATTTATTATATTTCAATTGTCATGTCTCCTTGGAAAAGGTAGTAGAGGGTTTTCTAGTTACTTTCTTCTCAATTTGCAATTTAGAGATTTACTTTATATTTGATTGGTTAGTCTACTTGCTTTTAAAAACATAGCAAAAGAAAGAAGAAAATGGCACATGCCCTTTCCAAAGTTCATTTAAGCAAAAGGAAACTCAACAGACGAACACAGAATTTGAACTCGTCTTGCTGAGACAAATCTTTCCGCCGATAGATTTACACTAAATGCGCAATGTGCGTTATTGCAATGAAGACTCTTAAATCAACTCCCACACCTAAAGAGATATTCAATCTATTTTCTGAGGTTTTCCTTAATTAACTACACATTGATATATATATATATATATATATATATATATATATATATATATATATATATATATTACAGCCGCTTTTGCAAACATTTTTCATTTTATGTTTTATTTTTTTTTTATTTCTAATCTTTATGTCAGCAAATCTAACGGACGTATTATTACTTTATTCTGACGAGAAATAAGTCCTCTCTACCTTGATATATGTCTCCACCCTGAATGAATTGTATTTTTCTCAGAGGGAAGATATGTTTCGATTATTTTTTCTTAAAATTGCGCAATTGTTTTTACGTGATCCTCCCCACCCCATTTGCAAATTGCAGTCGATTGATGTTTCTCAATTTACGCATGCGCATTCATTTTCTGCTCGTTTGTGTCTCGGCTGCTCAGTCTTCCCGGCAGCCATATTTAACGTAGAGAGAGTTTTTCCTATACGTCACGTTACTTCATCGCTTGTTGCGTATATATAAATCCAAAAAGAAAAATAAAGATGCTGAAAAATAGTTTCAGCTTCGTCTTATCCAGAGTATATAGATGAACGAAGTAAAAAGAAGCTGAATTAACAGTATGTGAGTGTCGATGTGGCTTGGGTTGACGAGAAGGATATCAATTTGAAAACAATTTCCCAACTTTGATGAGTTTTTACGTACCGCCAAGGGCATTTGGGGAATGTTAAATAAGAGGAAGTTGACGGTTAAATCTGAGAGAAGAGGGTTAAATCTGAGAGAAGAAGAGGAAGAAGTTAAAAGAGAAAGGAAATGAAAAAATTGATTTGCGTTCAGAGACGAGGGAAAAGCTAAAATAGATAGATTGATAGATAGATAGATAGATAGATAGATAGATAGATAGGGAATGAGAAAGACAGATAAATCTACAAGAAAAAGAATGAGAAGCTGATATATATATATATTATTGGGGTAGCATCTGCATTTAATAATTACTAAGATTCCTGTAATCCTTGGTTCTATTAAGTCCAACTGAGATCGGATCATGAAACTTTAACTCATTAGTGCACGAATTTCCATTTTTAGAGACGGTTTTACCTTAAATTTACAATCCACCTACTTGATAGATTGGGCTAATGTAGCTGAAAATTTAAAGGAACGTTATGCAAAAATTATGGGTCAATTTTACTATTATTATTATTATTATTATTATTATTATTTTTTTTTTTTTTTTTACATATATCATAAAAACAGTTCAAGAAAAAATGACCATTGTTAGCTAGTTAGTTTAAAAAAGGCATTCAATCGTCAAGGTTTAGTCGATTTTCCGAAAGGGTGGTCTTCGTCTATTTTCTTACTCTCTGTCTTCTATTCTCTCTCACTATCACTTCCTTTGTCTGTCTGTCTGTCTGTCTGTCTGTCTCTCTCTCTCTCTATTTATATATATATATATATATATATATATGCATAATGTATATTTGGGGAGCAATTTTTCTTCTAAAAATTTTCGTTTAAAACGACCGAGAAGGAGATTTTTTGAATTTTTTTTTTAAATTTTTACAGCATTCTTAAATGTTACCTTTTTGCTGGAGATAAGTAATGTAAAAATATTCCATAATTTTTAGATTTCCAAGCTCTTTCAGCCACTTCACTAGCCATTTAC
>JBBBDQ010000727.1:4115000-4172500 GCA_037127315.1 Ascarosepion bandense | reverse complement strand
AATTTCAACGTTGCTTTGTGTAATTGAAAGAAACATTAAGTTTTTAAATATCGAGGGCAATTTAAGCGATAACTTTAATAATATTTATGTTTAAAGATTTCATCATTCGTATCATGAAGTCTTTGGACACAAAAGATGAGATTCTTTTTGAGGAGGAAGAATAAAAGAAATCTGTAGACGATCATGAACCCAAAAATGAAGAAGACATCTGCTACGCTGACAGAATAGCTTAAGCCATTATTTATCTTTGATACGCACAGACGTGAATCATAACAAAATTAACTTAACACGTTTTTTCTATCAACTCATTTTTTCTGGACGGTAGCCATTAATGAGTTACAGACAGAAATGTATAATTGATACTATTTTCATAAACATATAATAATTTTTTATCATATTACTGCAAGCAAAGCAATGGTGCACTAAGATGCAAGTGGTTACTGAGAGTGAAAAAAAATACTCAGATGTTAATGAGGAGAAAGGTCAATAAATGAACAGTGTTCAGGAACGCAGAAGATGACGATCGACATTGAATTAAAATTTTTGAAGATTGTACATAATATGTAGGATGTGCGTTGTGGTACAGTGGATATCAGCTCGGAACGAGAAGCCGGGGAGCCGCGTTCGAATTCCAGCTCAATCCATTGTATTCACTTACGCGCAAATACCCTTGGGAAAGGTATTAATCCGTCTCTTCCTTCCGGTTATGGGTTAAATAGCAGGACAGTTTGGGGTCTATAGCCTTGGTCGGCAACCAGTCTACCGCAGAAAGCAATGGCAACCTACTGCGGGATAATTTTCTGCCCAGTCAGTCATGTCTCTTTCGAGACATGATCGCCCAAGCGTGTATCAGGTATGGCACATAACTGACTGACTGACATAACATGTAAGAAAAAAACAGAAGATATTTTCATAGACTAAAAGTGCGGGAAAATAAACTATTAGAATAAAACTTACGGTTACATCTAACTAGTTGAACAGCAAAAGGATGAGATCTAGTATACAGTTAAACTGACGTGGTTAAATTACCAATGAAAAGAACTCATTAGAAAAAAAAATGACATAAAATTATTTAGAGAAAAGGTAGAAGGAAGCCACGTCACCGAGCTGAGAAATTGACTGATATCGAGATTCCAGCTAAGGACAAATAACGAGATTTTTTGTTTAAATTATAATTAATATCAGTTTTTTTTAAAAGAAGCTATACTTAATAGGGTCTTCATTTAGAAAGCTATATAATTCATTGCCATCAGTTTTAATTACAGACCCGCATTCTAGGTGTTGATATAAACGTCACCTGACACTATAAAATGATAGCCTATTTTTCATTTTGAAAGATCCTAAACATGCTGAAAAGAAAAATTCCAATGATGTAACTTGCACTCGAACGAAGGAGGGAGAAAATGGTGAAAATCTGTTCAGTTAATGGAATACATAACAGAATTTGATAAGGAGACTTTGCAACCCGGAAATGAAACAATTCCAATGGTTTTACAGATACAACGAACGTTGGCGATCACAGCTCTTCACAATTTCCCTGACCTTTGTACTTCATAGTAAAGTTTATCTATTTTCATCTCTTTTTAACCCTGTTCTTTCACAAATTTACTCAAGTCCACTAGGAAAATTCTTCTTCTTCTAGGTGCCCTATCCCGTCAGGACGTAGGCGATCATGGCTTTCTACGTCTCCCTATCCTTGGTGGCTCTTAGCACGCCTTCTCCTGTTACAACATGCAACCCTCCTTCCATCATCCACTTGATTAGACCCTTCAAATATGTTATCTGTTGCTTTCCTCTGTCTCATTTCCCCTCTATCTGGCCTGTTAGTATCAGGTTCTCCAAGCCCTCCTTCCTCATTGCATGTCCCAAGAACTTCAGCTGTCTCTTTCTGATGCTCAGTATTAATTTCCTTTTCGTTTAATCATTTCCAAGACTTCAAGGTAGGTGATGCTTTGTTATTTTTTTCGTCTCCCTTGCCTTAAATTTGTCCTGTGAGTATTAATTTTTTAAGTCCCCCTTCTTCATTATGTAGCCTGAAATTTCAGCTGTCTATGTCTTATTTGAAGTATATTTGTTCTTTTTGTTTACATTTTCTCTAAAACATTGTCGTTATTCACATGTTCGATCTATGACATTTTCAGTATCCTTTTGTATATCTACATTTCTGTTGCTTAAAATCTTTCCTTCATCTGTGAGAAGATTGCCCAGTAGTAACTGTCCTATCAGTCAGTCAGTTAAGTGCTATAGGTGGGACACCTCGACGTGGTGTAATCTTGTTTCCTAGAACCAGTTACAAGTGAGTAGTGAGTTCGATCCTCACTTGAGTCCCATACTTTCGGCCTTGTGCCACATCTAGAAAATCAGCTTAAAATTTATTGCATGATAAATAAAGTTAAGGGCTATACTTGATGCACGTTTTGGGCGATCATGTCCCAAAACAGACATGAGTAACTGGGCAGAAGATTATCCCGCAGTAGGTTGCTATTACTTTCTTCGGTAGACAGGTTGCCGACCAAGGCTATAGAACCCAATCTATCCTGTTATTTAACCCATAACTAGAGGGAAGAGACGGATTAATATCTTTCCCAAGGTTATTTGCACGTAAGTGAATGTAAAGAATTCACTTGGAATTCGAACTCGGCTCCCCGATTTCTCGTTCTGGGTCGTTATCTGCTGCACTACAACGCACATTGCGTAACAGTTCGAATCTCTTTTCTTTTTTTCTAACGAATTTTCTTTCTTTTTTCTTAATACTTTGCTTAGCTTTTAAAAGGCATGTTTCGTAATTCTAATGTTACTCCTTCTTTCAGTTTAGCACATTCTGTCCCTGTTAAGCCCTCCAAATTGTTGTACGTTTGATTTTAGTATATCCAATTTTTAACTTGCCTGTTGGATTTTTACTTTTGCTTCTACCATGTATTCTGTCATCTTGCAATTGATATTAACCCTTTCTTCTCAATTACTTTAACTACCTTCCTTAGTTATTGTAACTTCCTTTCATTTTCTACTACCAACACTATGTCAACTGCCTACCTTATATTGTTAAGACTGTGGTCTACTCCTGGTAAAACTTCTAATTCTCTCAGAATAGAAAAAGGATAACACTCTTGATAGACACTAATATGTTACTTGCCAAAGCTAAGCAACATCGATTCTGGTCAATATCTAGATGGGTGGCTGGTTGAGAATACCAGATTCCGTACGCTTGGTATGTGCGGTGGTGTAATGGATAACATCTCAGAATTAAAAATCAGGGAGTTCTAATTCCAGTATGGTTCTCTATATTAACTTAGCGTAAATACTCTTAGGAAAAAAGTATAAATCTCCGTTTTTTATCCCCAGATATAGGTTAATTAGTAGGACTTATATCAGTAAATCATTATTATCTAAAAATAAAAATCTTACAATCTAAAATCGTTTAATTGCTTTAAATAACCTGCAAAGAGTTGATAATCTTTAAAAAATTAATTAATCTATCAATCATTTTATTGATTTTGATTATTATATACACTTGTTTAGTTTCACTAATTTAATGATTCTTCGTTTTTTTTAATGTTCTTTCTTCACTTTCTTTCTTTTTGCTTTCTTTTTGTTCTTACTTATCGTCTATCTCTTCATTTTCCTCTTTTTTCTTTTCTGTATTTTCTTTTTCTTTGTATTCGTTTCTTCTGGAATTTCTATTATTCTTTTCTCTTTTACTTCATTTCCTTTTTTTTACTTATTTTCTTATTTCTTACTTTCATAGTCTTCTTTTATTTTATTTTCCCTCTCCTCTTTCTTCTTTCTCCTCTAGTTTATCTCTTATTTTCCCCCTAAGTTTTTAATAATTATTATTATTTTCTTCTACTTTCTCTTTCTTTTTATATGTTTTCTTTTCATATTACCCTCTTTATTGCTTTGTTTTGCTTCTTTTTCTTCTTTCGATTTTTTCATTCTTAACGTCAGTCTATTAAGTGCCATAAGTGATACACGCTTGGGCGATCAGGTCTCTTTCGAGACATGACTGACTGGGCAGAAGATTATCCCGCAGTAGGTTGCCATTGCTTTCTGCGGTAGACTGGTTGCCGACCAAGGCTATAGAACCCAATCTGTCTTGTTATTTAACCCATAACTGGAAGGAAGAGACGGATTAATATTTTTCCCAAGGGTATTTGCGCGTAAGTGAAAGCAATGAATTCAGCTGGAATTCGAACTCGGCTCACCGATTTCTCGTTCCGAGCCGCTACCCAATGCACCACAACGCACATTCTTAATATACTCTCTCGAATTTTTTTCCTCTTTTATTATTTAATTATCCTTCCCTTTTATTCTTTCTTACGGTTTCTCTTTCCTTTCTTATTTTCTCTTTCGTCTCTTTTTCCATTTTGAGATTAACATTTTATTCCGTCTTTCTAATTCTTTCTGACCGTTATTGTTTTTACATCTTTTTAAGTTCCTAAGCTTTATTTTTATTTCCCATATTCTTCTTTTTTCTTTTGACTTTTATCTTCTCCTTGTCTTGTTTCTCCACATCCCTCTCTTTGTTTCCATTTTCTTGTTGCACTTCCGTTTGCTATACAACTTCATCTTCCTGCCTCGTCACTGTTATTTTTTTTTCCTGTTAGTATTAACATGTCTTAATTTAGACTTCCATTTTTGGTTGTTATTCGAGATCCTCAATGTTGATACCGCAAGGTGCATCGTTATAATAAAACGTTATGTATACTTCTTTAGCTTTCTCTACTCACCAACATTGTTTTTTTACTTCTTCTTTATTGGTTCTTTTATTTATTATTCATTTTATCTCTTCTACTATTACTTCTTATACTACTACATATTAGTGCAATTATTAATATTAGTACTACTAATAATAATACAATTCCAGTTTCTGTTTGTAGCGCTTTGCTCTTTGATTTTTTCTACTTCTTCATCTTCTTGTTAATTATATTATTTCTTATAATCATTATTCCTTTTTCCCGATTCTTCTTTCTTTTTGCTTCTTTTACTAGTATGACTACTACTAATACTACTAGTACTAATAAAATAATAAAACGTTCCGTTCCTTCTCCTTCATATTCTATTTCTTCTACTATAATATTGTAGGATGTGAATAGCGTACGATCGGAGCCATTCGTGTTGTCCCACTCCATTCGTCAAGCATTCGGAGTCTTTGTTTCGCAAGTTAAAGGTTAATCCAGTCATATACTGAATCTCCTTATCTGGAGATACCACATCGGCTAATTGTTCGGCCTATTTTGATGACGTTTCTCTTCTTGTGTCGAACAAGGCCGAGATTGACGAAGAGATCCGAGTGTCCGGGACGGTGCCATGGGTTAATATCAACCGCGATAACTCTGGTGGCTTACGGCTGAGCCCGTAGAAGAGAGTTTATTTACCTGAGCTTTTCCTCTTAACGGGTAGACCGGTAAAGATATTCGGCGTTTGTCATTCGCCAAACTTGAAGACTTCCACTTTTTGTTTACGTTCTTGCTTTGGAGCCTTTGTTTCGCAAGTTAAAGGTTAATCCAGTCATATACTGAATCTCCTTATCTGGAGATACCACATCGGCTAATTGTTCGGCCTATTTTGATGACGTTTCTCTTCTTGTGTTGAACAAGGCCGAGATTGACGAAGAGATCCGAGTGTCTGGGATGTACCCTGGGTTAATATCAACCGCGATAACTCTGTTGGCTTACGGCTGGGCTCGTAGAAGAGTGTTTATTTACCTGAGCTTTTCCTCTGAACGGGTGGATCGGTCAAGATATTTGGCGTTTGATTAGGTTTCGAACTCTTGCTAGAAATGAATTGGTCGGAAGTGCGGTAGAAAGCTCAGGGTGCAGTTTATCTGTCGTCCCATGAGGAATCTTTCTTTAAATGGAAGGCGGAAGAATTTGTTTCTCATATCTAACCAATTCTCTTTTATCGACTCTTTGTGCTTTTACTCCATTATGCCATACGAATGCAGTTAGTTAAGGTCTTGTTTTCTCTTTTAGATAAGCAAGGTTCCCAACGTATATCGGCATATCTGTTACCTCCAACATTCTGTAAGCGGTCTAGGTATACCTAGCGCTGTGATTCATCAATATACGCGTCGCATCGTGTCTTTGATCGAATATGTTAACAAAGAGATTGGAATGGCGAATTTTGGAAGAGAGACACCAGTAAAAACCTTTAATCCCTGAGACGTGTGGGCTCATGCGAGGAGTTTATCTTGAGGTGAATGCCATTCTATCAACAATGTCGGTTAACTCTCAAATTTCTCTTACGGGCGACGGATGGTCTTCGAGGTCTAGGCATTAAGCGTAAGGAATTATATCAGGTGTTAGCGAGGTGTACGTTCAAGATGGTCTCATTGGCGAGCTCGATTTAACGAAACAGGAGGCTTGCTTTATATGGCCTTATGCGCTTTTGTTGAAATGCGAAAGACCCTCTGTAGACAAAATAATTTCTTCAAAATACTTTCTTTTTCGTCTACTGCTGTGAGTCGATGGGGACTTTGGGTCATGACTTCTTTTGCTCCAAGTTCTTTTTACCTGTGGTGCTTATTTTATTGAAGACATCAGGGTCCGCATAATGCGCGGAAATTTCTTTGTCCTTGACTTCAGTTCTGTTCGTAGCAATGTGGTAAATTCGTTAACTCAAACTAAGCATTATGCTATTGTACTTTCTTGATGCTATGCGAGTCGTGATATGGACGATGCGACAGAAGCTATTCTAAGGAAAAGAGAATTTTACCTATTCCCAAATCTTTTAGTATCAGATTAAACTCAATATCAAAACAGAAATTCGACGACTCTTTCCATCAGAATTCGGCAAAAGCTTGATGAGTCTTGCGCGTATCTGTCATGTGAAAGGGGCTAAGTGGCATTTAGATGCCGGTTATATACCAAGATACTGCGAGCCCGAAATTAAACATTGACAACCTCGCCCAAAATAGGGTAGTTTAGGCTAGTTAACTTAGCTACAGGGATGTGTCCTCATTGGCCACTTTTGTTTTTGTTTTTGTTCTCATTTTCTTTAGTTTAATTCCCTTCCTCTATCCACTTTAGGTGACGAGAAATTTCAGTTCTCTGGTGGATGTGGAACACTTTTCGTTTTTTGAGTGTGTTCTTTCGTATTTGTTGTTGTGTCTGAATAAGTGTGCATTTGTGTGTGTGATTGGTCGAATGATTTTTTAAAATTAATCTGTCCAGCATTAATTTTATCCAGTAACTGGTATGTGTTCCACCATAAAGAATCGGGGGTGGAGGTACATTACTTACATTACATTTATTTTCTTTTTTTATGTTGTGGTGCAGCGGATATCGGTTCGGAACGAGACATCGGAGAACAGATTCCGAATTCCAATTGGATTCGTTGCATTCACTTACGCGCAAATACACTTGGGAAAGGTGTTAATACGTTGCTTCTTCCTCTAGCTATGGGTTAAATAGCAAGGCAGGTTGGGTTCTATAGCCTTGGTTGACAATCAGTCTAACGCAGTAAGTAATGGCAACCCACGAGGGAAAATTCTCTTCTCAGTTAGTCATGTTTCTTTCGAGACAGGATCACCCAAGCGCCTATCACATATGGCACTTAACTGACTGAATGATTGATCATGCATATTGTAAATATTCATTGGGACTTTTATTTTCAATGTTGTTATTCTATTCCAGTATTTGTCGATTAGTTAGAGTCTTTGAGGTATTATGGAGGTTATACTGAGAACAGTAAATTAGAAAGTGGTATGCAGGTTAAAAGTTATTGTTTGTTTGAGTCAATAATTGTGGGTAGCTAAATTTAGGGTAAGATAGTAGATTACAAGCCTTATCTATCCCCACTTTTGGCCTCGTACTACATTTCTTGTATTTACAAAAAGTAAATATTAGTTCATTAAAATTTACTTTTAAGCCAATATGAATTATCTCTAACAATTCTACTATAGCTATATGTTCTATCTTTTTAATTTTTACTACAAAAGCTACTTCTAATAATGTTTCAGCTTTTTTCTTCTTTCTTTGTCTTTTCCACTATATCTCCGTTTATTACTTCTTCTTCTTTTTCTTCTTCTTTTTCCTTTTTCTTCTTCTTTTCTTCTTCTTCTTTGTCTTTATCTTCTTTGTCTTCTACTAATACTACTGTTAATGCTGCTATTACTGTTTCTTATTCTATTATTGATGCCCATCCACATTTGATTTTTTCTTCGACATCCCATGTACCTTTTTCTTCCCTCACTCTAAACCTCCTGCACACCAGTGGCATTTCTGCCTTACTTGGGGTGAAATGATTATTAAAACATTCTATCTTTTCTTACTTCTTCTATGACTAATAATACTGCTACTACTAATAATACTAGTACTGCTACTAACAATAAAACTTAATATTCATTTTTCTTCTTCTTCTACTATTTATTTTCTATTCATCTTCTTTTTCTACTTTTACTTATTCTAACACCTTTTTCTTTTATTATTTTTCTTCTCTCTTTTATTCGTCTATTTTTTCTTATTCTTCTTTTTACTCTGCATTTCTTCATCAGTCTTGGAAGAAAAGATACAGTCGTAGTTTACAGTTGCCTTCTTCATATTTTTCTATTCAGGGATATCCTTCTCTTGGACTGATTGCTATTGAATGAGGAGGTTAGTTACTCTATTATTTAGCCCACATATAGGTGGTTTTGTAGAAATAAATTCATGTCTTTCCAAAGGCATTATCGCAAAAGTTAACGTAACATACTTTACTTACAATTACTTAAATACGCTTTCTATCTGTTTCTCCCTTGTAACTGAATATGTATTGTTTATTTGATTAATCCAGGTTCTTAAATAATTACATAATTACAATCCCGTTTGACAAGAAGAATTTTACTTGAAAAATTATATCTAAACTTATTTATAAATGGAACTTTGTCTGTGTGTGTGTATGTGTGTCCGTTACCTATAGACTCCGAAACAGCCTGGCCGATTTTCTTGAATATTTACACAGTTGTACTATAAGCGTCTGCGAGTGTTCTTAGCTAGGTTTTGTGTCAAGGTACCACCGATAAATATCGAAAATCGATAATCGAAAAAATCGGGTTATAGAAGGAGTGGTCCGATTTTAATCAAATTTGATACACTCATAGACAAAGACATAAGAAATGATATTCAGAAGTTTCAAGGTTGCAGGTCTTACAATAGTGCAGAAAATCGATAATATATATATATATATATATATATAAGGCAAGATGTTTGTGTGTGTTTGTTTATCTGCCTGTATGTCTGTATTTTTTCAGCCATTTTATTTATGTTTTTGCTTCGAGTTTGACTCTAAGTAGGTATAATTGTAATTCTTAGTCTCAGCCATGATACCATTTACTCAGAGGACTTATTTAGCCTTCAAAATTCAGTTTACGGCGAAAAAAACTTATTTGATATCGATACCAGGAAATCAAAATTTTTCTTATATCCATTCATTTTTCTTTCAGTTTACGGTTTCGCTTTAACTGGAAACAACTATTGCTTTTTAGTCTTTCGTGCCAACGTCCAATGAGTTTGAGCTCCAGGACCATGGATTAGTTTTAAAGCTTTCATTACACCCGAACAACGCCGGGCTATGCTGCTAGTATACATATATATTTATCTTTTCCTTTATTTCCTATTTATGTCCAACAATTAGTAATTAGTCTCGTAAACAATTGCTAATAATATCAACCTTTAATGGGTGATTTATACACATGATCTTTTGCAACAACTAAACGTAGTTCAGTAAATCTTCATATTTATTTTTATTTTTCATGTTTTTTATTGACTACTACTACTATTATTATTTCTTTTCATTCTATTTCTTCTTCTTTTGTTCTTTTTAATAGTATTTATTCGAGAAGTTCTGTGTATCGTCCCACATGTTTAAGTCAATTATGACATTATCATTGTTATCGCCAAAATTTGTTTATGCAATTGTTACAAAAAATACAAATTATTCTTATTTCAAAAAACCGGCTTTAAATACCCCTCCATTCTTGATAAGTCTTAAAACAATATAAATCTATTTCCTATTTCATGTTCTTGCTTTTTCTAATCGTATTTATTCAACCTCCATTTCTTTTTAGATTTCTTCTTCATTTTTTCTATTTTTTCTTCCTCCTCATTCTATTTTTATTTATTGCTTTTGCTCTTGTTGTTGTTATTGTCTTTCTTTTTTTTTTCTTCTTCTTCTTCTTCTTCTACTACTACTACTACTACTACTACTACTACTACTACTACTATTTCTCCACTATTGCACTTAAAGAAAAAGTATCAAGGTCAATCTCTGATGCCAGCGATATCCTAAAATGAAAGTGTCAAAGGAACTAGACAATTTCCTGCACTACTTGTATGTTCCTAGGAGGGAACTTCTGGTTAAACTTAGTAACCTGCAATTGCATTCAGTATAATTTGAATATATTTTGTGTTACAAATTTATTGGCTTCTTTTTTCTTGATTAGAAATTTTGCGGTATTTGCAAGAATAAAGAATTTAATAAACTCAAAAACTGATGGAGGAGAAAACGAGATAACCGATTCATTTCTTGCTACAGTGGGATGCGGTGTTGTGAAGAAAATTCCGACAATGTGTTATCCGAGTGAGTTAGAAGAAATGAGTGAGTTTGAAGAAATGATTGTGAAAGTCATAAAAAAGAACATAAGACAAAGAAAAGAAGATTGGTAATAGCGAAAAGAACCAAGACAAGCACTACAGGAATCCATTATGCAATACTTCTATAGATTGAAAGAACGAGTAAAGTATTGTGAATTTTGAAAAATTGGGAACTCATGAAATGACTACAAAAAATGAATGAATTCTTCTGAGTTTAACTTAAGGCTTGCAAGACCAAAACCACAAGTGAAAAATACCCGAAAGTTTTTTAAAGGGGTTTTATTCTTTCAAATGGGCACGTTGCTTTGAACATCTACTGAGACTCATGTTCGTCTCAGATCTCAGTGGAACTCATATCAACTGTAGTATCATATGCAAATGAAGAGACTAGTATTTATAGAGAGTACTTGAAGAAGTAGAATGGAAAATAGCCTGTCGTCACAGAGGACATGCAGAGCTGTGCTATAACTACTGCTGCTCACATTGATATGCGAAACATAACAATGGCATTGCCAATAGGATCCATGATTTCATTAGACAACCCAGAACACGAAGAAGCATGGGTGAGAATTTTTGTGGCATTTGAAAGAGTAAAGAAATTAAAAGACTGATGGAAGAGAAAATGAGATAACCGATTCATTTCTTGCTACAGTGGGATATGAAGCAGTGAAGAATGTTTTGACAATGTGTTATCTGAGTGAATTAGAAGAAATGATGATTGAGCAAATTGTAAAAGTTATAAAATAAAACATAAGACAAAATGAAAAGAAAAAAAAGATTGGTAATAGCGAAAAAAAACAACAACAATTTTTTGGAAACAAAACAAACTACACAGGAATCCATTATACAATACTAACATAAATTGAAAGAGCAAGTAAAGTATTGTGAATTTAAAGGGAGCAGATTAAATAACTACAGAAGTTGACTTAATTCTTCTTAGGTTAATTGAAGGCTTGCAAAACTAAAAACACAAGCATAACACGCCGGGATGTCTGCAAAGTAGCAAAAAGAGATTGGAAGTTAGCGTCGAGTTTTTGCAACGATTAGTTGATTAGAAAATTTAATCAACCAAAAGAAGAATTCAAGACACATAAGTCGAGCACTCCCAAATCCATAATTAAATATAAATATTGTAGAAAAGTAATTTCAGAGATAAGTATAAACGTCCGACTTTGGGAAAAATAAGTTCAAATTGAAAAAAGAAATAATTTTCAAAAGGTATGCAAATACGCAAAGCAAATAAGAAAATTAGAAAATGCTAAAACCCACTCTGAAGAAGCTAGATTATTTACAATGAACACACAAAAGAATAGAGAAAAGTAAGGATAAATATCCAAGTATTTGACAACCAAGTGGATACAGGCAGTGAAATTACGCTGATAGAAGTAAATTCTGGAAAAAATTAGGACAAACAAAATTAAGAAACAAGTAAGCAATTTCATGGAACGACCATGGAACGACCATAAAACAATTTTGAAGCCGACAAGCGCTTTGAAATAATTCCAGTTAAAGTTGTATCATGCAAAAATGATCACGGATTATTAAGGATTGGTGTATTAAAAGTAGATACAGCGAGATTAATCAGTTCCATGGAAGCAAAAGGAAATGCAGCAGGATTGTTGAAAGGCTATAAAGCAAGCATTCGAATGAAGTTTCAGTTCATATCGTACTTTGGTAGTAGTAAAATTAAGCAAAATGCTTCAGCAAAGCAGACTAGAAAGAGTAACTCAAGATGGAAGTAATTAGGCGTTACCGATAGTCGTGATAACAAAAACTGGCGGAGATTTAAGGATATGCGGCGATTATTAGAGGTGAATTGCCCGATATGACCAGACTCGTTTCCGTTGCCAAATATCAAATCTGCAAGCCACAAATTAGCAAAAACGGAGTACTTTGCAGAAATTGATCTCAAGTTAGCAATTAAATAGACAATTGACGAAAATTCTAAGGAAATAATCACGATAAATATCACTATAGGCTTATTACGATAGACTCGTCTACCGTTTAAGATAAATATTTCCAGCCATATTTAAAAAACAAACAATAAAAAGAGTTTTATTTGGAAAAAATGATGATAATAAACCAGGATTATATTAGTATAAGAGTGATCATTTAAGAAGAGTTAAATATAAAACAGAGCAAATTTTGATGAGATACAAATGGCAGACTTGACCTTAAACAAAGAGAAATACAATTATGACTGTAAGAAGATAACAGATCTAGTATATCAAATATCAAAAGAACGCATATCACTTGATAATAGACTAACAAAGAAAATAACAGAAATAGCTGCTCCAACAAATAAAAAAGATTTAGAATCCTTTCTGGGACTGATAAATATACCAAGATACAGCGACATAATAAAACCATTTGCAAAGTTACGCAAAACAAACAAACAAACAAACAAACAAACAAACAAAAAAACAATGAATTTGAGTTAACACAGACGCAAACAATCGCTTTTGAAACACTAATGATTATTTTTAGAAGCAAACCAATAAAAAAGTGTTCGATCCCCCACTCCAAAAAAATAAATAAATGAATAAAATAACGTTAACCATGGACGCAAGTGAGAAAGCAATTGCTTATGTTCTATCACAAGAAGAATACCCAATCATGTACACATCAACCTGTTAACCTCAGCAGAAACTAACTACTCGAATATTGAAAAACAAAAAACAAAAAAAAAACAAAAAAAAACGATAGCAATTAGTTAGAGCATGGAGTGGGCACGAAACATTCTGATAGAAAAATATTCTTATTAATACCGGACTGGAAACTATTAAAATTCATATTTAACCCGAGTAAAGAATAGCCAAAATCACATCGTCAAGGATGGGCAATAAAAAACATGGCATTCGATTTTGACATAGCGTACGCAAAAGGAAACACTATTTCTTATGTAGACGCTTGATCAAAATTGCAGTTCAAGAATGAAACAGAAGTAAGACAAGAAAATGCTGAAGATAAAATAATACACTGGGTGGAAACAGAGTTCTTCCTCTAAATATACTCAAAATAGAAGCAAAGCAAGATCCAGTATTAAGCAAAATATTAGAGAGAATAAAAATAAATATATTGAGTAACTGTTCGATGGCAGAGCGACGCTTTAAGGAAACAAAGCCCAAACTAACCATAGAAAATTACATTATATGCAATGATATAATCGTAGCTCTGCAAATATTGAGAAGAGACAAATTAAAGTACATTGTAGCATAAGAGCAACGCAAGTTGCAAGTGTGGCGCAAGGGATCAGAGCCATCGGTTATGGTCCATATGGATCACAAAAATATCAGAAATAGGGAATAATTCTTAGTATTTGTGGACTCATATTCAGGATGGCCAGAAGTTGTCAGAGTAAAAGGTAGAAAAGCTATCGCATTAAAACAAATACTAAGAACCATAATCTCAAGGAATGAAGTACCTCAGACGCTAATCACCCATAATGCATCCGAATTTTGCGACGAGAATTTATGTGCATGGTGAAAACAAATTGATGCATCCCCTAAAAGACAGCACCATATCACCCATAGTCTAATGACATTGCGAAAAGAATGACACAAACCCTGAAAATGGGATTAAAAGCATTCTCACCACTGAGGTCAAACACAGAAGCGTATTTACCATAAATGCTTCTCAACTGCAGATCTATTTTACCTGCAGGAAAGAAAACTGAGCCAGTCAGCAATATTGGGAATACAAATAAGTGCCCCCCCCCCCATAACTACGATACCGGTTCTCGTTCGATCACCGAAGTTAAGCAACGTGAGCCTGGTCAGTACATAGATGGGTGACCCCTTGGGAATACCAGACGCTGTAAGCGTTCAGTGACGGATGTGCGTTGTAGTGCAGTGGATATCGGCTTGGAAAGAGAAATCGGTGAGCCGAGTTCGAATTCCAGTTGAGTACCCAGCATTCACTTAAGCACTGGTAACCTTGGAAAAGGTATTAATCCGTCACTTCAATCCAGTTATGGGTTAAATTGCAGGATGGGATTGGTAGGCAACCCATCCAGTGCTGGTGTCACAATAAAAACACCCTTGGTAGCCCTGGCGAAGCATCAAGTTAATGAATTTCGCTATAAACTGCGCCAGGGTTCCAAATGCACAGGGAATACTGGATGGGTGTATTGAGTTCTATCTCAGTCGAGGCCGCAGGACGACGATGACTTTTGCAACGAGAGAAAAGGTAGGGTATAGAAAGAATAAAGAGACGAATCCAGAAGAAGTACATTTCATGATGCAAAAAAGCCACAACAGGTTATATTGGAAAAGAAGGGACAAATTATACTGGCACATACAGATCAGTTCAGAAGCAGAAACGAGTAGGAAAATGTAGAGATGGAAGATCAGGAACAAGCTCAACATATACTGGCATATGCGGATTAATTCAGAAGCAGAGACGAGCTGGAGGATGTGGGAATCTAAGGTCAAGAACAAGATAAGGCAGAATGTTATAAAAGTGAAACAGCAAGAAATGTAAGAAGGTGAGAATGAGGAAATGGGTGAAAAAGAGGAGAAAAATGAACGAATGAGAGACAATACAACATAGAAAATCATTAGGAGTAGTACGAAAAAAACAAACAAACAAAGATGTACGACCTCTTCGATTCAGGGAGGTGTAGTATCTTGTGCAAATGAGGAGACATGTATATACAGAGAGTACTTGGATAAGTAGAACAGAAAATAGGCTGTCGTCATAGAGGACTCGAAGAGCTGTGCTATAACGACTGCTACCTTCATCGCTATGCAAAATATAACATAATGAAAAGGCTCGCAACATAGCGTCTTTTGGAAAGAGACTGCGGCGTGTAAAATATATTGCCCCTGACAAGACCGAGTACAACTTTTCGAATGCTATCAAGGTAGGAAAATGCGGACTGATTTGATCCAGTATTGATATGACAGAACTAAGATAAATATATATTTCTGCTTTTATTGCATGGGCTATTGCTTGTTTGCTCCTTTATTTATTTTTTTTATTTACTTTTTTCTCTTTAAATATCACTTTCTTTGTTCATCGAAGTTGTTTTTCACTGATTCCCGTACGATTTTTGAAGTTAAGCCTTGTCAGTACCTGGAAGGTTGACCGCTTGGAAATATCAGATTACTGCAATTGTTAATCGAAAATACAGTTTCTAATTCACTTTAAGTTCGATATATTTGCTGACGCGCAATTACTCTAGGAAAGCGCATGAATCCCCCTTACCTCTACCCAAACTAAGCGGTATTTAGTAACACCGCTATCATTAAATTATTATTATCTCTTCAAATCTAAACTTATTTATAAATGGAACTTTGTCTGTGTGTGTGTCTGTGTGTGTGTGTGTGTCCGTTAACTATAGATTCCGAAACGACTGAACCGATTTTCTTGAAAATTTACACAGTTGTACTATAAGCGTCTGCGAGTGTTCTTAGCTCGGTTTTTTGTCGAGGTACCCCCGATAAATATCGAAAATCGATAATCGAAAAAAAGTCGGGTTATAGAAGGAGTGGTCTGATTTTAATCAAATTTGATACACTCATAGACAAAGACATCAAAAACTATATTCAGAAGTTTCAAAGTTGCAGGTCTTAAAATAGTGCAGAAAATTGATAATATATATATATATATATATATATATATATATATATATATATATATATAAGTCAAGGTGTTGGTGTGTGTGTCTAATCATCTACCTGAATGTCTGTAATTTTTCACCCTTTTTATTTTAGTTTTTGCTTCGGGTTTGGCTCTAAGTAGGTATAATTGTAGTTCTTAGTCTCAGCTATGATACCATTTACTCAGAGGACTTATTTAGCCTTCAAAATTCAGTTTACGATGAAAAAGACTTATTTGATATCGATACCAGGAAATTAAAATTTGACTTACATCCATTCATTTTTCTTTCAGTCTACGGTTTCGCTTTAACTGGAAACTACTATTGCATTTTAGTCTTTTGTGTCAACATTCAAAGAGTCTGAGCTCCAGAATCATGGATTAGTTTTAAAGCTTTCATTACACCCGAGCAACGCCGTGCTATACTGCTAGTATTCTTATAATCTAAAAAAATATTTTCTTGCTTTTAATAATCTGTAAAAGTTGATAAGCAGAAGAAAAGAAATCAGTGAATCAGGTGTTAATTTTCTCTGTCAGTTCCTTCTTTGTTTATCTTCTTCCTTCTTTTCGATCTATCAGCTACTTACTCGTTCATCTCACTTGGCCACCTTCTTTTTACTTTTAATCTCTCTCTACAATCGATCACTTTCACCATTCCGTTTTCATTCAGTTCTTCTTTTGAACATATGCGCTTCTAAAACAGTTACCTCGATTCAATTCGATTCCCGAGATCTCTGTACCTGAAATATTTTCTTTACTTTTTCTCTTTTCTTTATTAAAAAGCTCTTCTTGTTTTTCTCCCTTATTTTCTTTCTTTTTATCGTTGTCCCTCTTTATTTTTCCTTCTTTATTTCTCTCCTTTCCTCTGTATTATTTCAGAACATCTGTATGTTGTCTTTTACGATGCTTTTCTCTTTCGTTTATCTAAACTTACCAATAATATTTTTCCATCTATTTTCATTTACACGCTGTATTTTTCTGTCTAGTATACAACAGTTTGTTTTATTCAAATTGCTTTGTATAACTCGTTTTCGATTAATTAATTTTTTTTTATATTCGGCTTTCTATTGGATAGACTATTCCTGTGGGGAAAAAGCAACATGTTTTGAAAAGTCCTTTTCATTTAGTTTTCTGATGGTATTTATGCTTGAAACAAAAGGCTTAATTTGTACACATTTAACCAACGATGCACTAAGATGCCCACACCCTTAATTGAAAACACGAACAGGTATATGCACATTAATAAGCGTATAAAACATTGCCTGCATATTCATGAATAGTTATTATGATTTAAATAATAAATCATGAATGAATGAAGGAGCCATGGATTTCCCTTTGTATCACTTTTTTGAAATAGTTTGAAAAATACGAGAAACTTTTTAGCTTGATGAAAGCTGTTCGTGTGACATGGAAAAGGTCTGTCGCAAAAAAGTTTTACATCTAAGAACAAATCGAAATCAAAGTAAAGAGAAAACCATATGACATCCAAGGAAATTTATTTCAAAACCGTGTAAATAATAGGACAGGACAATGCCCTACAAAATCAAATTAATAAAGACAAAGTTACTCATGTTATTTCAGCAGAATTTTTGAAGCATTATTACACAAGAGATTGTTAAAACATTCAGAATCTGAATTTCTAAAAAAAATAAACTTAGTTTAGCAGGTCACGTTTTAAATGATGTGCTTTGCTACAGTAGATTTTTTCTAGTTGTAAAAAATACATACGTAACCAAATTTTGTAGTTATTGAGTAGTTACATTGGTTTTATATATATATATATATATATATATATATATATATATATATATATATATATTGTTATAAAAGACGGTAACGAGCGGTACGACAAAAAAGGTCTTAGGCGAAGGCATTCACTATTCGATAGTCGATTCCGCTCCAACCCGTGGCTTGCCTATATGTGTATTATTGTTAATTGTACCTTAGTACAATAAATCTGTATTTCTTATTCCTGATGTGAAGTTCCATTCTTCAATTGATCTTTTTATATTGTATTCCTTTTCGGGATATATATATATATATATATATATATATATATCCGAGTGAGTACAGAGCGAAGAAAGAAATTTTTTTCATCGTCCAAAAGATTAATTTAAAACAGTGCTCGATATATGATGTATAGAGCTGTGAATATTTATTATAAATTATATTTTAGAACATGTACATAATGTTTTCTATATATGTCCTCTACAATCATAGGTTTGTTTCAACGTTGGGTGTCCAAGGTTTCCTCCTGACGAAACGTTGGACACCCAACGTTGAAACAAACATATGATTGTAGAGGACATATGTAGAAAACATTATGTACATGTTCTAAAAAATAATATATATATATATATATATATATATATATATATATATATAGGGAAAAGTGTTTGTTACTTTAACTTAGCAGGTTCATGCCGAAATTAAAGTTTTGTGAGCTCACTGTTATGATGTATTTACTTATTGGGGTTCGTTTTTTTTTATAAATGAAGACATCATAAAGGTATGCTCACGAAACTTTAAATTTGGCATGAAAATGCTGAGTTCAAGGGACAAATTCTTTAACTAAAACTATCAACGTTCTATCTACAACCCCGATATCGAGCAGTTTACCATAAAAACCTGCTGACAAAATATATTTTATCAGTAAAACTACTGATAAAGCAACAATCTTGGCGCCAAAAACGATCACAACTCAGCACTATATATAAAATTGTTTGTTTGAACATTATTTTTGATCGATACTCGTATTTAAGTAGATATTCTGTTTATAATCAAACAGTATATATACTTATTTCTGCCGGCCTGATTATTTACAATAAATTTCTGTTACAAAAATAATGTCATTAGGCAGGATATATCGGCTTGCTTTGACTTCGTTTGGACTGTTGCTCATTTGTGGTCGAGAGGCCATGAGACGAGCCACATCAATTAGTGGCTTCCCCTATGTTGATAGGGGTTGCATGTTCGAATCCTACCGAATGACATATTTTCGTAACAAAAATCTATCATAAATAATCGGGCCAATAGAAAGAAATATATATATATATATTGCTTGATTATAAACAGATTATCTACTTAAATACGAGTATCGATCAAAAATAATGCTCAAACAAATAATTTGAAATTGTTGGTTGTTCATAACCATTTCATTAATCTTCGTCATACATATATCGGACAATGCATAGAAACTAGGATTAAATAATAAGAGAGCCGAGTTCAAATTCAATTTAGATTAATTACATTTGTACTGCTGCACTTGGGAAAGGCATGAATCCAGCTATTCTGTCCCAATTCAAATTCAAAACCTGCGGAGGATCATTTTGGGACCTTGTGGCATACTGTGCTTTTTCAAAAAGTGTGTTTGGTTCTGTACAAAAATTCGCTATTATAATCAAATAATATGTGTGCGTAGTTTGGCTGTTGCTTCTAAGAACTGAACCGTTTGACCCTCATACGCCGAAAACGACAGTACATTCAAAAATAGTTATATATTTAATTATTTTTTAACATTATTTTTAATAGATACTCGTATTTGGGTAGATATTATGTTTTTAATCAACTAGTATATTTATTTATTTCTACTGGCCTGATTATTTACAACAGTTTTTGTTACGAAAATGTATCATTCGACGGGATTCGAACCTGTGATTCCTAACAACACAGAGGAAGCCACAAACTGATCTGATGCGTCTTAGACCACTCGACCATGAATGTGTTATGTTGCATGTAACAGAATTATTGAGTAAATGAATACAAACAACGGGATTGTAAATTACCAGGAGAAGTAGTATTTACAAAAGAGGTCGTTAGTAGTATACGGGAACAAAAGGTTTAGTAGCACGTATCGTCGTAAGATGTAGAGTCTGATAATTTCACACTTCCGGTTCACTACCGGAAATACTCGACTGACTTGTTAATCGGCTGACTCGTAACTCGATACTCGATTACCCGTCACTCCCGAGGTCTTCCCACTACTACTTTATATATTGATTGGAATAGTCCATTATAGTAGAACACAGGTGGAGAGCGCCCCACCAGAATGATTAAAAATATATATTTTACTTCTATATATATTTTCAAGGATATTTTTATCTCTGAGGTTGTTTTTTTTCTCATTTATTGGCAGTTACATTGTAATTTATTTTGCTTCTTTTTCAAAATTTGGTATAGACTATCTGAAAATCATGTGTTTCTTTCTTTCAGTCTTTCCATTCATTAAAAAGATCTAGATATTGTCACTAAAGAAGACAGCCTTTTTCTGTCTTGAAATGAGAACTTCTTAAAAAAAAACACAAAATCGATTCCTACGTAACAGGTAAAATATGAGGAAAAATAACAACACTAAAGGCAAAAAATAAAGCCTTGAAAATTGCTATAGAAGTGATCGTAAGCGCTTAGAACTATAAAAATTATGGACTATTTTTATATTCGTTTCCTCCTACAAAATGGAAAAATATTTGGAAATTTTTAATAGAAAATTAATTAAATCTTTCTTTCGGCCGTATTTAATGTTTGAAAGAAAGGTTTTTGCCCAAATATACATGAATTACACACGCGCACACGCACACACACACATTAAACATTGGGATCAAAATCTAGTATATAGTTGTTTTTACATTTGTTTTACACCAACAAAGGCAGAACCGACACTCGTGCGCAGGGGGTCACAGTCAGAAAGAAAATGGGTACAAGGATGCCGAAAAAAGGATACGAAATGGATATGATTTGAGTGGGGTGGAGAGAATTAAGTGAGGTGGATGTGATTTAGGGAGTTGAACTGTGCAAAATTCAAGTTTCATTTCTTTCGGTCAAGTAATTTGGGCTGTCTCAGTCATTATAAGGAACTAGATATTGTCATAGAGGTAGACAAAATGTTTCTGTCTAGATTGAATATTTTAAAAATGAAATAAAAGTTAAACAGCAGCTTTGTCCGTAGAAATTTGAAAAATGATTTATTGAACATTTTTTTATATATTAATTTTACCACAAGCAAGGCAGTACTCCCACTGCTGTGCAGGGGGTTACATGTACAGGGGATGTTAAAGAAATGATAGAAGACATATAGGAATCAAGGAGATAAAAGATGACACTTAACGTTGCTCTTAAAATCTTGGAAATTTTAGATATCAGGAAAGCAAGTATACGGAAAGGAAGTTCAACAGGAGGCAAGAGCGAGAAAAATGATAGCGGATAATTGGCGATTGCATTTAATGTAATTATAGACAATGACAATATGATTATAAAAACAAGTACATACCAGATTTTGATTTCGATGTACAACGTGTGTGTGTGTGTGTCTGTGTGTGTGAGTGTGTGTGTGTGTGTGATTAATGCATATTTGAGCAGAAACGTTTTTTAATACGACCGACAAAGAAAATCTAATTAATTTTTATAAAGATTTTTCCAACATTTTTCTGTTTTGCAGGAGAAAATGAATATAAAAATTGTCCATAATTCTATCAAATGTAACAGAGAGTAGAGCCGTTTCAATTAACAAGCCACTTATTGCGAAACTACATCGGTGAGATATCTAGATATTCAAAGAACAGATTCTGCTTCTGTTTGCAGCGTCTATTAAGGAGGTAGGTGATCATGACTCTCTCTAACTTCCTATTCTTTATTACTATTAGTAATGCTTGTCTTCTTATAATCCCTTTTACTTAATGTGATTCATTTATATAAGCTCTTTAGGTAGGTTAACTGATGTTTCTCCCTTATACATACAAAATATATATGCTACTGCTATTCACCTCGGTGTTCTAGACAAAATTCAAAGGAGGATCTGCAATGTAATCGACCTTAATCTGGCAGCTCGATTTCACTTTCTCAACGACGGGATGTGGCTTCCCTCTTTTCTATAAATATTTTCAATGCTTCTGCACCGACGAGAATCATCTGTAAAACCTCTTTCTGCCTCTCATCAGCATAATTGATGTTAACCTCGACGAGAGTAATTTGTAAGTTTTCAGGTTTACATTCTCGGTTAACACAAAGTGGAAACACTATATTGAATCATTGATAGGTCTGCTGGTAAGAAAATCAGTTCACTATGTAGTAGTAGATATTTTTCTCTCCTGAATCTATCTTCGTCTTGTATGTGCCATGTTCCTTCAAGACGTAGGCGATCATGGCTTTTCACGTCTCCCTATCCTGGTAGCTTTTAGCCCACTTTCACCTCATACCCCGCTCTGCCATCCAGGCTCAGGCCCGTCAATTATGTTGCACATTGTTTCCCCTGTCTCTCTTTTCCTCTGACATGTGAGTATCAGATTCCTCAAGCCTTCCTTCATTATCACACGCCCTAACAACTTCAGCTGTCTCTTCCTGATGCTCAGTATTAATTTCCTTTTCATCTTTATGTGCATGCAATTCCTCCTTGCTTTGAATATTGCTGCAGCATATGTTCCGTTGTCTACGGATATATCGTGTCGAATACACCGGTTCCCATCCGATCACCGAAGTTAAGCAACATCAGTACTTAAATGGGTGACCATTTGGGAATACCGGGTGCTTTAAACGTAAGAACCAAGAATGGTCGACCGGTCCTCCACGTTTGGGGGTTGGGTGCAGGGCTAACAACCCTGCCTCGTTAAAAACAATTTGTTACAGCAACAAAAAGTAGCTTCCCTATGCACCATCTACGTGTAATGGATACATGCCGATATGATCCGTTGCTCCCGATGTGTATTTAGAGAGACTTGATATAATTGAAAGAAGAATCAATAATATTATTGGTCCTGGTCTGTTGTATCGGTTTCAGTCACTTCACATCGCTTTAACGAAGTTTTCGTATACATTTTATATAAATATTTTCATGGTAAGTGTTAGGATGGTTGTTGGTTGGTTGTTTTTTTATGGCAAATCAACCTCGGCGGGTCATTTATTGCCAACTAAACTTCATTTATTTATTGCTGGTAATACGTTTTTCTTTCAACAATTTTATTGTTATTTTTGTATAAGGTTTTGTGTTTAGTAATACATTTTTCTTTTCGATTATCGAGATTCATTGGGATTTGTTTTTAAGTGTAGTGTCCCCAAGTCCTACCTTGTTATTTAACCCATAACTGGAGCGAAGGGGCGGAATAATACCTTTCCCAAAGGTACCAGTGCTTAAGTGAATGCAGGTATTCAACTGGAATTCAAACTCGGCTCACCGATTTCTCTGTCCGAGCCGATATCCACTGCACCACAACGCACATCCGTCACTATAGGCTTAAAGCACCGGGTATTCCAAGGGGTCACCCATCTAAGTACTGATCATGCTCAACGTTGCTTAACTTCGGTAGTCGAGCGAGAACCGGTGTATTCAAGGTGATAGGCCGTAAGCCTTGTTAGGATGAACTCTTGGCTATGATCTCTAGACAATGAGTTAAATCTCTGTCATAGATTGGCGGCAAAGTATCATCAATTAACAGTTGAAATACCTATATGTAAGTTTTATGCTTTCTCTCACTTTTCGCCTGTACACCTGTCTTAGGACTCCATGATTTCCATGAAGCCGATCTTCAAAAATTTAAATTCAGTGTCATTCGTTTTCTACTTTCTTCTTGATTACTCTTCTATTGTTCTTTCTCCTTAATAAAGTTTCTCTTTTTACTTATTCTTTCGCACTTAATAACCCTTGTATCTTAGTGGCTTTTCTGCCCTGCGTGTAGTGTAGTTAAAAGACTCTTCTCTTTTTGTGAAACATCTCACCGATCTTCAAAAATTAAATGTATAATTTTACTCTCAGTAATCTTTTGCAACTTGATGGTTTTTATTGTCTTGTTTGGCATGAACCAATTTAATAGTTTAAGAAACAGAGAGATAACTTTACATCAAAAGCAGAATTCTACTAAAGAGAATTGAAAGAACGTCTCTCCACAAATTCCTACTCATTTCTTGCAAACAAAAATTAACAATACGGAAAGAGATTAGTGTTAACTTCTTTAAAGAGTTCCCTACTTTCCTTAAAAGAAATAACAAGAATGTATTCAATCGAGTTCTCGTATGCTTCAGAGCTGAAGAAATAGAAGCTAGAATTTACAACCTTATTTCTCATCAGAATGAAATCAGTTGATATGTTTATTGTTTAAAAATAATGTTGTTATCATGTCGACACTTTTGTCGCTTCAGATCTTCACGTCGACTGTCAGTCGTTGTGTTTGCTCCATATCTTCATGATCTCCCTACTACCTTGCTTTTCATTCCTTTCACACATTCCTTTTCCATAAAAGCCAGTGAGAGAACTTTATAAAAAATCAATTGTGTATAAGTAGGAGACACTTTATAAAAAATATCAGTAGCTGAAGCCATAAATAACCCATGTAGTGGTGATATGCCGCTAAAAAAATCAACCAAAACCAAACAACCAACTTATGATATTAAAGTGCTCCTATAGTCAATCTTCTGATTTTGTTTTTAACAACCCTTGTACAAAATTAGCATATTTCTACATATCGTGCGTTTTTACTATTTGAGTAAATGATCTGCGCGCGTAGACTAAGTTTTCATCTAGCGGCGGCTGAAATTTAAAAATAATTTATAATAGTTTTTTTTATGTCAACCGGCTGAAAATTGAGATTTCCTACTTAAAAAGAAAATGTGCCCCCGACAGGGTATCAAACTGCTATTTCTTTTTCCACCATGGCGCATCACTACTTTAAGCCATTTATGCCTTACCAGTTAGGCTACGGGAAGCCATCACGACAAAGCTCGACTCAGTTAACCATTTTAAGATGTACACATTTCTACTTAGTATATTCCTGTATCTGCTAACTTAACCGAAACGCAAACAAAACAAGGCAATTACTAGATCTTTCAATTAGTTGTTATTACTGTAAAAGTTATAGTCAATGATTTCCCTACTTCTAAACCAGTTTACATTAATTTCCCTGTTTAAAAAAAATGAACGGCTGACTACGCAAATTGTTCCGGAAATGAAACACTTTGTCTTAGAAATCTATCAACCTAAATTAAATTGTGGAAGAGAATTTTCTGAATAAAATGGTTGGCTGTGAAAAAATATTACGGGCAGATCCGTCTGAGAAGTAAAACGAATAAGACTCCCAGATCATCAATTTGAAACACAAATGTAAATTTGGCAATTACTAACCATTACAACACGCTTAATCCTCTAGGGCCATTCGTATCATATTTGATACGAATGGCCCTACAGGGTTAAGTAGTAATTAGTGGGGGATCTGTTTATTACTTCATAACAATATACAACTGATCCCCCACTTTATGACAAGTAGAAGACTTAATCATATTATATTATTAACCCTCTAGGGCCATTCGTATCATATTTTATACAGTATGAAAACAAGCCTTGAAAGAAATATTTTCCTGAAAAATTTTTGAAGAGAAATATTTTATAAATTTCAAATGAAAGCAGTACTGACTGCTCAGTCAATGAATACCAAATGTTTCCTTATAGGGAAATACCAAATGTTTCCTTATAGGGAAATACTGTATCAAATATGATACGAATGGCCCTAGAGGGTTAAGTAGTGAAACACAAAGGTAAGTATGAATAAAACACAAATCGACATGTTCGACAACAACAAAAAAAATGCAAAATTAAAGATCAGTAAGTTAAGTGCCATACGTCATACACGCTTTGGGCGATCATGTCTCGAAAGAGACATTACTGACTGGGCAGAAGATTATCCCTCAGTAGGTTACCACTGCTTTCTGCGGTAGATTGGTTGCCAGCCAACGCTACAGAACTCAAACTGTCCTGTTATTTAACCCATAGCTGGGGGAAGAGACCTATTAATACCTTTCCCAAAGGTATTAGTGCGTAAGTGAATGCAAGGAATTTAACTGAACTCGGATCCCCGATTTGTCGTTCCGAGTCGATACTCGTCCGAATTCATGACCCCTTCGTCGAAATTGGGACTGAGTTAGACATTTGTACTTGTTGACCAAAATAATCAAATGTTTCAATCACTCGGCATACTGGAACGTAAAAAGAGCAAAAGCCTCTTTTCCTTAAGTAAATCGATAATCCCCAACGCTAGAGAATTGGATGGCATCAACAAAGACATTATCAATCTTGGATAAAAGTCAAGAAAAGTTTCCTCTGTACCTTGACCATCATCCAAAGCTTCTGTGCTGTTTGAATTAACGCGAACACAATCCATCGTTTTCTACGTAAATTCTGATAAAAAAAAAAGCAAGAAAAAATTGGAAACTCGTCAGGCCCATCATATCTAATTATTTACCGATCTTAATATAGAGATTTGTTTGTGAATCACTTTAGTATCTTATGCATAACCATCTATGACAGTGGTTTTTAATCTTTTTTTTACCCAAAGATCACTTTTACTTTTAATTTTTTGTGGGTCTCCCATAGCCATTCAATAAAAAAGAAGGTTATTATTTTTTTTACTAATAGATATGTTTACAAATTGTATTATAGAAATAGTAAATGTATATGATTTTATTTTGAAGTAAAACGATTCTAATGAAAACACACTTGTAATTAGCAATTGAATTGTATGCAGCATTATAGGACAGTAGTAAAATAACTCATAATAAACCATTTTAAAATATGTGAGCAATTAATAAATTAAAAATTGTGTAGATTTATTCATTGAGTCTGATGTAGGTGATGTTACTCTGCAAGTTTTTTTATGGATTCCCTATAACCATTCAATGAAAGAAAAAGGTTATTTTATTTTTACTAATAGATATGTTTACGAATTGTATTATAGAAATAGTAAATGTATATGATTTTATTTTGAAGCAAAACGACTCTAATGAAAACAAACGTGTAATTAACAACTAACTTATAATGGTCATTTATGCACACTAGTAACATATCTCATAATAAACCATTTTAAAATATGTGAGCATTTAATAGATTAAAACAAATTCAGATTTTTTTCAATGAGATCCAGGTAATTGATGTTACTCTCTGAGTTTTTTATATCCAGCTCCATCGATGTTAATGATAGCCAAAGATCACCCATTTTCACAACGTCGAATCTAGTACTGTAATATAACAATCTGGGCCCACCCGAGGAAGCTGATGCAAGCGGGGGCGTTTCCGGTCGTTGAAAGGAACGGATGTTTGTTTGACCTTATTTCCGGCAGTAGCGGAAATGGCTACAAGAGGCAAACAGAACAGGTGTCTCTGAGAATTACGTGGGCGTGCGTGGGCGAGGCAAAAAGCCGGAAGTCCCGGTTTGGAGATTATAAAAAGACCTCGGCGCACGGATTTCACCAGACAGAGAGACAGAGAGCCAGACAGACCAGAGTAGCAGAAGACGGACACTCCCGTCAACCCTTAGAAGCGCGCTCTCACTCTCTGTTCACTAGGCTACACGGTTCATCGTCATTAATAAAAATATAACTTATATTTTTATATATATGCGTGTTTGTTGTTTGTCGATATATAACAGTACTATACTCCTATATTACTATTGCATTTTATTAATACTTAAAATCAATATTTTATTATTTATTAGTTATATATTAAATTAATTTTATTATAAATTTTAACTTTATATCTTCTTCTTCTTTTTCTTCTTCTTTTATGTGTCCTGTCCTTTCAGGACGTAGGCGATCATGGCTTTCCACGTCTCCCTATCCCTGGTGGCTCTTAGTACGTTTTCTTCTCTTATACCACGCAACCCCCGTTTCATCATCCACCTACTCAGACCTTTCAAATATGTTATCCGCTGCCTTCCTCTGTTTTTTCCTTCTATCTGGCCTGTATGTTTCAGGTTCTCCAAAACTTCCTTCCTCATTGCATGTCCCACGAACTTCAGTTGTCTGTTCCTGGTGTTCACTGTTAATTTTCTTTTCGTTGACATTCTTTCTAAGACATCATCATTGCTCACATACTCGGTCCATGATATCCGCAGCATCCTTCTATAGAACTACATTTCCGCTGCTTCAAGTTTTTCCTTAACGTATAAGATAACTTTATATAATTTTCCTTTTTATATATAACCCTTCCTTTGTATATCCTTCTCAGTTTTTATTCAACTTTTACAATCAAAATAACTGGAAGAGTAAAATTGATGCTAATCTGTATCGCTTGATCTTATTCTCTGCTAGCCTTAGTGTTGTTTTTCTATGTATCAGTATTTTAATATGGTTTAAATTAGTGTAGAAATTCCCAGTTCTAACAACCGTTCCGTTGTGAAATCGATCTATGGATCATTAAGATATTACCGTAGACCCCCAATTTGTTTTATGTAAAGCTCTATATAATGATATATGAAAATTCTGGGCCCATACTGATACCGGTTAAGAACTTATGACTTATGACATTAGTTATACAATATTTAAACTTTTACATTCACAACACTTTCTTCACTCATCGTTCTTTCAGGTATAAAAGATAGAGAAACCTTAAGTTCTACTATTAGATATGGTATATTTCAACACGCTTTTATTAGATTTGGAACTAAAATAGGTTTCGTTGCTCTTTTGTTATTACATAAAATTTTGACTGGCTCATTCTCCGACACTTTTTTTTACGTAATATAATTGTGGAGATTGGCATGGGGCATTTTAGGTAAGATTTCAGATGATAAACAACCGGCTTTAATTACTTTTGATATTAAAAAAGATATACCGATTAAAATAAATCAAGTCCTGGGTATTATACTTTTTTTTTCTGATTTATTTTTCTGTTATCAGCGCTGAGACTTCTGTTTGTCATTTCAGGGAATGGTTTTCAAAAGGAAATCTTCATTAATAGCATATTCTAAATTCATTATTTTCTGTATTTTTAAAATCATTATTCCTTTTAACATCGTGAGGTTTCAGCTGCTGTGTTAGGAGTCAAAATTATATATTCTCTAGTAAACTTTACAGTCTTTGAAAAGGACATTTTTTTCATGAATGATTGATGTTCTCGGTATTTTTAACTACATAGACTGTCTTGTGAGGGAATAGATTTCGCAAGTCCTATATGGGGAATATGTTGTCCAATAATTCTTTTTATGGGCTGTCATTTTCGAATTCCAGTTGAATTCGTTGTATTTACTTACGCTCAAATAAGCTTAGGAAAGGTATTAATCCGCCACTTCTCTCTCCAGCTATTGGTTAAATAGCAAGACTGGTTAAATTGGCAACCAGTCTACCGGAAAAAGTAATGAAAATTTACTGCGAGAACATCTAGGTTTTTTTCGAGACATGATTGTCCAAGCGTGTATCACGTATGGCATTTAACTGACAGGTTTTACGAAGAGATTTTTACTTGTTGAATTCAACTACTATTATCAGTTTTAATATCTTTTCTATTTTCTTTTTATAGCAGAAGAATTTTTATATAGAAAATACTTAACCATGTACGTATTTGTGTTAAGGTTAAGAAACTAAATCGAGTTTATCGTTTTGTTGGGTTATAACAGTAAAAATTTTATGACATTTTCTATCAGAAAAGGTTTTCCTTTATTTTGCTATTTTATTAAATCGTTGCAGATACTGATTAAACATTGAAAATTGTAGAGAGAAATTACCGTTTTAAACTCCTGAGTAGTAGTGGAAGCTGAACAACTTTCACATAAATGAAAAAAAAGGATTGACAGAGATGTGGTTCTACAGAACAATGAGGAAAAAAGCGTTAGAAAATTTGACACGCAGGAGGCCTACTGAAAGCAAGAAGGGTTTACCTGTTTGAATAGATAACGAAGCAGATAACAGGACGGATTGGAAAAGAAAGACACTTTAAAAACCTCTATGAGAAATTTTTGACATTCATCACTACTTATCTTTTGAAGTGGAAAGATACGTAGATGAAGTCATAGTAAAATGATTCTTGCATAAATAAAAACTTTCCTGACTTATCATAAATTTCGGCGTGCAAGTCGATCTCAAGATTTTAGCTGGAAATCCTGGGTTAGGACAATAATGACCCTATAGTAAAATCTAAAAGCATACGGTAGACTACCAGTAGTCCAAAACCTTGGCCTACGGTTAAGAGAAGTCAGGCTACAGTATACGTATCTTGTGCCAAAACTACATATAATCACATCACTTTTATATTGCGACACTAACTGTAATATCTTTCTGTATTTTTGTATAGGGAACAACCTACAGCATATAACGGTAGGTACCATATATTTTCACTGTATAACTAAGGATGTGCGTTGTGGTGCTGTAGATATCGGCCCGGAACGAGAAACCTGGGAGCCGAGTTCGAATTCCAGTTGAATTCTTTACATTCACTTACGCGCAAATATCCTTGGGAAAGGTATTAACCCGACTATCCCCTCCAGTTATGGGTTAAATAATAGAACAGATTGGGTTCTGTACCCTTGGCTGGCAACCAGTACATCGCAGAAAGCTATGTCAACCTACTGCGAAATAATCTTCTGCCCAGTCAGTCCTGTCTCTTTCGAGACATGATCGCCCAAGCGTGTATCACGTATGGCAATTAACAGACTGGTAACTAAGATAATATTAAAAATTCGCTAGGTCTTCTGATGAATACATTGAAGTCAACCTCCACTGATATAAAATATTAATACCGGAGATAACACATCATACCAGATAGTTTTTTGATGGTACTGCAACGTATATATATATATATATATATATATATATATATATATATATATATATATATTTAATCGTAACGCCACTAATGTGCAGGGAGCTACATAAGAGTAAGAAGATTAATTAGAAGAGAGTGAAGAGAAAGACGAACCAGTTAGAAAGGAGCAAAAGAAGGATGGGAATACAGGTGTGATGACAGATGCAAAGGGGTGGAGAGAAAGGAAAGGATATACGGGGTGGTGAAGAAAGAACTAGAGTCGAGTGGTTAAGAGATGAGTATTGACATTGCATTTAAATTCCTGGAGGTTGTAGCCGTCAGGAAAGCAAGAATATGGAAGCGAGTTTCACAGGCCGGAAGTGCGATAGAAGAAGCTGGAGGAGTAGAATTGTCGTCTGCATTTGGTTAATCTAACTGTGAATAGGTGGAACCCAGTTGTCAATCTGGTTGCACGAGTAAACACCTGTTGCAGAGACACCAGTAACTTAAGTTCGTTGGAGCAGAAGCCATGAAAGTATTTATAGAACAGATAAAGGGAAGCCACATCTCGTCGGTGGGGAAGTGGCTGTAGTCGAGCCACCAAGTCGGTACCTATCACATTACTGATTCTCCTTTTGAGTCTGTCGAGAACACTGAGATGAACAGCAGAAGCGCTTAACCATATATGGTAGTAGTATTCCATGCACGGACGAATGATTGATTTGTATATATGCAGGATAGTTTCAGGCGGGAAAAACATCCTGGCCCGACACAGTGACCCAAGCTTCTTAGCAGTGGATTTAGCTATGGACTCAATGTAGTGGTTCCATTTGAGATAAGAAGAGAGGGTAAGACCGAGGAGGCGCAGTGTATTGATCTCAGGGAGACTCTCTTGGTCCATGCTTATGGGAGGCAGGAGAGGCTGCCTGTGATGATTGACAGACAACAGCTTCGTCTTAGACGCATTGAAATTGACAAGCCACTTCTTACCCCAATTATCCACAGAGTGTAGGTCCCTTTCAAGTTCAGCAGCGAGATTATGTTTGTCCGCCACGACGGGTTTCTTACTGATGCAGGAGTAAATTGTAGTGTCATCTGCGTAGATGCCTACTTGGCTCTTGATCTCGTCTGGGAGGTTATTTATGAAAAAGGAAGAGCGTCGGGCCCAGGATAGAGTCGTGAGGGACACCAGCGTTTGTGCTGTATGATGTAGAGGCATGCCCATTCAAAACGACATTTATTTTGCGGTTATTTAAAAAAGATTGGATTAGATCAAGCAAGCGTCCGGCAATACCGTAACCCCGTAGTTTGCATAGAAGGCCAGAGTGCCAAACCTTGTCAAAAGCCTTGGAGATGTCCAAAGCAACAGCACGAGCCTCGCTGGACTCCTCAAGGGCCTGGAACATGTACTCTCTCTCTCTCTCTCTCTATATATATATATATATATATATATATATATGTGTGTGTGTGTGTGTGTGTGTGTGTGTGTGTGTGTGTGTGTGTGTGTGTATGTTTGCGTGTGTTTGTGTGCTAGCCTGCGCATATTTATTAAATGTGACTGACAATATATTGATATATTGTGACAGTTTCATTCAATTTTTCTTATGTCAGTACAATTTTTCTTCTGTCATTACAGTAATTATAAGAATTGCCTGCGTGGAATAATTGTCCGTAATTTTACTGTCACGAGCAAGTTCAGTCACTATTTTAGGAATATATATGTATTCATTTTATCATGGTAATAGTAATCATTGGCATATTTATTTTTTAGGTCTGTTGGTCTATCAGTCAGCTGCGCATCACACCTAATAATAAAGGTGTTTGCAGTCTGGGGAGTTAAGTCATTAGATGTACTGGGTATGGCTGACAACCATGACTCTAATTCTCTTACTTGGGTGGCATGATGCAGAGTCCTGTTGCCGTATATATGAATCTCTTGACCCAGGACAGCACCGCTTACTTAAAGCACTTGATTTAGTCCTCCGTGTTGAGTCTGAGGCCCTATTGAAAGATAAATGGAGGCATGATGTCACCATCACTAGTGATTACTCAAAACAGATTCGTAATCATCATTAGACTCATCTAACGTTTGCCGAATTCTTTGCACTGCTTTCAGACTGACACCAAAACATGTTCGTATTAGATCTTCCGGGACGATTTCAAATCAGTACTGCATACCATTTCTTGCGAATTCAGGTTCGTCATGGTGCTCTTTTTGATACAGACGATGCCTGTTGACCTTCTATTCTCTGAAGTTGAAAAAAAAAACACATGTACTTTATTTTTAAAAAATACAATGGTGAGAATCTATCTATCTATCTATCTATCTATCTATCTATCTATCTATCTATCTATCTATCTATCTATCTATCTATCTATTTGATCACTCTCGGCTACTGACGTGTGTATATAACACGCTAAAATGCTCCTTCCTCTATCTCAGAGGTAGAATCGCCGACTGATGTCAATTCGGTTGGGTTTCAATCCTGGCTTGAAGCAATCGGATGTCTAACCGTACTGATGAGCTGTGATACAGCGAAACCGATCTGTCTGCGGATGACTAATATATATATATTTATTTTTATAAATTACTTTAATCCGAAACGGAAAAGTAGCTTGTACTCCTAATATAGACAACCTCATTAATTCCCATAATAGAAGTATTCTAATGAATTTACATAATACTGATTCTCGGTCCGGAATTTTGAATGAATGCAGCTGTAGCTCTGTGGACGCCTACCCGGTAGAGGGCAAATGTAAATCCATCCAGGTGATTTATGAAGCCCGCACTTCTCCATCAAACAACAGAAATAACTTCTTCTTCTTCTATGTGCCCTGTGCCTTCAGGACGTAGGCGATCATGGATCTCCACGTCTCCCTATCCCTTGTGGCTCTTAGTATGTTTGCTCCTGTTGCTCCTGGCAACCACCGTTCCGTCATCCACCTGATCAGATCCTGCAAATATGTTATCCGCTGCCTTCCTCTGTCTCTCCTTCCTTCTATCTGTCCAGTCAGTATCAGGTTCTCCAGGCTCTCCTTCCTCATTGCATGTCCCAGGAACTTCAGTTGTCTCTTCCTGATGCTCAGCATCAATTTCCTTTTTGTTGCCATTCTTTCTAACACTTCGTCGTTGCTTGTATGCTCAGTCCACGATATCCGTAGCATCCTTCTGTAGAACCACATTTCGGCCGCTTCCAGTTTTGTCCTAATTTTTGATGATATTGTTCAGCATTCACAGCCGTATTGAAGAACTGACATCACGTAGCAGTCTAGCACTCTTTTCTTCGTTTCTATTGAGATCTTCCTGTGTGTTAGTATTTTGCTCATCTTCTGGAACGCGTCCTTTTCCATGCCAATTCGCCTTCGGATCTCCGTGTCGCACTTTCCATCTCCTGTTAGAACACTTCCTAGGTACTTAAATTCTTGGACTTGTTTGATTCTGTTATCCCCCACCTGTATTTGGCATTTTGGGTTGTATCTTTTGCTGATGACCATGCATTCAGTTTTCTTAAAGTTTATTTGTAGTCCCTTCTTGTCACTCTCCACTGCTAATTTCTGTATGAGATCTTGCAGTTTCCTTTCCGTGTCCGCAATTAGTACTGTATCGTCCGCGTATCTTATGTTGTTCAGGTTGTGGCCTCCAATAACAAATCCTGGTGTGTCATCTAGGGTCCTCAAAATATTCTCGCTGTATAGGTTGAACAAATCCGGTGAAAAGACACATCCTTGTCTTACGCCTTTTTCTATCTTTGTGTATCTACTGAGGTCGTTACCTGTCCGTATGCAGGCCGTTTGCTGCCAGTAGAGATTCTTGATTATTCTTATGTCTTTGCCGTAAATGTCGAGGTTGCCTAGCATTTCCATCAATTCTTTGTGTCGTATTTTGTCGAATGCTTTCGCGTAATCAATGAAGCATAGGTACAAGACTTTCTTCATTTGTAATGCCCTTTCAGAGAGCATCCTAATCATGAATATGGCGTTCCTTGTTCCAGTGTCTTTGACGAACCCGCACTGTTCCTGCCCTATGTCTGGCCTGATTCTGCTTCTCGCTCTATTCATCAGGATTCTGACAATCAGTTTTGTAATATGACTCATTAAGCTGATAATTCTGTGTAGTTCGCCCTCGTTTGCACCAGATTTCTTCGGCAGCGCTATAAATATCGACTTGCATAGGTCGTCTGGTATTATTCCGCTGCTATAAATTTCGTTTATTATGTTGGTAATCTTTTCTATGCCATATTCTTCTAAGGCTGTCAGCAGCTCTAACTGAACCTATATTGGTATGTCCGCTGGACCTTTTAAGCAGGGACTTTATAACCACAGGTATTCTTTTTCGAACAGGGGTCAAAAATACCAGACACCCCTTTCACGGACATTCTGGAAAATGAAAGAGGAAGGGCTGGATCCTGTAATTAGCTGGAAACTAAAGTTCAGCCTGTATTCCGAGGATTTTTTTTGATAGGTGCTGTCTGTGTTTGCTAGAAATTATTTTATATTGAAGTATCCTTACCAGCACCTGCTCCTGAATTTTAGAAGGGAATTTACTAGTAAGTGCCGTCATAAAGCTACCTTTGTGAACACTTAAATTTTAAATTCCTAATTTTTAGATTTTAGGATATTAAACATATAAATTTAATGATTTTTGATAAATTAATTTAATTTTAACTTTAAATAGTAATTCAACCCCTCTACCTTCCTCTCCCAGTCTCCTTTAATTTGTCTATATTTATAAAATATGGATTCTTTCACTAAACTTCTTTTTCATCTGTTAGTATATAACTTTTTAATAACTTTTTGCACATCATAAATTTCATAAATTTTCTATATATACATTTTTTTAAAAATTTATATAAACATTTTTTAAGATGAATTTAAAAAAAATTTTTTTTTAAATTATAATTTTCTTTAATTGTTATTTAGATTGTCTATACCTAAAAATATCTTTAATAAGGTTAACTTAATTAATTTTTAAAAATCTTTTTATATTTTTTCCCCTAAATATACCTTTTCAAATAAGTTTCTTTTTTCTAAAACTTTAACCCTTTTAAACATTTAAAGTTAAAATTGTTTGCCACGTTATCTATTTGAAATTTTTCCTTTTTTCCTTTCTTTTTTCCCCTTCTTTATGTTTTTCTTTATACATTTTTTATATCCCGCCCCTTCCTTTTCTGTTCTATTTAACCCAATTCTCAATTTAACGACCTCCCATTCCTTAACCCTTTTCGTCTATTAATTTAGACATGCCAAATTTCCCTTCTCTTCACTTACAACTCTATCAAAAAGTAAAAACCAAAAATAAACTGATTTTCAAAAGTTTTTTGTGACTTATATTTCTCAAATATTAAGCGTTATTTTTTTCTTTCTTTATCCTTTTTTATGTTTTTATATTTTTATATTTTTATTTCTCTTTTTAATCTTATCTTTCTAATTTTGATATAGACTGACTGTTGCTGAGGAAACGTGAAATCTTTCTTAGGGATTTCATGTTGAAATGTTCATTCAACATTTTTGAATTTTGAAAATCTATCTTAATTTATATATATATATATATATATATATATATATGAGGTAAAAATCAATTTCTGACTAAATATGGTTCGGTGTCATCGATATCGATAAAGTAAAAACAGGAAATGTTTGGCAATCTAAAATGATTTAATGCTTGTTCAGAGATTGAGAGAAAACAGACAACATTTTTTAGTTATTTAATAATAGGAGAGTGTTGAGACATGTTTAGGTTACATGGGTTAGATGGCAGCAAGAAAAGTCGCCTGTACTTTTTGGTGATAATTCTTTACAAATAATCTGGACTATAATGAGCCGTGTCCGTTCGTCCGAAGTCAGGAGGAGATAATTATAAATTGGAAGAGTTGGATTTAGGTCCCTTGAATAGTTTAAAAAAAATAGTTAGAAAGGGAATTGCTGGGTCTACCTTTGGTCTCGACACTCAAAGGTCAAGGACCTAATTCCATCATTTCCAAATTATCTTCTCCTGATTTTGCTATCAAAATACAATCGCCTGTCTTAGCATTATGTTTTTTTTAGATTATACAATTTAATTAATAAACATTTACTTAAGATTTTCCTATGGAAGGGGAACAGTATAATTTTAGCGGGATTGAAAATGTTTGAGTCAATATTCAATAAGATTGAGGCAAACTCACGAACAGAAAAGAGTCACGCAGAAGGAATACAGAAAGATGCCGTCAGCTTCGTTTAGCGCAGTCACAGGAGCGAAGAAAGCAAATTTTAGAACATGCTGCTGCTCAGTATAGAAATGCACGACAACAGTCACAAGAACAAGGTGAGCAAATTTTAAAACAAAATGCAGCACAACACCTTGATCTTAGCAAATCAATAATAGCATGATTTTTAATATAGCTGGACAATATGATGTAGATGGACTTCCCCAGGTTACCGTTGACATTGCTTGCCATAGTTAAGGCCTCATAGTAGTGCGTTGCCACCACTGCAATGCTTTGTTTCTTGGAGAGCGTACAGGAGGAACAATGAACAATCCCAATTCCGGCTTATGTTGTAAATCAGGACTGGTACTAATTGAAAGTATTCCTGAGTTACCGAACGGACTTGGTGATCTCTTTATTTTTCATAGTTCTGTGGCAAAAATATTACACATATAATATCGGAAAGTTTAACAGTAAAATGGCAATGTGTTTTATGAAAATAGATGATACTATAACACCGAGAGGAATTACAAATTACAGGATACACGGAATTGTTTATAGATTTATTAGAGTTCCTGGAAAGCAAATCGGAACCGTTTCGTCCTACGAACATATTTCTATGATCAAGAGGAACAAATAAAAAGACGAATACAAAGAATGCCTTTTAAAAATGCAGAACAAGCCTTTGATGATAACATATTTTGAAAAATTAATTCTGTTATGACATCTATTGGAAGTATTTATTAACAATCTACCTGTGCAGAAGCAAATTGACACTGGAAATATTCTTGTTTTTTCCTTCAGTCATAGATAAGTGACGCCTTTGATTAGTGAATCAGAATGGCAACCGTCAAAAGAGCAGGATTTATAAATATAATGCATTTAGGCCAGTGTTTATTTAGACAATACTGCGTAGAACAATTTGCCAAAGTAAAATCCAGCCATCTACGATAGGTTCGTAACAGTTAAGCAACTTTAACAGTAAATATATAATGGTTTAAAAGATGCTATACTTGCATGTGATACTGATTGTAAAAGTCGTAGTTCTATATTGCCAAGCTTATCTGTAGGAATTCCTCGATATATGGCATTACATTACCAGGATGCAATCGTTAGACGATTCCGCAAAACTACTTTATTTTTTAATTTAAATTAAAACAACAACAACTATTGCACGATATCGAATCAAGAGTCCTTAGAAAATTAATTGCTCATGTGAACAGAGTACAATTTCAAGAAAAATACACTTAAGTACAATTATAGAAAAAATATCATAACACATGGTAAGATATCCAAAAGATTACAGATCACAAACATTAATTAGAAATGATTCTTATTTAAAATAACTTCGCTGAAACCATCGAGATGGTGGCTTCACAGCTTCAATACGTGCTGGAAGGAGGGTAACTGTTGAGGGTAACCGTCATGTATTTCTATATAATATTTGGTTATTGAAGTAGTACGATGCATATATTACTCTTTAATGATGTGCATCTATTGAGGCGGTGAAATATCGTTACAAGTACATTTTCAAAGGTATTGACAATTTCACAGTTTCTGTAGACAGAAAAGAAGATGTCATGGGTTTTATTGTTGACAAAGAAATTCAATGGGATGAAACTTTGAATTACGAAAATTGAGGGGCTTGCTGGAGATTATCTGAGTTTCCAATTCAGATAAGGCAGCCTGCTGTTGGTTGCTTGCCGATACATTTGCCAAATCAACAGATTATTGTGTTTAATCCGAATCAGGCTCAAGAAGCATTAGCGCAAAATAGATCGACCAAATTGACAGGAATATTTCAAGATGAATGAAAACGATCCCATGGAAGAAGATATCCTCTATTGTGACTATCCGCAGCATTATACTTGGTGTACCAATGATAAAATTTGGCGGTGAAGGGCTAGACAATATGAAGATATTCTAAAAGCTATTAGTTGAGTGTACATAGTACCTCCATCGCAATGGAAGCTACTTTATCTTAGATTATTACTTCAACATAAAATGGGAGCGACAATATTTAAAAATTTACTCACAATTAACAGTTTGCGAAACTTTTAACTACATATGTCAAATGATGAATTTATTAGAGAATGATTAAGAATGAGAACTTTGTCTGAATGAAGCACGAACAACATGTTCAGTTAATGAGTTACGAAATGTAATTGTCAATATTCTTTGGTTTTGCTCTCATTCCAGACCACTTGAATTATACAAAATGTTTTACGAAGATCTTTCCGAATATTTTTAATCGTTTCACCTCAAGCAAATTGGTACCACCACTGATGCGTAGGGGGCTACATAAGAGTAAAATATTTGATAGAAGGAGAGTAGAGAAAGACGAACCAATTACAGGGGTTGTCAAAGAAAGGAGCGAGTGAAGGATGGGGATACAGGTTTAATGACATTTGAAAATGTAGAGAGAAAGGAAAAGATATCCAGGATGATGTAGAAAGAACTAGAATCAAGTGGTTAAGAGATGGGTATTAACATTGCATTTAAATTCCTGGAGGTTGTATCTGTCAGGAAAGCAAGAATAGGGAAGAGAATTCCACAGGCGGAAAGTGCGAGAAAAGAAGCTGATGGAGTAGAATTGTCGTCTGCATTTGATTGAACTCACTGTGAATGAGTAGGACCAATTTGCTAGTCTGGTTGCACGAGTAAACCCCTGTGGCAGGGGCACCAGTGTCTTAAGTTCGTCGGAGCAGAAACCATGAACATATTTATAGAACAGATAAAAAAAGACAACACGTTTTATCTCCTGCGGAAGCTTTGGAAATTGCTCTGAATGATATTCTCTGTGAATTAGATCATCGCTTGAGTCAGCATGACCGTAATACAATAATATTTGGCTTGCCTGATGCTAACCATGATCTGAGAATGAATAATATTCTCCTTTATGAAGATGACATGGATCCAAATGCCAAAGAATCTTTCACTGCAAACATCTCTATCCTAAATAATAAGTGAGCCATTTGTGAAAATATTCAACAAATTTGGATAGAAATGAAGGTTGTTTGATGGCTATTATTGCATCCGGTGTCACTGGCAAAACTTTACTTCTTCATATATAGCTGACAGATGCGCGCAAAGACACCCTAGCTATTGCGACATCGGGCATTGCTGCAACACTATTGAAGCTAGGTTGCATTGCACACTCTCGATTCAAGCTCCGAATACCTGTAAATTATAATTCAATATGCAAAATATCTCATCTCTGTGTCATTGGCCGTTTGCTTCATAATTCGCGTTTTATTTTTTGAGAGGAAGCACTCATGTGTCATTGTCAACTATTTGCAGCGCGAAATCAAACACTTAGCGATGTAATGAGCAACGACTTGATTTTCGGCGGCAAAATGATTATTTTAGGTAGTGATTTCCGTCAAGATCTTCCAGTGTTTAAGAGAGCACAAAAGTCTTCTTTAACTGGAACATGTTTGAAAAAATCATCAATTTTGCACAAATGCGTAATACTTCATCTTACCTCTAATATAAGAGTGCAAAACTGTTTCAGAAAAATTGCTAACACCTTTCAAGTTCGACTTGCATGTGATTCTGATTGGTTATTTCAATTTGGTGTAGAAAGAATCCTCAATGCTCAAAGAGAAGTATATGATGATATAATCGAAATTCCGAAGCGCATGTAAGTCAACAGTAAGGAGGATTTGATCAACCATGTCTATGAGGATGTAGAGGTTAATTTTGATAATGGTCTAGGGTTGTCATCACGTGCAATATTAACTACAATGAATGAAAAAGCTGCCAAACTAAATAACCAGTTAATCCGAAAAATTCCAGCTGAGACATATACTTTGAGGTGTATTGATTCCGTAGCAGATGATCAACAATCTGCAATCTATCCACATGAATTTCTGAATTCTATTAATATAAGTGGCATGCCATCTCACATAATCTCTTTAAGAAAGCATGTTCCTACAATGTGTCTAACAAGCTTAGATCAGATAAATGAGCACTGCAATGGTACACGTTAAAGAGTGTTGTCGGTGTTAGAGAATATGACTTTTTACGGCTTTTCACAAGGAAAAAGAATGATACACCCCAGTAATTGTAATAAAGTGTTCGGTTCGAAATTCCTAGCACCTGAAGAAGGCCAAAACGCCGTGGAAATGCCAACGATGATGGGGACACTAATTCGAATAATATAAATAATATAAATACTACTTAATCTCAGAAATACAGACAAATATGTATGTGTGTGTTTGTGTGTGTGAATATTTCCTTCTTGTTGAAGTCATAGTTTTAGATTATTATTTCTTTTTCTTATGTTCTTATCTCATTTTAGACAACATATGGAGATAAATATTTTGCTGTCATTTTTGACGGTACGAGTCCACTCGTAATAATAATAATAATAATAATAATAATAGTACAAACTTGCATTGGTAAACTACTACAATCCCACACCTTACTGAGAGAATGAACAAAATTAGAGGAGAGTTCCATAAGATTTATACTGAACTGTTTAGTTAATTTCGCTTACTGACGAATCAGCTAACGAAATATTTCTAGATAACTTCAAAATAAGAACTATCACCCGAACGTTACTTACAATTCAGTTGCATTCCATTCAAGTTTGCGGTGTTGTACTATTTTTTTCTCGTTGGTTTATCAATACACCAATTATTCTTAAGACAAGCGACGTGTGTACAAAGGCTATCAGTTTTAAAATATATTTTTTATACTTTTATGTTAATTTTAAACATTACTTGAAGAAGACAGACATACTATCGAAATATTCTTAAGTTCTATGCCTTTTCTTTTCGTTTTCTCTTCTCAAATTGCGATGTTTAAGTCTTTCAAAATATTAAAAAAGTTACCTCAACTATGAAACTACTCTTTACTTTAAGTATTGTAATAATAATAATAATAATAATAATAATAATAATAATAATAATAATGATGATGATAACATCAAACAAATCACAGGTCATAATGTAGAAACCGTGAAACACGCAAATCACTGCGAAGATAATGATGTAAGTTTAAAAGTGCTGGAAAGATGTGATCTGAGTCTGAGTCAGTTAAAAGACAAAAATAAAACGAGTTCAGAACACATCGAAGATAATTATTTGACGGAAAATAAGAACAATATACAGGAAGCCAAGATAGAAATAAAAAACCATCTAAGTCAAATACAAAGTATTACAATGGAGGAACGTGAACAGCTCCCAAAATTCCAACCAACAAAACAAAACCTCCGAACTATTAAACTGTACAATGCAGCACTGAAATCAATACTGGATGAAGACCCTCATACAAATCTTAACGAAATAATATATGGATCAGCAACAGCAGCAACAAAAAAATTAAACATCAAAATAAAAACAAGGTAGTCTCGCAGACGTGAAGATCCACCTTGGAAAAGAAAAATTGAAAAAGAAATCGAACAACTAAGAAGTGAACTGTCAGTACTGGATGAACTGAGTAGAGGAATAAATGTAAGAACTAGGAAAAGAAGAAGAGCCGAAAAAGAATATAACATCAGGAATGAAAATGACGTCTTATCAAATAAAGAAAAAATAAAGCAAAAAATCCAACTGAAGGCTCAAAGAATAAGACGCTATGAAAAAAGAGCAAGATTTTACAGACAAAACAAGATCTTTCAGACTGATACAAAGAGATTTTACAGGGAAATAGGTAAAAAAAGAATTGAAGTGACAGTACTCCCCAGAATGGAAGAAGTCACACAGTTCTGGGAAAAGATATGGGCTTGCCCTAAAGAACTTAGCAAGGAAGTACATTGGATTACGCAGGAGATAGAACGAATGAAAAATAAACCCGAACAGACATGGTCTGGAATTACAGAAGACGATGTTAAATTTGTACTAAAAAAAGCACACAATTGGAAATTCCCAGGTATAGATAAAATTCCTAACTTTTGGCTATATTATTTAAATGCAGCACATAAAAAAATAGCCAAAGAACTTCAAGAAATGGTTGACAATCCCACTAAAATTCCTGCATGGATGACCAAAGGAATTACATTTCTTCTACCCAAGAATGGTGACACAAACAACCCGAAAAACTACAGACCAATTACATGTCTTCCGACAACATATAAACTACTAACATCTATTTTAACAAAACAGACATATTTATTCTTAGAAAGAAATGACATGATACCGCTTGAACAAAAAGGGTGCAAACGTGGCTGTTATGGTTGTAAAGACCAATTGCTAATTAACAAAATGATCCTGGAAAACTGCTACAGTACAAAGAAAAATCTTAGTACTGCCTGGATAGACTACCGAAAGGCATTCGATAGTGTGCCACATGACTGGATTTTCAAGACTTTAAATATATACAAGATATCGCCCGTCATCATCAATTTCATCAAACAGTGCATGTCTATATGGAAAACAACCCTTTACCTCAATCATATAAATGGAACCTATAAGTCTGATGAAAAAAAAAATAAAAAGAGGTATATTTCAAGGTGATTCTTTATCACCCTTACTATTCTGCATATCATTAATAGCACTAACCAGTCAACTTAATAAGACAGAATGTGGTTATAAAATAGGCTAAAAGAAAATAAGCCATCTATTTTACATGGATGACTTAAAGTTATATGCTAAGAATGATAATGAGCTGGAAGGTCTTCTGCAAACTGTAAAATGCTTCAGCGAAGACATTGGAATGAAATTTAATTTGAATAAATGTGCTAAAGCTACAGTTTTACGTGGATCAATACAAGAAACATCCTCAATTAGCCTAGACTCTGCTGTAACAATAAAAGAATTGAAACCAGAAGAAGCTTATAAATACCTAGGTGTAAATGAGATTGAAAACATTCACCATAAAAAAATGAAAGAAATAGTGCGTAAAGAGTACTATAGAAGGCTACGAATGATATTAAAAACTTAATTAAATTCACAGAACAGAGTTATGGCCATTAATAGCCTTGCAATCCCAGTTGTCCAATATAGCTTCAACACCTTAAACTGGACTCTAAACGACATCAGGCGAATGGATGCTAAAACAAGAAAGCTTCTTTCTAAGCATAAGATGCATCATCCAAAGACTGATGTAGACCGTCTATACATACCCCGTAAAGAAGGTGGAAGGGGTCTTATTCAGCTGGAATTGTCATACAAGACAACAACTATTGGCTTACTAACATACATAGAAACAACAAAGGATTGGATGATACAATTAGTAAGGCAACATGAAGAAAGAAAGAAAAAAATATTCAATAATAAAAGAAGGCAGTAAATACAAACAAGATTTGCCGTTAGTAGATTCTGTAGAAAAGCAAAACAGAAGCCAAGAACCAACTATTGCGGCTAAAAATATGAAAATGAAAGCCAAAGATAAAGCTCTTGAAAAGATGAAACAGCGCTGGCAAGACAAACCTCTTCATGGCCAATATCCAGTACGTGCCAATAAATCCAATGTTGACAAAGTTAACACTCATCGATGGTTACGTGCATCTGGATTAAAGTCTTAAACTGAAGGATTTATACTTGCAGCACAAGACCAAAGTCTTTTCACGAGAAACTTTCAGGCAAATATTATGCATAATAATATGGATCCAAAATGCAGGTTTTGTGATAAACACCAAGAAACAATAGACCACCTAATCTCAGGCTGTTCTGTGCTTGCCCCAAACGAATATAAAAATCGCCACGATAGAGTTGGGCAATATTTACATTGGGCAATATGCAAACATTATGGAAAAGCTGTAAACAAACACTGGTATGAACATCACCCAGCACCGGTTACAGAAATAGAAGATGTAACCATTCTATGGGATTACACCATCTACACAGACAGAAAAATTGAAGCAAACAGGCCAGACATTATTGTTAAAAACCAGAAGGAGAAAACTTGTCTATTAATTGATATGGCTTGTCCAGCGGATTGTAACATAGCAATCAAGGAATTTGAAAAACTGTCAAAATATAAAGACCTGGAAATTGAAATAGAAAAAATGTGGAAATTGAAAACAAGAGTTGTGCCAGTGATAGTAGGTGCACTTGGAATGATAAAAAATAGAACAAAACAACACATTGAAAGAATCCCTGGAAACGCCAGCTTAAGAGATATACAAAAAATTGTCTTATTAAGTACAGCCCACACACGAAGGAAAACTTTATCTATGTAATGCTGGAGATGATAGGGAAGATAGAAAAACATGAAATGGAGCTATAACAACACGCCACTACCTGCCTTAGGTCTCCCCGCAGACTTGGTTGGTAGTGAGACCAAAGCAGAAATCGAAATATGATGAAAAATGACATAATAATAATAATAATAGATGAAACAGCGCTGGCAAGACAAACCTCTGCATGGCCAATATCCAGTACGTGCCAATAAATCCAATGTTGACAAAGTTAATACTCATCGATGATTACGTGCATCTGGATTAAAGTCTGAAACTGAAGGCTTTATTCTTGCAGCACAAGACCAAAGTCTTTTCACGAGAAACTTTCAGGCAAATATTATGCATAATAATATGGATCCAAAATGCAGGTTTTGTGATAAACACCAAGAAACAATAGACCACCTAATCTCAGGCTGTTCTGTGCTTGCCCCAAACGAATATAAAAATCGCCACGATAGAGTTGGGCAATATTTACATTGGGCAATATGCAAACATTATGGAAAAGCTGTAAAAACTTTATCTATGTAATGCTGGAGATGATAGGGAAGATAGAAAAACATGAAATGGAGCTATAACAACACGCCACTACCTGCCTTAGGTCTCCCCGCAGACTTGGTTGGTAGTGAGACCAGAGCAGAAATCGAAATATGATGAAAAATGACATAATAATAATAATAATAATAATAATAATAATAATAATAATAATAATAATGATAATTATTATTATTATTATTATATTATTATTACTTTTGAATTTCACGGCAGTAATAAACTCAAACGTATATCAACTTATCATTTTCATTAAATTTAGATTTTTTAAATTTTATCTTAACAATTATTTTTGTTGCAAGGACTAGTGATGGTAGCAACAATTTTTTCTTTTTACAAAATGCTCTCTAAGTGTAGTCATGTTTTTTTTCCGTTGAATGGCTGTTACGTTCAAGTTTTTGTTGTAACCAGTGTCTCTCTGAATGTTTTTTTATATATGAAATTCTGTTTTACTATTTTAACATAAACATGAATTTTTCTTCATATATTATTTAATTTATCTGTTTCTTCTTTAAATGATTCTAGTAAATGGAATCATCAGTTTATTCTTATTATTCATATTTCCCTTAGTTGTCGATATTTCGAAATACCCTTTTCTAAACTATTATAATTTTCTAAAAAACAAAATAAAACAACAGGAAAAATACGATGAAAAACAGTTTGATTATAATTTCTACGATATTCTTTTATAGAAAGAATACGTATTTATTTATATATTTATTTTATTTATTTATTCATTTTATTTACTTATTTAATTTATTTTATTTTGATAACCCTATTTTCAACGACTTTAATGAAAAAATAACTCAATATACAGTGGACGAAAAAATTATTATTTCTATTTTAAATATCAGCACTAATAAAATTAAAGGTATGTCAACTTTTTCTTTTCCATTAATTTTTTTAACAATTATTTTTGTTACAAAGACTAGTGATAGTAGCAACACTTTTTTTGAACAAAACACTCGATTGTAGTGATGTTTTTCGTTGAGCGGCTGCGACTCCCAAATTTTTCTTTTTAACCAGCGTCTTTCTCTTTGAATTCCAAAGAATTCAGCCGTCGCTTGGCAACCAATTTCGGAGAAGGAAACCTCCGAACAACAACCCACAACACAAGGTGTTAATCGTGCCGAGGAGTGAATGGCTACTGCGTTATGAGGTCACAAACGATCCCATACAGGCTTCGGGGCCCTGTTTGTAAAAGACTCTTACCCAACGAGCCACGCAACTTTGGTGGACTTTTGGACCCGTGCGTCACGCGTGGGAAAAATATGAGAAATACAAATAAAATAAAAAGTCCAGTCTGGATCTTCCAGTGGATAAAGAGGGAGCCCGTCCTTCAGGAGGGAACCTACCCGAGGTCAAAAAACCTGCCATAGGAACAAACTCCTACACTAAAAATGAATCTTCAGTTCCCCACAATCATAATGATGGCCCTGAAAATACTCCAGCTACATCTATAAACGTCTGTTTAAAGAAAGGAAAAATAAAATGGTCTCGTGAGGAGTACAAAGTCGTTATGACTGCATTTTGTGAAACGTTACTTAAACCTCAAAAAACATTACTAGCCAAACATATGGCATTTGGCGAGAAAAGGTTGGACAAATAGAAAGTACATTGACGAAAATAAATTAGCCAATGTACGAAGATAGATCATGCGAAATAACCGATTGACAGAGGCTGAAATTAATGAGATAAAAAGAATTGCAACCAGAATAGACGAATCAACAAAACATGAAAAGGAACCGGAATCAGAAATAAAAAGTAGTATTATCAAACAAGCCACAGGTCATAATGTAGAAACCGTGATCCACACAAATCACTCTGAAGATAATGCTGTAAGTTTAGAAGTGCTGGAAAGGTGTGATCTGAGTCAGTTACAAGACAGCAATAAAACGAGTTTAGAACATAATGAACAGAATTATTTTACGGAAAACAAGAACAGTATACAAGAAGCCAAAGAAGAAATCAAGAACCATATAAGTCAAATACAAAATATTGCAATGGAGGAACGAGAACAGCTCCCAAAATCAAAACCCACAAAGCATAACCTCGAAACTATTAAGCTCTACAAAGCAGCACTCAAATTAATTTTGAATGAAGAAGACACTCATATGACTGCATTTCAATGAAGCAATATATGCATCAGCAATAGCAGCAACAAAACATTGAACATTAAATTAAAAACAAGGCAGTCTCGCAGAGATTGAAGATCCACCTTGAAAAAGAAAAATAGAAAAAGAAATCGCACAACTTAGAAGTGAACTAACAGTACTCGTTGAACTGACAAAAGGAATAAATGCAAGAACTAGAAAAGACAGAGGAGTTGAAAGAAAATACAACATTAGAAATAGAAATGAAGTCCTATCAACTAAAGAAAAAATAAAGCAAACAGTACAACTGAAGGCTCAAAGAATAAGACGCTATGAGAAAAATCAAGATTCTACAGACAAAACAAGATTTTTCAAACCGATGCAAAGAAATTTTACAGGGAAATAGGTAACAAAAGAATTGAGGTGACAGTCCCCCACCAAAAAAAAATGGAAGAAGTTATACAGTTCTGGGAAAGAATATGGACTTGCCCTAGAGAACATAACAAAGAAGTAGATTGTATTGTACAAGATATAAAACGAATCAAAAATGAACCAGAACAGATATGGGCTGGAGTCACCGAAGAGAATATTAAATCTGCCCTGAAAAAAGCACACAACTGAAAATTTCCAGATATAGATAAAATTCCTAATTTTTGGATATATATTTAAATACAGCACATAAAAATCTAGCCAAAGAACGTGAAGATATGATTAACGATCCCACTAAAATTCCTGCATGGATGACCAAAGGAATTACATTTCTTCTACCCAAGAATAGTGACATAAACAACCCGAAAAAACTACAGACCAATTACATGCCTTCTGACAATATACAAACAATTAACATCTATTTTAACATAACAGACATATTTATTCTTGGAAAGAAATGACAAACGTGGCTGTTACGGATGTAAAGACCAATTGCTTATTAACAGAATGATCCTGGAAAACTGCTACAACGCAAAGAAAAATCTTAGTACTGCCTGGATTGATTATCGTAAGACATTCGATATTGTACCACATTCCTAGATCTTAAAGACTCTAAATATATACAAGATATCACCCGTCATCATCAATTTCATCAAACAATGCATGTCGATATGGAAAACAACCCTTTACCTCAATCGTATAAATGGAACCTATAAGTCTGGTGAAATAAACATCAAAAGATTTATATTTCAAGGTGACTCTTTGTCTCCCTTACTATTCTGCATATCACTAATAGCACTAACCAGCCAACTTAACAAGACAGAATATGGTTATAAAATAGCCTAAAAGAAAATAAGCCACCTATTTTATTTGGATGACAAAGTTGTATGCTAAGAATATTAACGAACTGGAATGGCTTCTTCTAACTGTAAAAGGCTTCAGCAAAACACTGGAATGAAATTCAATTTGAATAAATGTGCTAAAGCTACAGTTTTTTCGTGGATCGCTACAACAACATCCTCAATTAGCTTAGACCCTGCTGTAATAATAAAAGAATTAAAGCCAGAAGAAGCTTATAAATAAGTAGGTTTAAATGAGAGTGAAGAAATTCACCATAAAAATGACAGAAATAGTTCGTCAAATGTACTATAGAAGGCTAAGACTGATATTAAAAACTGAATTGAATGTTCATAACAGAATCATGGCCATTAATAGCCTTGCAATCCCAGTTGTCCAATATAGTTTCAACATCTTAACCTGGACTCTAAACGACATCAGGCGAATGGAGTCTAAAACAAAAAAAACTTCTTTCTAAGCATAAGATTCATCATCCAAAGGCTGATGTAGACCGTCTATACATATACCGTAAAGAAGCTGGAAGAGCTAGAATTGTCATAGAACAACTATTGGCTTACATAGAAACAACAAAGAACTGGATGATGCAATTAGTCAAACAACATGAAAACAGAAAGAAAAATATTCAATAATAAAAGAAGGCAGTAAATACAAACAAGATTTACATTTAGTAGATTCTGTAGAAAAGCAAAACAGAAGCCAAGAACCAACTATTGAGGCAAAAAGTATGAAAATGAATGCCAAAGATAAACCTCTTGAACAGATGAAACAACGCTGACAAGACAAACCTCTGCATGGCCAATATCCAAAACGTGCCAATAAACCCAACGTTGATAAAGTTAATACTGGTTATGTGCATCTGTATTAGAGTCTGAGACTAAAGGCTTTATTCTTGCAGCGCAAGACGAAAGACTTTTCACTAGGAACTTTCAGGCAAATATTATACATAATAATGTGGATCCAAAATGCAGGTTCTGTGATAAACACTAAGAAACAATAGACCATCTAATATCAGGATGTTCTCTACTTGCCCCACATGAATATAAAAATCGTCACAATAGAGTGGGGCAATATTTACATTGGACAATGTGCAAACACTATGGAAAATCTGTAAACAAACACAGGTATGAACTTCACCCATCACCAGTTACAGAAATAGAAGATGTCACCATTCTATGGGATTACACCATCTACACAGACAGAAAAATTGAAACAAATAGACCGGATATTATTGTTAAAAAACAGAAAAAAAACTTGTCTATTAATTGATATGGTTTGTCCAGCGGATTGTATCATAGCAAACAAGGAATTCGAAAAACTGTCAAAATATAATGATCTGGAAATTGAAATAGAAATAAATGTGGAAATTGAAAACAAGGGTTATGTCAGTGATAGTAGGTGCACTTGGAACAATAAAAAAGGAACAAAACAACACATTGAAAGAATCCTTGGAAACCCAAGCTTAAAAGATATACAAAAAAATGTCTTGTTAAGTACAGCCCATACACTCAGGAGAACTTTGTCTGTGTAACGCTAGGGATGATAGGGGAGATAGAAAAACCATGAAATGGAGCATAACGACACACCACGACCTGCCTTAGGTCTTCCCGCAGATTTGGTAGGTAGTGCGACCATAGCAGAAATCGAAATATGATGTAAAATCACATAATAATAACAATAATGCGCTGCCTTTATTAAAATGTGTTTACGTATCGTACACATGTATCTGTGGTGCGTGTACTTGCATAATCGTATTAATATGGGTAGACTGATGTGTATACTGGGCTTTGTGTATTTCAACTACAAAGTAACTATGTGTGCTTGTAGTGCCCTCGCTCTATAAAATGATGATAATAATGAATTTATGAAAAAATCTAACACTTCCTATCCCTTTGTTTTTCTTGTATATGTTGCCTCATTCGTCATAATCTGTAATCTTGATCTAAAAAGATGTCTTGTCTGCCTTCAAAACTTTAACTTGAAAAGGACTGAGCCAAGTTCTTGACCCTTCATCTTCCGAGCGCAAATCAATACACTGTTTTAACGTTCACGAACTGAGCGGATCAAACAGTTGATACTCTAACGTGCCTCGCCTCTCATAAATCCAAGTAAGGGAATTTCTGAGATCAATTAGATTGTTTGTTCGGCTCGGTTTTTTTCTTTCCAACCCAAACCCACCCCATTAAAGTTAAGCCCAGTAAAACTGCACATGTTCTAGCTGAATAAAAAAATCAAACAAAAGCATGAACAAAAAAAAACAAAAAAAAAAAAACGAAAAAATAATTCCATTTCTCAAGAAAACAGAATAATGCTAATGCTTGTGACATTTTTGTTTTTGTGAGCGTTTTGCACATTGGACAAAAAATGTTTCGAGAATCTTTTGAGCGCTGTTCAAAACGGATTTTCATAAAGGAAGAGACAAGAATGCTGTATAAAAAGAAGGAAAGAAGCATTTGAGATTTTATATAAAGTCACTATGTTCGTTTCCTTTATGTGCGGTTTGGATATCGATTAACGGCAATAATAAATAAATATTGATTACAGTAATAGCAATGACAGCTGTGCATATATTAATAGTAAAATTATGATATATGGTATGAGTTTTTGACCCTGGGTTTCATGCTTTTGCGATCGTCTGACGATCGCAAAAGCGTAAAACCCAGGGTCCCATATTCATACCAACCCAACTGAATTATGTTCGCTCTATCACTGATATTGAGCGCTTTCAAATAAGTACCGTGAATATATATGATATAATTAATATAATATATATAACAAATTGTATATATATATATATATATATATATATATATATATATTAAAAAAGGATTAATTCAAAGATGTTGAATAGCCATTTCGATATGAAGATCCCCACGGGGGACGACACATCACCTCAGCAACAGAAAAAACCTTTCAGAAACTGGAGAAAAATTAGTCTACTTTTCTCCAGTTTCTGAAAGGTTTTTTCTGTTGCTGAGGTGATGTGTCGTCCCCCGTGGGGATCTTCATATCGAAATGGCTATTCAACATCTTTGAATTAATCCTTTTTTAATATATATATATTTGCTCTGTAATATTTTATTACATGGAGCTCTCTTCCTGTATCATTTTTTAATATTAAAATAAATTTTTAATATTAATTAGGATCGGGTTTTTTGGAATTTACCTTCCTGCTTTTTTCCCTTGGATTGAAGTATCTGAATTAAAATATATATATATATATATATATATCCCTTCTTTTACGCTCCCGGAGAGAGAGAGAGAGAGAGAGAGAGAGAGAGAGAGAGAGAGAGAGAGAAAATCTTTGAAAAAACATCTAACAAATCAAAGATAAAGCTCTCTCTAACAACAACTGAAATATTTAAAAATCTGCCATCTTATCACTAATCAATGTCACTTCACGTTTAATCATGATTGTTTGAAACTTTAATTTGGATTATCAATGTAATTTCTTCTCAGTAAAGTGATGGTATCTTCTAAGAATTTCTCGAACTAAATCTTTTTCAACATGTTTTACCTAAACAATTAATATACTCCCGTGTATCGACTAAACAAAGTTAAACACGCAATATAATTTTACATACCAAATGGATGAACAGAATTTCTTACCTTTCCTAGATATCAGGCTAAATCACGTTAGCAACAGCTTAAAATTCGGTGTCTATCGGAAATTAATCAAAAGACTTATAAATGTCTATTCTCATAATAACAAAATAAAATCCGGCATAAACATCGGACCCTAATTGATATCACTCAGAATATTCAGCCTGCGTTATTTACAGAAATATGAAAAATACATTGAAACACTTCCGACCTTCTCCAGTAACCAAATTATTTAACATTTAATGCGAAACAAAAGGTCTATAAAATATTCCAAAACAATAGCCCCTCCTGTTCCTCCACAATCAGTAAAAATACTACCAACTAACTCTATCACATCCACAAATGAAAAGAACCTATCTAAATTCAACATAAAATTTGTTACTACTCCATCCAAAACAATCGAAGACTTAGTCTATACTAACCAAAACAATTAGTTAAAACTTGAAGGAATAGTTGTCACAAAAGTACATAGGATAAACCTCAAGAAATCTAAATACATTATTCAATGAACAAAACAATACCTCAAATGCATTGGTTACCAACTCTAACGCAACGGGCCAGGATTGTGATATATATATAAAGCTACTCTGATCAAAGAAGCAAGCAATTCACTACGACGTAAATGTCTAGAGAGTGCTTTGATTGCAAGGGCATCTACAGTAAATTTACTCCCTGATTCTTACATTTTATCATTCACGGTAGATCTTCTATTGTCATAATGTGGTTAACTTACTAAACAGCTATAGAAGAAAAATGAAAGTAACACTAAATGAATTCGGCTAGATAAAAAAATATTCTAAAATCCTTAGCACCCCTCGTGTGCGCGCATGTGTAACCGTGCCAATATAGGCTTGAAAGACGAAGTGCGTCACAAATAAACATTTTACGTTGTCATACAATTTTACTAATATCGTTCATGATATATATATATATATATATATATATATATGTGTGTGTGTGTGTGTGTGTGTGTGTGTGTGTGTGTGTGTCTCTTATATATATTTTTCTACATACAACATGTAAGAGAACGTCAGCCTCCTAACCAGGGTAGGTAACATATTTTCTGTAGCTAAATCGGTACTGCCACCCCTAGCGTCACCAGAAGCTGTTGCCATCAATAGGGTATGTCTTTTGTGTAGACATGTCAATATCCGGAAATATTTATGTAACTGCATGTCAAGTTTTGCTTTTGATCATTAATGCACAGCCAACTCATAAAGACCGTTATCAATGACGGAGAATGGCAGGTAAAAAGATATGTTTCACGTTGGAAGTAGCCTATAGAGATATTATAATAAATATATTCTCACTGATTTCTACCAGATGGCGTCCCCAGAACTGTGTGCGTGTGATTTCAGATGGTAACGTATCTATGAGCAAGCTAGAAATTCAGTGTATGTTATTTCACCGAGATGTAAACAAGTTTGTTTTCATAGCATTAAACATGACGAAGTTTGTGCCAAATAAAATGTATTTTAGGGGAACGTTACTGCACTAATTTACTCAAAGAAATCTGCAGCTGAAGCGCATAGAATTATTTTTGAGACATACGGCAACCTTAATTTGTCGGAAACAGCTAGCAGAGATTGGTTTACATGCTTAAAAAAGTAATTTCATGTTGAAGATAAAGAATTCTCCGGCGCACTGAAAATATTTAAAGATGAAGAATTGTGGGCGTTACTTCAGGAAGACTTATGTCAGGTGCAAGATGAGCTTGCCAAATCATTAAGTGTTGATCACACAACAGTTTCGAAATGTTCGAAAGCATTTGAAATGATTTAAAAGCAAAGGCACTCGCTTCCATACGAGTTGAAGCCGAGAGACATCGAACGACGTTTGTCACGTGTGAACAGTTGCTTCAACGGCAGAAAAGAAAAGTTTTTTGCATCGTATCGTAAACGGTGATAAAAAGTGCATACAATACGATTGCCATTAGCATAGAAAATTGTGGGGTAAGCCTGGTCATGCATCAGCATCGACGGGGAATCCCAATATCCATGGTTAGAAGCTTCTACTCTGGTGATTGGTGAAATTAGCTGGGTGTCGTTTATTATGAGATGCACAAACCGAGTGAAACCATCACGGAAGATCGCTGTCTACTTCAATTGATGCGTTTGAGCCGAGCATTGAAGGAAGAACGGCTGTTATACGAACAGAGACACGACAAAGTGATTTTGTAAAATACTATAAAATGGGTGAAAATATACTTGGAAACGCTTAAATTAGAAGTCCTACCCTACCGCCGCATTCGCCAGACATTGACGCATTCGATTATCACTTTTTTTCCGATCGATGACACATGGCCTGACTGAGCAGCACTTTCAGTTTGATTAAGATGCTAAAAACTGGGTCGTTTCATAGATAGCCTCGAAAGACGTGTCGTTTTATTTTAAACTTGGAATGTAAATGCTGCTAGAAATGTGAGAAAAATTAGTGGTTACATAAGTTAAATATTAAATGTAGCTCAAATATGTATCGGAATCAGACAGAATGATGAAAATAATGAAGATAGCAAACGTATAGTTATCAAACATGTTTCCCATTTACTAAAACTTCGTCAGAGATTGTGAGAAAACAGACCACAACACAGAAACTCTTAATAACGAAAAACACGAAAAAATGTAAAACTAAAAATTAATAAAAAAGAAAGGAAATGAAATGCTTAAAGAGCAGAAAAAAATGACTGAAAATAATACAAAGTTAAACGCTAGTAGTAGAGAAAGGAACATGTATGAAAAGGACAGGTAAAGTTGAAGTGTTAGGAGAAATGATATAATATGAATATATGACTAGTTAGTTGCTGTGTGTTATGGTGCAGTGGATATCGGATCGGAATGAGAAATCGGAGAGCGGAGTTCAAATTTTGGTTAAATTCATTGCATTCACTTACGCGCAAATACCATTGGAAAAGGTATTAATCCATCTCTTCCCTCCAGTTATGGGTCAAATAGCAGTACAGGTTGGGTTCTATAGCCTTGGTTTGCAACCAGAAAATAATGACAACCTACTGCACGAAACTATTCTTCTCTGTCAGTCATGTCGCTTTCGAGACATGATCGCTCAAGCGTCTATGTCTATGGCACTTAATTAACTGAATCAGTTAAGGGTCGTACGTGATGCACACTTATCTGATTATGTCTCGAAAGTCACACTGATTGGCAGAAGATTTTCTCGCATTAGTTTGTCATTACATTCTACTGTAACCAAGTCCGTAGAACTCGGTCTGTTCTGCTACTTATTCCAGAGCGGGGTCAGAGAAGCAACGTATTCATACCTTTCCCAAGGGTATTTGCGAGTATGTGAATTCAACTGGAATTCAAACTCAGCTCTCTGATTTCTCATTCCGAGTTGATATCCACTGAACCGCAACGCGGTAGAAAGAAAGAAAAAATAAAGAAATGCTGGGATAAATAATTCAGTAAATGAAAGAAGAAAGAAAAAATAATAGAAGAAATATGACAGAGAAGGAAGTGTAATAAAAAGTGAAATGTCAAGCGAAAACAAAAATGAATGAATTAAATTTACATATTTTCTGAAGAATGAAACTTAAAATCATAAAAAGGACGAGAAATGGTTAAAATGAATAAAAAGATTAGAAAATAAACGCAAATCTATATAAATAAAACTGAAGATTTATGTTAGTGTGTATCTATGTGTGTATCGTCATTGATTTCTGTGAATATACACTTCCAAATTTTTCATCTGATTTGTTTCAAAACTTATGTAATATAACAATCTGGCCCCACCCGAGGAAGGCTGATGCAAGCGAAGGTGTTTCCGGTCGTTGAAAGGAACGGATGTCGTTTGACCTTATTTCCGGCAGCAGCGGAAATAACTACAGAGGCAAACAGAACAGGTGTCTCTGAGAATTACGTGGGCGTGCGTGGGCGAGGCAAAACCGGAAGAAAAAGTCCCGGTTCTGGAAGATTATAAAAAGACCTCGGCACACGGATTCGCCAGTAGAGGAGCAACAGAGATCGGCCGGTGAAGAGAGAGACACAACAGATAAGACTACACTCCCGTCAACCCATTAGAAGCGCGCTCTCTCAATTCTCTGTTCCCTATTCTACACGGTTCATCGTCATTAATAAAAATATAACTTCATATTTTTATATATATGCGTGTTTGTTGTTTGTCGATATATAACACTTACACTCCTTTGAAAATTTATTATTCTACACAACACAAAAAATGCACGTAGCCCTTAGCTTAATCTCTATTATAATTTCTTATTTTCAAGTAAACTTTTGTTAAAGATTAGTTCAAGACAGCAACTTTTACATGGAGAGTAACTCTTTCAAAAATACAAGAGTTATCTTCCGTATTTAATGTCTAAAAAATATAAGTAGACTTATACTCTTCCCATCCCGTGCAACGCCGGGTATTTGCATCAAGTAAAAAAGAAATCATAAGATAAATCGCAACAGGAAAGAATGACATGATTTTCTTTTTTTTTTGTAGATTTCATTCAATCCAAGGCCTTAGATTTTCTCAAGATAATGGGTTACGAAACGAACAAAAGAAGAAGTGAATAGTACTAGGATATGCCGGTTAGATAACTATTTACACTAGTTGTCAAGAGTTTAGAGTTGTACAACTTTGTAAACCATCCACTCAAAAAGCTGCGCTCTAATGTTGTGGTTATTGTTTTGACGAACACCTTTTTTCCAAAGTAATAAATAAGGAATTGGATCATTCAACCATGAGCAGACAGCAGGGTGACTCTTAGGTGTGAAGGTCTGACATGTTGTCATTAAAGAAGAGAGCTCGTCCAAACATTTAGCTTTAAGCCCTCAAGAAAAATTATCAATGTATTGTGTAAACGGTTACAGAAAATGCATGATTATAACATCTTCAAATAAATTGCCTGTGTATAGTGCGATCCTCCACCCCAATTTGTTGGCTTAAAAACCTTATAATAAAACTATAAGTAAGTATATGCAGTGATTATATAAACATTTAATTGTAAAAGTATATAAAAGAAAGTTAGGACACAGT
>JBBBDQ010000727.1:4040000-4112500 GCA_037127315.1 Ascarosepion bandense | reverse complement strand
TATTTTATACTACAAATTGTGATCTAATTAAGTTTTTCTGAAAAAAACATTTCCTTAAATTTCCTTATATATATAAGGTGGGTAATATGTTTTGCAACAGGCTTTATTTTCATATTTTAACCAGCATACGACTGTTCTTTTAATTTAAGTTTTAGGTTGTATTAATGTTTTGTTTATATTTTACAGGTTGTTGATAAAATGTTGATAGTTTGGAATCATTATATTTTGAACAGCATGCATAAACAACATGAAACAATAATCAATCTTCATTGATCTGGAATGAACAACACTGAAATTGCTAATCAATTGAAAATCTTCGTCAGATTTAAATCCTATGGACGACTCAATATGCTCCATCCTCGTATTAAATGCTTGTGCAAATCACACAAAAAACTAGATGGTCAGAAGCAAGCTTTCCTTTATGCATGGGCAGAAATCGACCAGGAAATTGGTACGTGCCTCAGCCACTTATTATTTCAAGTGTCTTTAGAGGGTAGTTAAATCCAAAGGGGATCACATTGAGTAGGAACCTAGCAAATTGAAGAGCAATGCCTATAGACTTAAATGAAAATAATTTTTTTTTTGATTTTCCTTGATGTGGCAAATTGAAATTTTCTGGGTTACATAACATATTTTCCTTTTTGTATGAATCCGAAATATTTTTAATTCGTTTATTTAAAAGTTATTTGCAGTAAATGTTCATAAATCTATTGGCATTAAAATGTCTTTGTTTACGTTAGAATACGAAACAGAGAAGATTTGTATATTTCGAGAATCGGGAGAAGTGTGTTGGAAAGCTCTATTCGGGTATTGATTGATCAGGAGTCCTATGTTTACAATAAGATAAATTATCCTGATGAAGGTTTTAAGTAATTTGACAAATGGAAAACTTTTAATTGAAAGTAGATTCGATTACGCATTTTGCCTTCTCTAATTACGAGAAACACCAGATTGGCAACAAAGTACTATGATTTATTATTTAAGCATACGTCCAAATACACATACACATATTTCTTTCTTTTGTGTTTGGATCTGATGAAGCTGGGAAAGGCAAAATACTTAATTAAATTTAGTTTCAATTAAAAGTATTACATTTGTCGAATTTAAAAAAAGAAAACTGAGTCGGATTTCTATATCCTACTTTAAACAGATACTGTCGACCCGGAAAACACATGGACAGACGTAAAAACATACGCATCTTTCACTTTCAACCCTCTCTGAAGGATTGAAAGAAGATTTGCCTTGGATTCGTTTCAGAAAAGCCTATAGGAATCTCTTCCTTTTGAGCCATTCTGAAAATGAGATGAAGATTTACTTTTAATTCGATCCAAAATTGCCTGGAGAAACATGTTAGCAACGTCCGAAATGTACTAAGAATTATAAAAAAAAGAAAATGATGCAGAATGAATATTAACGACATTTTTAAAAGTCACACATCTTCTTTCATCACCAATGTTAGGGAGAAAAGTACTATGATTCTTAGTTAAGCACGCACACACACACACACACACACACACACACACACACACACATTTCTTTCATTTTTGTATCTGTTGAAGCATTAAAAAGCGAAACACGTAATCAAATCTATATATATATATATGGAAAGTCCAGAAGCTTAACAGAATAGTTTTAACAACAGATGTGTTTAATTTATTTGCTTGAACATTATTTTTAATCGATGCTCGTATTTGAGTAGATATTATTTTTTATATCAAACAATATTTTTATATATTTTAATTTCTACCAGCCTGATTATTTAAGACACATTTTCGTAAGAACATTTCTTGTAAATATCAGGCAATAAAGTCACTAAGACGCAGGGGTTTATTTATCCGCAAGGTTTTATATATATATATATATATATATATATATAGTTATTAATGATTTTCTTTTTTAAATAAGTCGTTATCATGAGTTCATCAGGAGAGATATCTCTTTTCATCCGAGATTATCTTTTTTAACATTGGAACTAAATCGCCAGCCTACAAACAAATGAAAAACGCAAAAGAAAAAAGTAAGAAATTAAAGAAACCAATCAACCATTTCTTTGAAAGGGATTAAAATCACAATATAAGTTATTTTGGGAATTTTTATATTTATTCTCGTCCACGAAACGGACACGGAATTGTGTTCTGCAAGAGGATATTGACATAGAAATAAAAAAAATCGATTTCCTTAATAGTTTCCAAGATATATTTATTTTCAAGCATTAATCTCCATCTATAAAAGCAATCGAGAGTGAAAAAATAGAGAAGCTATTTTTTACGGGATATAAATACAATATTGACACAGAGAATCCTTTATCTTTACATGGACGTGAGACAGCCTTTTTTCATGATTGCAGCACTCGTATATTTAGGCTAAAAAATGACAATATGTGATTTGTATGCTGGCTATTTACGTTGATATTCGGATTATTTTTTTTAAAAAGAGGATTAAAATGCGACACCGAAATAAGAATGTGCATTGGAATAGAAAATGAATCCTTAAAGTAAATCATAAAGAAACAGGAACATTTCATTTGAAATAAACAAATGAGTGCTGAATTTTTATTTGATATCAAATCCTTTATATGATATGTCTGTTTATGCTTGTAGATTATTTCTGACAGATAAAGAGAAAAGTGAAGGTAGCAGAAATTTGGTTCTACAGAAGGATGATGGGAATATCATGGAAGCTGCAGGTAAGCAATGAAAATGTCTGAAGGAAAAATGGAGACAAAAGTAAGTTCAAAATGAGGAAGGAGAGCAGTGAATCCTACCTGTTGAGCTTCTGTAATTGGCGAAAGGAGGGTGAAAATTGGCAAGAACTACTAGGAACTGGTGGTTGTGGAGAACCATGACTACTCAGGTCTTTAATGAGCATAGCACATAAAAGAAGATTTTAGCGCTATCACAATTAAAAAAATGTGTAAAAAAGCTGCATGTGTAAAAAAAATGATACATGAGTAAAGATGGTACATGTTTAAAATATGCTACATAGATTCTATGAATAACGTTTAAAAATGTATCATTTTACATGTGTAAACGCTATTCATAGATTCCCAGTCAATTAATTAAGTGCCATATGTGATATACGGTTGGGCGATAAAGTCGCTTTCGATTAATGACTGACTAGGCAGAAGATTTCTCCGCATAGCTTGTGAGAAATATATTCACATAGCTTAGCGCTTAAGCAGTGAAAGGAAATTATCAAACATAACAAGACATACCTGGTATAGAAAAAACAATTTATTTGTCTTGCAAAAATATGCTGAATTTTGCTGCTACAGTGTAGCTTGGTATAGTCTCTTTTCTCTGCTTAGCTTGGCATAGTATCCTCCGTCTAGGAGTGGGATGAAAAAGACACAAGGAACTGCGATCCGCGACGTACAGGAACTTTCTTCTGGGTCAGCTTCTTTCACAGTTTCTTATCTTGGTATAAGATGATAGTGCTTAGAGAATTTCTCTCTAGGAAGGCAAGGCTTTGCCCATAGGGTATCCTTTTTAAGGTAAGAAGGGTAACAAGAGATTTTCTCTGTTACAAAGTTGTGGCATTAGCCTAAAAGATTACAAAGAATTGGTAAGATGGTCTCGATATAGCGAGACAAGTGGGCGCCAATTTAGGCCCTGCTGCAACAAAAATCCGGAGCGGCACAAATACGTCCGATACTGTTCATGCTAGCTGAAAAAAGGAGCGAACAAAACCATCATAAAAAAAACATAAAACCTCTGGTAAAGCCCGCCTAAAGTTCAAAACGAGGTTCGGGTTAAATCAGCCAATCAGGAGACCCGTTACATCTGTAAATTTCCGACAAGCTGGAAGAAGAAGAAATGCCATCAGCGCGGGCAGGTGATGCAACGAATTCAACTGGAATTCGAATAACATTCTCCGATTATTATTCAAAACCGATACCCCCCTTAAACCCCAAAACATTATCGCACATTATAAATTCTTCTTCTTCTTCTATGTTCCGTGTCCCTTCAGAACATAGATGATTATGGCCCTCTACATCTTCCCATCCCTTGTAGCTCTTAACAATCCTCCTCCTGTAATACCGCTTAAACCCCGCTCCTCCATCCATCTGTTCAAGTCCATTAAGTATGTCATGCGTTTCTGGCCCTTTGATTCTAGTAATACATATATTAGTTTTGTAAAAAATATTAGACAAGACCTGTTTCAAAGTTGAAATAGTTATAGTCTTGTTTAGTAGCTGAATTGGACTTTCGACTTCCCAGGTAAACAAGTCCTCCTCAGCTGCGCATAACAATCTTATATTTTTTGTGTTTACCGGTAATAAACAAGATTAGTTATGCAGCAAAAGGTTGCCAATACCTGCCGAGGTAGACTGGTTGCCAGCCAAGGCTATAGAGCCCAATCTGTCCTGTTATTTAACCCATAACTGGAGGGGAGGAACGGATTATTACCTTTCCCAAGGGTATTAGCACGTGAGTGCATGCAGGGCATTCAACTGGAATTCGAAATCGGCTCTCCGATTTCTCTTTCTGAGCCGATATTCACTGCATCACAACGCGCATCCGTCAAGAAACGCTTACAGCACCTGGTATACCCAAGAGGTCACTCATCTAAGTACTGACCAGACTCAACGTTATTTAACTTTGGTTGATCGAGCGAGAAGCGGTGTATTCAACGTGATATGACCGTAAACTAGTTGATAGTAGAAAAGAGTTTCAATTGACATTGACGTGAGTTTATTTGAATAACCCTGGAAGGTTAGAACAATTGAAATTTGTCATGGAAGCAATGAGGAAAAGAAGTTATTGCCAAAGAAACTATGTGTACTGGGAATGATAAAACATTTCAGAAAGTCAAACGAAACGAAGGACGTGTTAGGATGATAACAGAAAGATGAGTAAACTAATCCGAAAATTTAAATACATGGGAAGTGTTCTAACAGAAGACGGAAAATGCGACACAAAGATCCAAAGGCGAATTAACATGACGAAGAATGCATTCCAGGAGATGAGTAAATCATTAAGAAACAGGACAGTTCCGCTAGAAACAAAGAAAAGAATACTGGATTGCTATGTGATGTCAATTATTCAATATGGCAGTGAATGCTGGACAACATCATCGAAGATGAAGGAAAAGCTTGCAGCAACTTAAATGTGGTTCTACGGAATATCATGGATCTAGCATGTGAGCAATGATGAGGTTTTGGAAGGGATGGAAACGAAAATTAATACTGAGCATCAGGAAGTGACAGCTAAAGTTCCTGGTACACACAACGAGGAAGGAGGGCTTGAAGAATCTGATACTAACAGGCCAGGTAGAGGGGAAAAGAGACAAGGGAAAGCAACGGATAACATATTTGAAGGACCTGATCAAGTGGGTGACGGAACGAGGGTTGTATTGTGTTACAAGAGAATGCATGCTAAGAGCCACCACTGATAGTGAGATGTGGAAAGCCATAATCGCCTGCGTCCTAAAAAGAAAGGGCACATAGAAGAAGAAGAAGAAGAAGAAGAAGAAGAAGAAGAATATTTTATCTTCCGTGTTCAAAAGGATAAAGAATGAAGCGATCAAATCGATCTTCACAATGTCTAAAAGGCGAAGAATATTTATTAATTGAGTCAATGTACGACGTTTGATCAAAATGTATTCGGACACTTGCTAAAGTTACTGAGCTAAAGTGCGCAAATTGAGGTCACTTGGTACAGTACAGAACTCTGTGCCGCATGCATACTAAATTATAACGTGCTCGCTTCTGTTGTTGAAAGACACGCTTGGAAGGATAGCGTGTTGAATGGTTGTCGTCTCAACCACACCACAGAAGTTTCATCAGTGAGCATAGCTAGTGCTTCAGTTTTTGGACAACCACAACCTTTCTCAGGGCCGACAAATATTTTAGCGTGTATAACATGGCTTCTATATCGGGTGGTGCTCTTAGACGCTGTTCATCAATTCGACTTTATCTTTAACGCTTAATATAAGATATACTGATTGATATAATGTCCACACCTAGGGTTTCGAATTTCTCCATTTACATAAAAAATATGAATGTTTTTTTAATCGCATCACACTGAGCAAGGCGGTAATGCCACTGATGTGCATGGGGCGACATAAGAGTAAAATATTAATTAGAAGAGAGGGAAGAGGAAGAGGAACCAGTTAGAAAGGAGCAAGAGAAGGATGGAAATACAGGTGTGATGACAGTTGCAAAGGTGGATGGAAAGGAAAGGATATACGGGGTGATGAAAGAACTAGAGTCAAGCGGTTAAAAGATGAGTATTGACATTGCATTTAAATTTCTGGAGGTTGTAGCCGTCAGGAAAGCAAGAATATGGAACCGAGTTCCACAGGCAGGAAGTGCGAGAGAAGAAGCTGAAGGAGTAGAATTGTCGTCTGTATTTGGTTAATCTAACTGTGAAAAACAAATAGAGAAACGGTTATGTCTTTAAACAAACAAAAGCAATTTTTTTTTTCGCAAAATGTTAATTCAGCAAACGCTTCACACAGAAACAAAACCAACTCGTTCTGTCGTTTTCTGTTCGTTCCTTTCTCATGTTGAACGTAATATTAACGAGTCTCAGGTGCCCGCTCGAGCATTACCGCTTACAAACATTTGTCTTTTCATGATTACTATTAACCTTTTTAAATTTATACACATTATTTTTTTGTGAGGCGAGATCTTAATAAAGAAAACGTGTGGCCAGCTTTAGTCGATATTTTTCTAAGCGTTGACAACAGCACCTGAGCTTTGCATATGTAGAAGAAAAAAAATGAAGGTAGAAATATAAACAAAACTCTTTTGTTAGGTTTTCAAACTTAAACTGAATTTCTGGGCTCAGAATATACAGATTGCAATAGAATAGACTGAAATAAAAAAAAAACTTATTACCTCCAAGGTGATATAAAATCTAAACTTATATATAAATGGAACTTTGTGTGTGTGTGTGTGTGTGCGTGCGTGTGTGTGTGTGTGTGTCTGTGCCTGTGTGTCTGTGTGTATGTACATCCGTTACCTATAGACTCCGAAACGGCTGAACCGATTTTCTTGAAAATTTACACAATTGTGCTATAAGCGTCTGCGAGTGTTCTTAGCTAGGGTTTTGTGTCGAGGTACCTCCGATAAATATCGAAAATTCGATAATCGAAAAAATTGGTTTATAGCAGGAGTGGTCCGATTTTAATCAAATTTGATGCACTCATTGAAAAAGACATAAGAAACGTTATTCAAAAGTTTTAAGGTTGCAGTTTTTAAAATAGTGCAGAAAATCGATAATATATATATATATATATATATATATATATATATATAAAAGGCAAGATGTTTGTGTGTGTGTATCTTTTTATCTGTCTGCATGTTCTTTATACAAATCCACAATTTTTATCCGATTCTCACCAATCTTCACACAAATATTCTTTAGGGTGAGTCTGAGCTCCAGGACCATGGATTAGTTTTAAAGCTTTCATTACACCCGAGCAACGCTAGTTTTTGATAAACGATTCTTTAGGATGATATAATGATAATAATGGTAATAATATTAATAAAAATAATAAAAATGATAATTATGAACTGTGAAATGCTTATTGAATCTGTTGGAAATTTAGAAATTTGTGATAGGCAAGAAATTCTGCAGATCACAATGTCATTAGAATCTTTGAGGGTACTGAAGAAGGTGCTTGAGATTTGAAGGCACTTGCTGTCACTTTGCAGTGGCATTTAAAAATATGAACATTAAAATGTATTACTTTTACTTTTATTACAACTAGGATTTTTAGGTGTTGTAATGGATAGCGCCTTGCAATGAGAATTCTAATTGGGTTCTTTATTTTTACTTAGGTAAAAATAAAAATGAAAAATGTAAAAATCCACCTCTCACCCCATGAAATAATTCAGTGCAGTGTTCACACACCAAAAACTGAAAATATTCCTGCAATCGAAAAATATGTGTCTGATTCAAATGACACAAAGACTTGATAAGTTGTAAAAATAGATCAAACTACTATTAAGACACAGTCATCTTCCGCTACTAAGTGCAAAATATATCTGCAGTGGTGGAAATTGAGAGTGTAAAGCTGTTCTCTGATTTCACAGTGTAACGCGATAATGTAATTGAAGCAAGAAGGTCAGATATCATAACTGTTCAGAAGGGAGACAAACAGTGTTGTACCATCAATATAATGGTATCAGGAAAAGAAAGTGACGTTAAGAAAGAAAAGGAGAAAAGGGAAAATTTATTAAAATTTGAAACATGAAAGAACAAGCATGTGGCGGACTTCAGAAACTAAAAATCTTTCTGTTATCTAAATTATTTATAAATAGAACTTTATCAGTGTGTGTGTCTGTATGTGTGTGTGTCCGTTACCTATAGACTCCGAAACGGCTGAACCGATTTTCTTGAAAATTTACACAGTTGTACTATAAGCGTCTGCGAGTGTTCTTAGCGAGATTTTGTGTCGAGGTACCCCTGATAAATATCGAAAATCGATAAGCGAAAAATTGGGTTATAGAAGGAGCGGTCCGATTTTAAACAAATTTCATACACTAATAAATAAAAACATAAAAAACGACATTCAGAAGTTTCAAGTTTACAGTTCTTACAATAGTGCAGAAAATTGATATTATATATATATTTATATAAAGAGCGTGTGCGTGTCTGTCTGTCTGCCTGTATGTCCTTAATACAAATCCACAATTTTTATCCGATTCTCACCGAAACTTCACACAAATATCCTTTAGGCTGAGTCTGAGCTCCAGGACCATGGATTAGTTTTAAAGCTTTCATTACACCCGAGCAACGCCGGGCGATACTGCTAGTTTTAAAATAACGTGACAAAATTGGGTAAGACTAGGAGGGTGAGTAGAACTGGGATGCACCAGAAAATAACACTGCTTAAAACTGTCTGAATACTGAGAAACAATTTGTTGATATCGTGAGATAAGTACATGACAGGACCTATGGTCATTTATTTTTGCCCTTCCATGTTCCTTAAATGAGGTAGGAAGACAGTGTTGGATCATCAATATGGTCAACTGAGAAAAGGTGAGAAAGTTATCGAGTAAATGACCTTTGACCAACACCATGCGTGTTTCCGCTCGAGTTTATTGTTACACATGTAACTTCATTTCATTTAATTTAATTTCAAACATACTATGTTTGAACACAGAAAAACTGCCATTATCTGCAGTACATATCATTCATAGTCTGAAAGAGAGATTTGAAACATTAGCTTGCACAAAAGATTAAGACAAGAGAAGCTGTTATGGTGCGTTGACTTAATTTGAAATTGTTAACGACAACATCCAAATAAGAATAGTTTTGTAAATAATAATGATTTTTTGATACAAGTCCTACTTCTTCTTCATGTGCCGTATCACTTCAGGTCATGAACTTCCACTTGGCTCAGTCACTTGTAGCTTTTAATATTCTTCTTCTTGATATCTCTCCCAAACCCCGCTCCACCATTCCTTTGCTCAGGCCTAACAAGTAGTCTCGCGCTGCTTTCCCCTATCTTTCTTTCCGTCTATCCTTCCTGTGCGTATTAAATTCTCCAGGTCCACCTTCCTCATTACGCGTCCTAAGTACCTTATCTGTCTCTTTCTGATGTTAAGTATGAGTTTTCTTCTCATTTGCATCCTTTCTACACCTCATCGTTGCTCACGTGCTCAGTCCAAGGTATATTCAGTATCCTTCTCTAAAACTATATTTCTGCTGTCTCAAGCCTCTCCTCCATTCTTGATGAGATCGTCTAACATTCACTTTTATGCAGAAGGACAGATATCCCATAGCAATTCAGCACTCTTTTTTTGTTTCCAGTGAGATTTTCCTTTCTCTCAGTACTCTGGTTAGCTTTTCAAATGCGTCCTTAGCCATGCCAATGCATCTTTGGATCCAAATATCGCATTTTCCATCCTCTGTCAGAACACTTCCCAAGTAATTAATTTTCTTTACTCGTTTTAGTTTATTTTCTCCAACCTGCAGTTGACATTTTGAGGTCTTAGATTCAGTTAATCCACAGCAAGGAAAAGGTTTCACACCTTTTCCAAAGTGTATTTGTTACACAAAGGAATAAAACGTACCCAAGTGAAATCCGAACTCGGCTTTTCGGCTCCTCATTCCCAGTCGTCTTTTATCAAACCACCGGCACATCTAAGAAACCTAATAATCTTGAGCGCTCATTCATATATCTACTGACCACTCATCGTTGTATAACATCGGTTCTCAGATGTGAAACAGTGTTTCAACGTGATATAGCCGTAAGCCGAGTAAACGTTAGGCTATGTTTTGGACTGTGATACTTTGGACTGAGTTGATGGGTCACTAGTGTGAACTAATGACAAGACACGCAGATATTTGTTAATACCCTCTACTGATAGATAAATTAAAGCATAGATTTGTTTGAGATAACGGATAGAACATGTATAATATATATTCCAATAGACTCATTGAAGGAATTCCTGGTAGTGCTTGCCTTAAAGAAACAGAGTTGTAGTCAAAAGTACAGATAACACATTACGTAGAAATTTATCTATGTAAAATCTGTGATCTTACGGGTTTTTTGTGATTTGTATTTTGCCAAAATGAACAGTCGAAAATATCATGAAGCTATTTTTTCATTTAGATGTCTGGTTGGGACCCAGAAGGAAATGATTATGCACAAAAAATCCAAGAAAATAATCTTATAAATCCTGAGGTAAATATGCTCGTGATATTCAAAATCTTGAGAACTGACACGTATAGTAGATATTTCCAAATGACGCCTCCCTCTTAAGTAACACTAATTTATGTCAAACAGTTTGAAAAATAAGTGAAATGTATCAAAGACGAGGAAATTCTACGAGCCAACTATGATGCCGAACAAAAATGCTGTATTACTGGACTCGACTCTATTCAATTAATTGATACACGCTTAGGCGATCCTGTTTCTTTCAAGACATGACTGACTAGGCAGAATATTTTTACCTCTGTAAGTAACCATTACTTTCTACGATAGATTGCTTGCCAAGTAAGGCTATAGAACCTAATGTGTCCTGCTCTTCGGCCCATAACTAGAGGAAGAAGAGATTAATTATTACCTTTCCCAAGAATATTTGGGCGTAAGTGAATGAAAGAAATTCGACTTGAATTCGAACTCAGTTCTCCGATTTCTCATTCTGAACAAATATCTATTACTCCAGAACACAATTACGTACTTAGAAAAAAACTCTATGAATAACTTAAAATACAAAAAATAAACACGACCGCTCTCAAAGGATGTAATTCAATATTTCAGTAAAAAATGAAACAAGGGAGGTAATTCAGTATTTGGCATTTGAAAGGCAAAAATTAAACTTTATTAATAAAATCAGACAAAAAAACAAAAAACTTTATTCCGTACCGGATTTTTTGTTTTTAATCATATCACCCCAAGCAAGGCGGTGACGCCACTGATGAACATGGGGCTAGTTAAGAGTAGAATGATAGGAAAAAAAGAAAGCCGGGAACCACATCCTAAACAGGAAACAAGGGATGAGCCTCTTCACCTGTTCAAAAGACGTGGGTGGAATGGGAACCGGGCGATAGTTAAGTCTATCTACTCCAATTGAAACCAAAGTTTAATTAGTTCGTGACAGTCATGAGGCCAACTATCCGAAATGTCTTCATCTAAATCTATTCAGAGATTCTAGAGATATCCTGACCAAGGACAGACAGATAAACAAACGCGACCGAATGCAAAATACAAGTCTTTGGACAAAACATCACCTGTCTGGAGAAAAATAATTCTACTGATAATCTGTTCACCAAAGAAGAAGAAAAAAAGACGCAATCAGAATACGTTCAATGCGACAGAACGTTGCATAATATGATGAGAAACGTGGTCGTCTTGAAATAACCTTTGCTATTTGTAAAGATAACTTGAAGAGGGCAGACACACTGTCGAAATGTTAGGAGACATTATTTTTAAATCGCGTTCTTCTCTAAGTGTTGAAAAATATTAGAAGAGTTACTTAAAAAATTCTGTGATAAATATACACAAACATTTTCTATCAGGTTGCACAACGTTAACACCAACTGAATATAAAACTGCACATGATGTATTGGGCCAATATCTACATTGGAAAATATGCAACTTTTTAAAGGAAGAAAACGGTAAGAAACCAGTATGAAAGCCATCAAGACATTGATTACAGAGATATGGCCTGTAACAATTTTACGTGACCTTGCAATACACCCATACAGAACAATCAAATCAAACCGCCCGAATACAAAAGAAACATAATGTGTTTTCTTACTGAGATAGTAGTCCCTGTAGATTGTAATGTATCTTTGAAGGTATTAAAATGCCATCAAAATACAAAGATCTTGAAGTAGAAATCTAAAAATATGGCATATGAGGACATTTATAATTCTATTTTTAGTTGCAGCCATCAAAAGATTCCGTTAGACTTACTACAACGATTTCTTTGGAGTCCAGGTCTTAAAGAAATACAGGAAATTGTACTCAGAAATACAGTTCAGACATTACGAGGGGATTTATCTATGTAAAATGTGTGTGATCTTAGGTTTTGGGGGTTTTATGACAATGATCAGTAAAAATTTCATAAAGCTATTTCTGACGTAACTCATGTTGGAACCCGGAGGAAAACATGTATACAACAGAAACCATTGGAAATAATAATAATAATAGTAATAAATATGATTAGGACATCGTGATTCATTGGGATTTTCCCATTCATCATGATAGGCTCATAAAAGCTAATAGAACAATTATGGAGATAAAAAAATGTACTGACGAATTGCATACTATTTGGCGTGGTTGTTAACAAACTTATCTCGCTAGATTAGTTAAAGTTAGGTTTAATCCTCACTTACAACGTGCCGTATCTAAGTCTCGCCTTGTAAAATGCTGAAAACCCCAACCAAAAAGATAAATCATAATAAAAATGGCAGTGCCATCAAATTAAAATATATCCGTTAAAAGTTATGAGAAAATAAATAAATTGGAATTTAGTAAAAAGAAAGAAAGCGAGATCGCTGGCAAATTTCGTTTAAAAGAGGTAACAAATGATGTACTCTGTAGAACAGTTAATCTACTCAAGAGAATATTGACAATTTAATGAGAATAATACAAAACCTGTAAATGATAACTTTCACTTAACAGAAGCATTTTTCCAAACAGAATGCACATATTTACTCCCTTGCTAAACCCCAGGTCTAGAGTAATTAGCTGCTCAGTGACTGTACCAAAAATAAAGTAAAAACTTATAATAATGGTAATAATAAAAACTACTTGAAGAAAATACATAGAAATCTTTGTCTGGAATACAAATGATTCTGTTAACGAATGCTATTCGCAAACTTAAAGGAATTTTTCAATGATGTCCTAAAAAGATACTTCGTTTACTTTAGATCCCCGAACAAAAACATAGAAATAATTGAAACGAAAAACAAATAATAATAATAATAATCATAATAATAATCATAATAATAATAATAATAATAATAGAATCGCCACGATAGAGTTGGGCAATATTTACATTGGGCAATGTGCAAACATTATGGAAAAGCTGTAAACAAACACTGGTATGAACATCATCCAGCACCGGTTACAGAAATAGAAGATGTAACCATTCTATGGGATTACACCATCTACACAGACAGAAAAATTGAAGCAAACAGGCCAGACATTATTGTTAAAAACCAGAAGGAGAAAACTTGTCTATTAATTGATATGGCTTGTCCAGCGGATTGTAACATAGCAATCAAGGAATTTGAAAAACTGTCAAAATATAAAGACCTGGAAATTGAAATAGAAAAAATGTGGAAATTGAAAACAAGAGTTGTGCCAGTGATAGTAGGTGCACTTGGAATGATAAAAAATGGAACAAAACAACACATTGAAAGAATCCCTGGAAACCCCAGCTTAAGAGATATACAAAAAATTGTCTTATTAAGTACAGCCCACACACTAAGGAAAACGTTATCTATGTAATGCTGGGGATGATAGGGAGGATAGAAAAACATGAAATGGAGTCATAACAACACGCCACTACCTGCCTTAGGTCTCCCCGCAGACTTGGTTGGTAGTGAGACCAAAGCAGAAATCGAAATATGATGAAAAATGACATAATAATAATAATAATAATACTTATCAGATATAATAGTGTCGATCCTTGATGCAGGTTCTGTGGATAATATCAAGAAACCATAGACCATATAATCTCATGGTGTTATATATTTGAGCTAAATAAATATAAAATCGTCACAATAGATTGGAGCAATATCTACTCTTGACAATAAGCGAACACTTTTGAAGTCAGTCAGTTAAGTGCCATACGTGATACACACTTGGGTGATCATGTCTCGAAAGAGACAGACTGACTGGGCAGGAGATTATCCCGCAGTAGATGGCCATTGCTTTTTACGGTAGACTGGCTGCCGACGAAGGCTATAGAACCCAATCTCTCTTGCTATTTAACCCATAACTGGAAGGAAGAGACGGATTAATACCTTTCCCAAGGGTATTTGCGCGTAAGTGAATACAATGGATTCAACTGGAATTAGAAGTCGGCTCCCCGGTTTCTCGTTCCGAGCCGATATCCACTGTACTACAACGCACATCGCACTTTTGAAGACCTCTTCAAAAAGGTGTAAAAGTATCCAATATTGGTAATTGAGTTGTGACAAGACACAAAATCTTGTACTTGACATTAAAATCCATACGCTATATTTGAAATAATTTCATTTTCTTCAAGTGTAATAAAAATCCCTATGCTGAATTTTGAGTTTCACTCAACTCCGTTACTATTCCGATGATAGCTTTAATTGAACTGTTTTTCTGAACGTAAAATTTTAAAATTATTATTTCACACTCAGCCAATGATGTTTTGATTGCTGACATTCTGATCGTGGTTAGACCAATTTATTTTTTTCAGTTCTAGGTACTGATTCTGGTTTAGGGTAGATTTTTCGGCTTGTTTCTCCTCTTTCTGTCAATCTCTTTTATTTGTAAAAGATCATTATTTTATTATTAAATGTTATCATTTTATTTATTATGTTATTATTTTGTTTCAAGTGTTATGAAATTAAAAACAGTTAACATTGGCAAGCCTTTACATTTCAGTGAAGCACACGAAAGTGCTATTGCCTCCTGTTTTTCTTCTCTTATTCTTTCTTTCTTTTTCTCACTTAAACCAAAAAGAGTTTCTGGTGTAACTTTTTCGACTTTCGTCACGAACAAAATGGAATAGCCCATATTTTCTAGGTATTAGCAGCGTGTAAAGGTTGTGCTACAAACTAAGAAAAAAAAATGAAACTATTTAGCCTATACAGTGAGACTCTTCTAAGAGCTCTAAAAGTTCTGCCATTATTTGTCACTGGCGGTCATAATCTGTACAATATAAGATATGCCGATGATACAGTGCTGATAGCTGGCACGTAAAAGAAAGCTAAAAGACATCCTGCAGGAAGTAGTTAAAGAAAGCGAAAAGAAAGGACTACATATAAACCACAAGAAAACTGAATGAATTGTCATATGCAAAAAGAGAAACCCAAAAAGCCAAGTACAGACTGCAGATACTACATTCAAGCAGGCACAGAAATTTAAATACCCAGGAAATATTCTAACAGATGACGCTAAGATCCGAAATCGTATTGGCATGGCTATGGATGTATTCCTGGCGTAAAGTATTGATATACGGTAAAAACTTTTCTAAAAACAAAAAAGAGAGTCCTGGATTGTTATATTGTTTGTCTTTCATTATGTCAGTGAATGCTAGACAGTTTCATCACAAATGAGGGAAATGGCCGCAAGCAACTGAAATGTGATTTGAAAGAAGTATGCTGAAAATACCATGGACCGAATATGTGAGCAACGACGAGGTTTTGTAAAGGATAGAAACATAAAAAAAGACAGCTGCAGTTTCTGGGACATGTAATGTGGAAAGAGGGTTTGGAGAATCTCATACTCACGGGATAGAGGGGAAAAGAGACAGGGAAAAGCAACGCGTGACTTTCTAGAAGAACTTAAGCAGATGAATGGTGGAGCACAGTTTGTGAGGGCTGACAAGAGAAAGATTTTTAAGAGCTATAAGGGATAATAGGAGATATGGAAAGCAATGATCGCTTACGTCCTGAGAGGATACAGCACGTAGAAGAAAAAAAACAATCGCTATGTGATTTATCCTGCAAGCATATCTGAATGGACCGAAGACAGCCTTGCAAATATGGACTGAAAAACAAGGAAGATAATGACTATAAAGAGAAAGTTAAGTCCTGCTAACAATATGGATAGACCCTATCATTCATGAAAAGAGATTGCAGATGGTTTGATGGAGTCATAACAATGTACAACATTATTGTTTAAGGAAATTAATATTTACAGCATGTTTAGGGGTGGATGCTAAATGTTGCGTCGGATGTTGGTGGATTGCTGTAAGAGTGTCTATGACAAGAAAGATGAAGAAAGGGAGGGGAAAAAGTTCAAGAAGTGACACATCCGGAAACATGGAATTGGAGCAGGAAGGGAAACCGATGTCATGATTTGCATAATGCAAGAGACGGCTTTAATAACAATTTTCATCAAGTATTCTATCATAGAATGTGTGTTGTGGTGTAAGGATGTCGATTCGGAACGACAAATCGGGTTGCCGAGTTCGAATTCCAGTTAAATTCTTTGCATTCATTTACGCACAAATACCCTCCGGAAAGGTATTTATCCGTCTATTCCCTCCAATTATGGGTTAAATAACAGGACAGATTGGATTCTATAGCCTTGGCTGGCAACCAGTCTATCGCAAAAAGCAATGGCAACCTACTGCGGGGTAATCTTTACCCATTCAGTTATGTCTCTTCCAAGACATAATCACCCAAAGTGTGTCTCACGTATGACACTTAACTGACTGAACTGAGTCTATTGATAGATGAAATAGTTTTTTTTTTGCTGGTTGGGTGAGAAAGTTACACAAATTGTGCAACATATTTGTCACTGGCTTCACTCAGCTAGCATAAGTTGAGTATAGACGACGCCATGATAGTTTACAGAATAATTTGTGAGATCTGGTTGGAAACATGACCTCCGATGCGAAGAGAAATGATATGAACATTCATCACTAGTAGTTATCATGAATGAGTAAGTGAACAAGTGAGATACGGCCGTCTTGACTGGCCTGTATTGTGAGAGCAATCAGTCTGCCGGTTCAATTGTCCACAAAATCAGCTATCGAATTTTTTAAAAAATCATTTCATCCCAAGCAAGGCATTCCAATGCCACTATTGCGCATGGGGTTACATAGGGGAAGGTGAAGAGAAAGAGTGGTTAGATATAGGAAATATCAGAAGGAGGGTGATATATGGGTAAGGATACCGAAGCTAGGGGTTGGGTAGATGGGAAGAGTGTTTGAAAGATGGTTAATGTGTTAGGAGGTGTCTATTGACCTTACATTTAAACTCCTAGAGATTGTAGCCGTCAGGGAAGCAATCATGTGGTAGGGAATTCCACAGTCGGGAAGTGCGAGAAAAGAAACTGTTGGAGTAGAAATTGCGGTTGCATTTTATCGGTTTCACTGTAAAAGTGTCGGCTCTATTTGCTAATCTAGTATCTCGTGCAAATTCGTATTTAGGGGGCACCAGTGATCGAAGTTCATCGGAGCAGAAGCCGTGAAAGTATTTATAGAATAGAGAAAAAGGAAGCCACGTCGCGCCGATGAGAGAGTGACTGCAGCCGGTCTGCCAAGTCGGTATGATCATGATAGATATTGCGGTGCCTTGGGATAAGGCCATGATGAAGATAGTGTAGGGGTGAAGACAGAAGTACGAAGATCAAGCATGATAATTTGGAAAACAAAATTACCACGCAGAATGTTTCCATTTTGTGTTTGGCGCACTCTTGACTACTTTAAGAATTTGTTTTTACGTCGCTATATGCCCTGAGGTTACTAGGTGAGCATCTGGTAGCGTCATTTGGAATACGGCGCGCGGTAAGAAAAGTTTTGTTTCTTTAAGATACGATTAGAAGCTGAAATATGACCCTCATCGCCCGGACGAAATATCGACTAGAAGGAATAGAACTCAAATAATGACCATTCAGCCTATGGGTGTCTGACATCACTGAATGTGCGCAGATGGCAGCGGTGTTAGAAACTTATAATAAGTAAGGTCTTATGTCTCTAAGCTGCGTGTAGGAGAACACAAAAGACCAACAAAACATTTATGAATTTGAGAGGATCTACTAATACTGCTACTATTAGTACTACTATTAATAAGAATAAAATATAATAATTTCTATGTTTCAAAAAACGCCTTGGAAATACTTGACATCATTGAATTTGTGCAGACAGCAGTGTTGCCTAGAACATTTCATGTGGTAAGTAAAGCTTTGGGTGAAAGCTGAAATATGATCATTATTCCCTATCCGAAACATTTAAGAATCGAAGGCAGATTTCATAATAATAATACGAACTGAAAAGATGTGTCGAAACCCTTCAGAAAATGGCATCATTGATTAATAAGTAGAAAACAGTGATGACGGATATTCAACTATTGAGGAGAATGTTATAACTGAATTTTCAATCGAAGCCATCTGTTAGCACTGCCGGGAAGAGTTAGTGAAAGACAAGATAATACGATGAGATTCAAGAGAAACCCGATGATCGATAATAAATATTGCCAGCTGAAAGTCTTTTCAGCTCGTCGATTATGAAGAAGACCTTTTCTTCTGTCAGTTCAGCATGAATATTTTCAAATTCTGTTCGTGATAAAAAACAAAGATCAAAACTGTCTTTTATAATCCAGCGAAGAAATAAGAAAATCAAGAACTCTGAGAGGTGGTAAGATATATATATATATATATATATATATATATATATATAGAGAGAGAGAGAGAGAGAGAGGGGGAGAGAGAGAGAGAGATGGCATGGAGCCTCCTTCTACCGAGCGCCCGTAGCTCAGTGGCAGAATCGCCGACTGACGACAATTCGGTCGGGTTTCAATCCTGGGTAAAAAAGCAATCGGCTGTCTAACCCTACTGATGAACTGTGATACAGCAAAACAGATCTGTCTGCGGATGACTATATATATATATATATATATATACGTGTGTGTGTGAGAGAGAGAGAGAGAGAGCGAGACAGAGAGAGAGAGAGAGAGAGAGAGAGAAAGATGGCATGGAAACCGACTAGGTGATACAATAAAGTAAAAGAACAAAGTAGTAATCGTATCTCAATCTAACAAAATTCACTTTTATTAAAGCTTCTTCAGAGATCAAGACAAAAATGAAAAATTACAGAGAAACAGTAGACTAGTATATTTTGATTTGGGGTTGATTCTTATGAGTCAGATATATTAACGGACGTGTATTGTGGCGAAGTGGTCATCGGCTCGGAAATCGAGCAGCCGAGTTCGAATTCCAGTTGGATTCCTTGCATTCACTTACGCAAAAATACCTTTGGAAAAGTAATAATCCGTCTCTTCCCTTCAGTTATGGGTTAAATAACAGGAGAGATTGATTTCTATAGCCTTGTCTAGCAACCAGTCTACCGCAGAAAGTAATGGCAACCTACTGCGGTTTATCCTTCTGCCCAGTCAGTCATGTCTTTTTCGAGACATGATCACCCATGCTAGTATCACATATGGCACATAACTGACTAATACTAACGCAATAGATTGCGTTAATATCAGTCAGTTAAATACCATAGGTGATAATTATTCTTACATTTATATGATTGGAAAATCTTGTATACATTAAAACTTTCTTAATTCACGTGTCAATTGTACTAAAACAATGGACAATTTTTAAATATATGTGTGAGGAATCTTTTGGACAGTAAAGTGTGATGTTGCATGCATATGTTAGTCAATATAATTGTGTATGTGTGTAAAGGAAAGGTAGACATTTCCGATTAAATCGTTGAAAATGTAGCGAAATGCTGGAACGACGTGTAAATGCTGTTGTCACTTTTATTGTGGGTCATTGAAATATAGCTTAACTGTAAGAGAAATTTCTCATTGAACATGGAATTTTGGCATTATTTTATTTATTTTTATGTAATATTAAAATATTATTTTATTAACATTATTTATTTAGAATATAATCTAATATTATGAATATTATTATAATATTTTGTATTTTTTAATAATATTTGGAATTTGTATTATTCCATATATTTGTCTTCTGCTACCCCCTAGGTACAAATTTGCACAAGATACTAGATTAGCAACTACGTCCCACCCTTTTAAAGTGAAACCAATAAAATGTAACCGCAATTTCTACTCCAACATCTTCTTTTCTCGCACTTCTTGCCTGTGGAATTCCCTTCCACATACTTGCTTACCCGACAGCTACAATCTCCAGGAGTTTAAATGTAAGGTCAATAGACACCTCCTAACACACTAACTCGCATCCATTCTCTCAAACGCTCTTCCCATCTACTCAACCCTCATTCTCGTTATCCTTACCCGTCTATCATCCTCCTTCTGACATTTCCTATATCTAACCACTCTTTCTCATCACTTTCCCTTATGTAACTCCCTACGCAATAGATACAGTGGAATGCCTTGCTTAGGGTGAAATGATTTTTAAAAAAATAGGTAGACATAAGTTAGATTCATGAAGAATAGATCTATAAAAAGATGGTGATGTAATTTTTACAGCGATTGTTTATAGTTGCTACTAATGCTATTGTTTACTTTTCAAAATACTTTTTCCTTAAAAGGTTATATTCTGTTTTAATTAAGCTGGCATTGGTGAAATCACAGTTATTTTCAACACCGTTTTGATGCAAAATGAAAGAATTTGAACGTTTATCTAAACGTAAATCTCTTTTGTAGATGCGGGTTTTTATACATGTATACATGTAACGGATAGCATCTAGGAATGACATATACATTTTTAAAGAATTCATGATTTTTATTTCTTAATTCTACAGAAATCTTTTCTTGAAAGTGCTAACTACTCAGTTTCGTATCCGGAACGTTAATAAAGCAATTTCTAAAGGATTAATTGTTTTATTTTAGATTCCAATGTGATATTCGTGTATATATATTTGTGTGTCTAGGTAGCAGATGGCTTATAGCGTTCAATTTGATAACATATATATATAGAAAGAAAACAAGATAAAACTTTATTTTTTTAAACATACACGTTTCCTCCTGTGATGGAATTTATGAAGGGATGAAATAAATTTTATTTTAAATGAAGTACCTATAAACGTAAAATTCTTGGTTACTGAAAAAACTGGAAAAGGGATTAACTGAAATTATTAAACATTTAAAAGAAATCATAGTTCATATTTTTGCAGTATAATTTTATGTTATAAGATGTTAAAATTATTGAAAGTAACTATTTTTCGATTTTTTAAATGGTTGTTGCATATGTTGGGGTGGGAAAGTATTCTTTCTATTCTGGAGGGTGAAATAAAACAAAAAACATGGGCGCAGATTAATAGTTTGATAATATTTGATATTGTCGCTCTCGAGCATTTTCCTTCCGAGTAAACTCTTTGCTATTTGATTATTTTTAGCTCGAAGTTGTGGTGAAATTTATTTCTAATTATGCCCAGTGCGTTTGTTAAATTTTTTATCTATGAGAACTATTCTGTACTCATAGTTACCTATCTTTAAATTTCTGAATTTTTCTCAATATTTATTTGTAAAAAATACAAATTATGGCACAAGGCCGAAAAGGGGAAGGGTAGAGGATGGTACTCACTTAACTATCCTATACCTAAACACTATCACGACCCATTCACTCATTACAATTTGCTCAATTACCACAAGAACCCATCCATCAGTTCCCAATCCTTCATACACCACAATACCACATATTTACAAGGGGAAAAAGCCCATGACAAGAAAAAAATATTTATATACAATATAAAATATAATTTAAAACATTTAATGAAAAATGAAATGATGGGTGGTGATGAACCTAAAAACAAACTAAAAATGCAACAATTTTTTTAAAAACGAAATAATAAACTATGTTAGTAAGACCCATCCATCCCAGAAATTTCTGAATTTTTCTTCAATGAACTATAAGAGACTGTTTTGGTAACTTATTCTATATATACGTGCTTCTGATTATTATTGGTTTTTATGAGTGTGTTTATATTTGATTATATCTATAATAGTTTCTGTTGCAATAGAATGTGCCACACTCCCTATCGCTTATGTGGACTGACTATAATAGTCGGCATATATATTGAGCACAGGAGATAACTGTAACTTGCTGTAACTGTAGTCTGCCGCTAGATTTCCTGTATTGCTGTAGTGTATTCTCTTTACAATAAACCTCACTTTTTTCACGTGTTGCTGTTCTTTCACTCGAGTACCACTTTGTCTGATTGTAACCTTTTTAAAGGATACAACAGTGGCGACGAAAGATTCGATTCCAACACACAGCGTGAAAGGCCCAAAGACATTGTTTGTAGAACGTACAACGGTAACAATTACGGATTTGACCAACTTACGATGAAAATACTCAGTGAAATTACTCAATATTGGAACAACTGCCTGAATTGACTAAAGCATTACACGCTAATTTGCAGTTACAACAGCAGCAGTAACAACAGTTACAACAGCAGCAGTAACAGTAACAAGAAACATTTGAAGAATCGCAAAATAAATTTCAACAGGAACTGTTACAATTATGAAAACATCAAACGGAAGACATTAAGATTTTGCGCGAAATCCTTATATCTAAAAAAAAAAAAAAAAAAAAAAACAGAACTACAGATTTTTTTCCCTGGAGGAATATCGAATTCGTTATCAGAATTCAAGTATGATTCAGACAATTGAGTAACTTTCTCTGCCTATTTTCAGAGGTGAGAGACTATTTTTTTTTCGAACAATGGTCTGATGAAGAGAAAATAACGTCGTTAGTCCAAAAATGAGGTACAGAGAACACTTAATACACGGACCTATTTTTATCTAAAACTGGAGGAAATCTCGTTCAAAGAGACAATGAAGCTTTTGTCAGGAATGTTCGAAGAAAGAAACAGTTTATTCCATACTCGATATAACTGTTTAAAACAAAAGAACGAAGACTGTGAATTTTGCAAGGAATGTAAATTCCCAATGTGAATTGTTTAAATTAGGCAACCTTTTAATCAAGATGTTTAAATGTTTTATCTTCGCCCAGGGACTTACAGCGACAATAGACAATGGCATCAGATCAAGAATTCTGAATTATGGAGCAAGACTCTCAAATTGTGCTACAGAAGGTGACTGAGAAATGCCAGCGTCTGATAAATCTAAAAAGAAACAATATGGGGATCAAAGAAAAGAATACTTATCGAGTACAAACGATAAGACAACCAAAATTTGCAAAATATAAGCAAAAAAAAAACATTCCAGTGTGATGCTCGTCGGGTGTCAGATTTAGAAAATGACAGATAAAGTTTGTTTGAATGTAGCTATGTCGATCACAAAAGCTCCAACTGTTGGTATATAATCATAAAAGAAAGAAGAAAAAAATTAAATCAAATGTTAATGTTATTTTATCCAAGAACGAAATTGAAAAGGGGTGAAGAAAATGAAATACGTAAATAGGAAAATAAATGGTCATACGCTGAATTTATTGTTGGATACTGAAAGCGACATTTCTATTGTGAATGAACGAACATGAGGGTGACGAATACCAAAAAATAGCTAGGGGAATGTCTGGGTAAAAGCTAAACTTTAGTGTAGAATTCAGCTGTACTTTCAAATCATAAGTCGGTTCTTCTAGGTACGATGAATTTATTTGTTACGGAGTGGATCGTGATGTTTGATTTATGAGAATTTGCAACAAAATGAAGGTTTTATTTAAAGAAAGATCTGAAGAAAATGAAAAATGTATTTTTGTGCTGAAAAAATATTCACGCGTGTTTTCTGATGGTCTCGGACAATGCACAAAAACTGAGGTTAGGTTCAAACTTAGAAAACATAAAACCAGTATTCAAACCAAAAGGGAATGTACCACTTTTAGCTTCAGTTGCCGTAAATTAAGAACTGGAACGGTTGGAGAAAATAGGTGTAATTTCAAAGCTAACTATTTAGATTAGTCTGTGCCTACAGTGTATGTAAGGTAAAAGAAAAAAAAGATACGAGTTTGTGCAGATTTTTAAAACGGATTAAATGATTGTCTGAAAAAAAAAAACACACATACCGGTTACCTTTACTGGAGGTTATCTTTCTAATCTGAATGGAAAGAAAGTGTTTTCTGTCTGATGCATATCTACAAGAGAAAGTAAATGAACAAGGCTCGAAGTTATTAGCAATTAATACAAACAAGGGACTCTACAAGTTAAATCGTCTCCTGTTTGGGTTAAAGGTGGCTCCCATTTTGTTTCAGAAAAATAATGGAAACCATGTTAGCTGGGCTAGAATTTACCATAGAGTACTTGGTGGACATCCTGATAAAGAGTGAAGACAACAAGCAGCACAACAAATTTATCAATGTAGTGTTCCAGAAGATTTATGAATGTGCTTCAGATAAATGCAAGTTCAGATAAATGAAGTAAATCAACTATTTTGGGCAATTAATCGACAAGAACAGAAGAAGAGCGGACCCGGAGAGGGCTGAAGCTATTAAAAATATACCACCACCAAACAATGTCACTAATCGTTATGCGTTTTTACGCTTGGCCAACTACTATAATATCTACATTCTCAAAAGATCTTAGAACACCATTGAATGACTTATTGAAAAAGAATGCAAAATAGATTTAGTCTAAAGAATGGGAAGATGCTTTTCAGAAAATAAAAAGCTGTCTGATATCAGATTTATTGTTAACGCATTTTGACCCTAAAAAAATAATTGTAGCATCTGACATTAGTAAATATTGGATCGGAGCAGTAATTCTACATTAATCTGAAGATGGGAATAGAAAGCCCATAACCCATGCGTCCAGAAGACGCTTCCTGCAGAAAGAAGTTATAGCCAGATCAAGAAAGCAAGCCTGGCTATAATTTACGCGGTTAAAAATTTCACAAGTTCATCCATAGAAAAAAATTTGCACTACAGACATAGGCCGTATGTTTTTGAATCAAGAAAGGGTAACTTTTAACAAGTTAGAGCGCTGGGGAAGAATCTTGTTAAACTATGACTTTAATCTACCTACTCTCGAAAAAATAGAAGACGTTACCAAATTTGCAGAACCATTAGAAGACACGGTGATAGCTGCTTTAAGGAATGTAAAAGAATTATCAGTACTACTTGCAATACAAATCGGGAGTTACCGTGACTCTAGAAGATATTTAAAAAAAGCAGCTGAGAAGGACAATTTCATTAAAAAAGAAAAAACATGAATGGTTGAAAGAAGACCTTAAACATGATCTAAAATATCACCTTTTTCTATCTGCGAGCAAGTGCTATTATATGCAGATAGTGGTAATGTCATGCACACTGCCAAAAATATCTTGAAGGAATTTCATATAGGTTATCAGGGAGTTTCAAGAATGAATGCGTAGCTATACATATTAATCTAGGATAGACTAGGAGATTGAAAAAAATATTAAAAACATTGTAGAAGTTGTCAACTTGCGCAAAACACTAATAATAAAAATTCAGCCATGGCCTGAAACGGATGGCTCGTGGACGAGGTTACACACAAACTACGCTGGACAAATAAATGATTACTACTACCGTATAATCCTGTAAAGTTTTTTTTAAGTGGCCGTAAATATTCAAGTGGAGACATCCGACATCCACAAATACTATGACTGTATTAACCGAGCTTTTCGGTGGTTTGATGTACCATAAACTTTAGATAGTGACAACGAGACACAGTCTACCAACAGAGAATTTAAGAAAATCTGTACATCTTTATCCAGGTCCTGGGTATGACGGTAAACTACATCAAGCAGCAAGGCCTCTGATTGGAAGGTTGTGAAGAGCATGGAACCACCTCTTAATTGCTGTTGTTTTCAGGTCCACTCTGACCCGGAGTGGTAGCACCTGTTAGTGTCCCAGCAATTGGAAAATAGTTAACCCCCAAACTGGGGTCAAACACTATGAAAGTATAAAAATAGACTTTTATAAAAAATATACATTTTTGAAGAAAAACTTACCAGCAATACATTTTTGATAACAAAACTAGAAGACATCTTCCGTTTTCTAAAATTAGAAACAGATTACAAAAAAACAACTTTTCACCAAATTCTAACTAAATCAACCTTTTCACTATAACCAAACATTAAAAAATACCTTAAAACCCTAACATTTTGGCATTAAATAACCTACAGGGGTTGATATGCCGTTAAACAAAACTCAAACATCTTTGTCTATAGACCACATTACGACCTTTCTTCAGCACTCGAGATCAAATGGGCAAGCAGAAATTATCGTAGACACTTTAAAAAGAGCTCTAAGAAAGACTCAAGTAATGGACACTGAAGAAAGCATAATGCACATGTTTTAGTGGTGTACAGAATTACTCCCAATCCGAACATATATTCAGGATTATCACAAACCGAACTGATGTTCACGAGAAAAATTCGATCAGTATTTGACAAGCTGTTGCCTAGTGTAACGAAAAGAGTGGTAGAAAAAAAAACTTTGCGAGCATATTTTACAAATCAAGAGACAGTTTTCTTCAGAAATTAAAAGGGGAAGACAGAATTATCATCAAAAGACATTGCAGAATAATATACATGCTCAAAAGAAGAAGACTTGAATGTAAAAGACATTTAAATCAGGTAAATCCAAGATATACGAACGATGTCACGCCTTGTCAAGAATTATTAACTTATGTAGTATATAATGCATTCGAAATACCAGTTCCCATAACTTCACCAGTAATGATAGAAGTATCACCAACCTCGCCAGTGCCGGAAGTGTCAGCTTTCCTAAAATCGCTAATGCCTCAAATCTTACAGGCACAAAAAATTGATGAAATATATAAAGACTAGGAAGAGAAAAAAAATCAAACAATTTTGTCAGACCAAAAAAAACACAGGTATTTAGCAAAATTTCACAAGAGCTCAGAGGGAAGTGAAATGTCCCACACTCCCTATTGTCTATGTGGACTAACTATATTAGCAAGCATATATGGTGATCACAGGAGATACCTGTGGTTTGCTTCGGAAATTACTAGCCTGCTGCCTGATTCTCTCTGTTGTCGTAGTGTTTTTTCTTCACAATAAAGCTCTCTTTTTTTTTTTATCTGCGCACGTGTTGCTGTTCTTTCACTCGATTACCATCTTGTCTGTTTGTAATTACTTTAAAGAATGCAACAATTTTCGAAGTGGTCGTGACTATTTAGATATTGTTTTGATGGGATAAGTTGTTTTGGATAGTGGATGTAATGGAGTTGGTAGATAGTATTATGTATCTTTTATTGTTTAGTCTATTGTTATGGATAACTGTATTTCATGCACCTTTTTTGCATTTGGAATAAATATGATATGGATATTGTAGGTTTTTGAATGTAGTTTTTATGTATGTTTTTAAGTAAATATTAAGAGCATTAAGAATTTGCAGTACCCAATATTTGCTTAACTTTGAGTATACGGGAACCGGTGCCTCAACGGCGATAAGTATGTGTCCCTTCAAGTTATAGGCAATCATGCATGGCGCTTGTCTCTCCCTTGTAGCTCTGTCTACGTATCATCCCGCATGGATCATAATCTGCTATCCATTTACACAAGATGGTTAGTTAGATTACTTACTGGTTCAATCTGTATATTTTCTTTTAAATTTCGCATTGTGAGTATCAAATTCTCCACGCCCACATTTCTCACTACATCTTCAATAAATGTCAATTGTCTCTTTCCGATTTAATGTATAAGTGTCCGTCTTAGCCCCATGTTTGTTAAAACTTCCCAGTTTCGCATATACTATTCTCATCATCCTTCTGTAGAACTATATCTGAGTTGTTTGATGTCTCCTCTTCATCGATGACGAAATGCCTCAGCCTTCATTGCACATTTTTCTCTGTTTCTGATAGAATCGCCATATGTCCTAATACTTTAGCGGGTTAAATCGATATAAACACAGTGTCTGTTGCAGCACAGTACCTTATATATAGCAATGTTCTCAAAGAAACCTTCCGGACTGCAGCGAAGTAATTAACCTAAGCGAAGAAAGATATTAAAATAATTTGATTTAGTCTTGTTTGTCGTTGGATAGACTTCAAACACTATAGATATGATTTTTACTTGGGGAATATCTTTGTAATCATTTGTTGTCGAGATTTCCCAGCCATTACCCAAAAGTCGGCTACTTCTTTATTGACATTTCGAAAAAGGTAATTAGTGTGAAGGGAATAAAATTGAGAATGTCACGAGACAACGCGAATGGGTCGTTGTCAGTTCTTTTGATTTATTAATCGAAAACTTCATAATGGCCATTCTGTTTATCATCCTCTGTTAACCGTTAAAAAAAAAATTAAAAATATTGGTCCTCATTCTCTTAAGCACTTAAACCTTACAGATTTAAGTGCTTAAGCATATTTTTTGTATGGTAAAATATTTACGTCCAAAGCAGAGCTAGAATCAGCTCTCAAAGATGTCGTTGCATCACAGCCAGAAACATTTTATCAACAAGGAATACATAATCTCGTCGATCGATGGCGGAGGTGTATAGATGCTCAAGGCCCACATTTGGACTAATTTCAAAATTTCTACAGTTAATTTCTCAAGAATAAAATTATGTTTCTGAAATCGGCCATTATTTTTGTAACAGCATAGTTTTTTTGTTTTTTTTTATCGTTTCACCCCGAGCAAGGCGGTAATGCCACTGATATGCAGGGGACTACATGAGTGTAAAAAGATTAATTAGAAGAGAGTGAAGAGGAAGACAAACTAGGTGAACGGCAGGGGCGCCTGACCATATATGGCAGCAGTACTCCATGCACGGACGAATGGTTAACTTGTATATATGCAAGATGGATTCAGGCGGAAAAAAACCTCCTGGCCCGACACAGTGACCCATCATTCTTAGCAGTGGATTTAGCTATGGACTCGATGTAGTGGTTCCATTTGAGATCAGAAGAGAGAGTAAGGTCGAGGAGACGCAGTGTATTGCTTTCAGGAAGAATCGCTTGGTCCATGTTTATGGGAGGCAGGAGAGGTTGCCTGTGATAATTGACAGACAACAGGTTGGTATTAGACGCATTGAAATTGACAAGCCACTTCTTGCCCCAATTCACCACAGAGTGTAGATCCCATTCAAGGTCAGCAGCGAGATTATGTTTGTCCGCCATGACGGGTTTCTTACTGATGCGGGAGTAAATTGTGATGTCATCTGCGTAGATGCCTACTTGGCACTTGATCTCATCTGGGAGGCCGTTGATGAAAATAAGGAAGAGCGTTGGGCCCAGGATAGAGCCCTGTGAGACACCAGCATTTGTGTTGTAGGATGAAGAGGCATGCCCATTCAAAACGACCTTAATTTTGCGGTTATTTAAGAAAGACTGGATTAGATCAAGCTAGCGTCCGGTAATACCGTAACTCTTTAGTTTGCATAGAAGGTCAGAGTGCCAAACCCTGTCAAAAGCCTCGCCTGACTCATCAAGGATCTGGAGCATGTACTCCGTAACGGTTGTTAGCATGTCGGCCGTGGACCTGACCGAGCGGATGCCATACTGCCTGTGAGAGAAGAGTTTTTATGCAGTAAGGTGTTGAACTATTTTAGCATTAATTATGGCCTCGAACACTTTCCCGAAAATTGGTAGAAGACAGATAGGGCGATAGTTGGATGGGTCCGAGGGTTCACCACAGTTCTTAAATACAGGAACGACTGAAGATAACTTTCAGCATGCAAAAAACAGGAAGCCGAAAGGCAGTAATTATACAGTTTAGAGAGGACAAGGGAGAGTTCAGGAGCACACCTCTTAAGGACTATCACCGGGATTCCATCACCACCGCTCGGCTTATGGGGGTCAAGTTTTGAAATTACTCGGCATGCTACTGTCGGGGTAATATATACGTCGTGCAGTTTGGCCTCAGTTCTAATAGGGAAGTCGGGTGAGTGTACTCCAGATGAGTCAAATGTGGAGTTGGATAACAATCTGCGAACAAAGCACTCAGCTCTGTCTGCAGATGACGTGAGAACCTCAAATTCATTGATTAAAGGAGGTATTGAGGATTTGCTATTGTTCAGCACCCGTTTGCATAACTGCCAATAGTCTTTGGAGCCGAACATGCGGTCAGCTATGCGCTGTCGCATTCTTTCAGCAAACAACCCTTTTGGTGTCATTCAGGATTCTCTTGCACTCATTAAGAGCAGACGTGGATAGGCGCCTATTGTGATCATATGACTGTCTCCGGTATAGTCAGAAGTAATGGAAATCACGAAAGGCGTCCCAGTCAGCTTTTTGGTAGCAATTGGAGGTCCTATAGGTAGGAGGCTCCTGTGGGGAGTGAGAGTGGAAAGAAATGTTGAGAGAGACAACAGCATGGTCGGAGTTGCCGAGAGGGCAAAGCTGCGAGACTTGACAGGCGTCAGGTGCAGAGGTAAAACATATATATATTAGCGAGGAGTGTCCAGAGGGAGTGCTTGGAAAGCGAGTGGGGAAGTCCACCACTTGCGTAAGGGATTGGGAAATAGCAAAGTTCATGGCGCGAATCCCCGCTGGATCAGTAATAAAGTCTTTAAGCCACTCAGAGTGATGGGCGTTAAGATCTCCGAATACAAATATGTGGGCGAATGGGTGGTAGGAAATAGCCTTATCTATGTTGTCAGCAATGCTATCTAGAAGGAAGCAGCCAGGAAAGGAGGGAGAACGGTAAAGAAAGTATAGGTAACTAACCGAACTGAAGAGAGACAGACGGAGACATACATATTGGTCCTCAGTAGATACGAGTGAATTCACCCTAGCTATGGGGAGGTGTTCACTAACGTAGACCCCCAGCCCATGCATATAGACAGTGGAATCCTTCCTTAAGAGGGGGAGATAACCAGGGATGGAGAAGACAGAGGAGGGAATTGAAGAGTTGAGGTTAGTCTCACAGAGCGCTAGGATGTCCGGGGACTTTTCGTGTAGGAAAGCTTCTACGCTAGGAAAGTTAGTACGAATGCCCCGGATATTAATAAAAGAAATGTTCAGGGATTTAGGTGGTTTGATTTTGGCTGGTTTAGGATAATTTCTGATTTTCTTTGTTATGTTATATTTTGTTGAAAGGGAGAGACCTAGAGTAGAGGATACAAGCGGTCATTATCCACGGTCTGTGCTGGGAGGGAAACTGGCTCGGGCTGCAACAAAGTGTGGCCTCAGGGTTGCCCACCGAAAGCACTTGCAGGGACACCTATCCATGCGCGACATGGCACTACAAGAACCTCGATATTATACAACTGTTGATCAGAGCAGCCGCTCTTGACGCTACACAAGAGTTAGGGCTCCTAACTACCAGTCGGAAGCAGCAACCAGGAAACTGCCAACCTCACAATAATGAAACGTTGCCACCAACCAGACACATCGCAGGAAAATCACGAAAGCACCAATACTAAGGTCAGAAGAGAGAAAAGACAAAGCCAGAAACCACATCCTAAACAGGTAACAAGGGGTAAATCTCTACTCCTGTTCAATAGACGTGGGTGGGGTGTAAACCGGGCGATAGCTTGGTCTACTCCAAATAAAAAAAAAGTTAAGGGTGGTTAATTGCTAAGTTTTAACATAGTTAAAGTCCAGTCAAAGAAATTTCTTTGAAAAAAAGACAAAAAAAACACACACACACATTCGTTCAAATGACCATGAAACGTTTAAAATTCAGCATAAATAAATAAATAAATACAAAAGCATGACTTACTTTTAGCAAATTTCAAATAAATCTTTCCAACCTGAACATACATGCTACAATGCCAGTAGATAAAAAAAGTTATTTTATCTTATTAGCCGTACTCCCGCTCCAGTAAGAAACCTGTCGTGGCGGACAGACATAATCTCGCTGCTGACCTTGAGCGGGATCTACACTCTGTGGTGAACTGGGGCAAGAAGTGGCTTGTCAACTTCAATTCCTCTAAGACCAAGCTGTTGTCTGTCAACCATTACAGGCAACCTCTTCTGCCTCCCATAAGCATGGACCAGATGATTCTCCCGGAGAGTAATACACTACGCCTCCTCGGACTTACCCTGTCCTCAGACCTCAAATGGAAGCACTATATTGAATCCATAGCAAAATCTACTGCTAAGAAGATTGGGTCACTATGTCGATCCAGGATGTTTTTTCCACCTGAATCCATCCTGCATATATACAAGTCAACCATCCGTCCGTGCATGGAGTACTGCTGCCATTTATGGTCAGGTGCCCCTGCCGTTCTCCTCAGTGTTCTTGACAAGCTCCAAAGGAGAGTCTGTAATGTGATAGGTACTGATCTGGCGACTCGTCTGCAGCCACTTTCCCATCGTCGAAATGTGGCCTCCCTTTGTCTGTTCTATAAATACTTTCATGGCTTCTGCTCGGATGAGCTTAAGTCACTGATGCCTCCTCAACAGGTGTTTACCCGTTCAACCAGACTGGCAACTGGGTCCCACCCATTCACAGTCAGGTTAGCCAAACGCAGACGACAATTCTACTCCTGCAGCTTCCTCTCTCGCACTTCCCGCCTGTGGAACTCACTCCCGTATTCTTGCTTTCCTGACGGCTACGACCTCCAGAAATTTAAAAGCAAAGTTAATACTCACCTACTAACCACTGGCCTCTAGCTCTCTCTCCCCTCCCCTGTATAACCTTCCCTTTCTCTCCGCCCATGTACCTGTCATTGCACCTGCTTTCTCAGTTTTCTATTGTTCCTTTCTAACTAGCTTGTACTCCTCACTCTTTTCTAATTAATCTTTCTACATTTATGTAACCCCCTTCACATCAGTGGCGTTTCTGCCTTGCTCGGGGTGAAATGATTAAAAAAAAAAAAAAAAAAAAAAAAAGGAATGGGTGTATTTACAAAGGTTGATAGACTGTACTAAAGAAAAAAACACTCCATTACTTTTTTCATAACGTTAGAGCAACTAACACTTTGATAATTTTACAGTAGTGTTTGACTCAAGGTTGTTTTTCATTTGATGTGAAACTCTTTTACCAGGAATTGGCAAAAAGATGAGAGAAGAGAAGGGAGGTTGGACATAGAAGATATGAATACTTGTCTCTTTCTGGTGGCAAGTACTTTTACGATCGCTGAAGAACCAGCCAAAATAAAAAAGAAGCAACTTGCGCATGTTTGCAGAAAAAGGGACTACACAGGAAATAAAGAAGAGAAAGCTATGAAGGATCATCGTTGCTTATGTTATAAAAGGCAGCAGAATTTAAAATATCATTACTCATCCAGTGAGAATTTTAGACAATTCTACCTGTTAATGTTAACCCGAATAAACTATTTAGTAGCAATATTCCTTCACAGTTTCTGCGTCACAATTAATAACAGTAGGTTCACGTCAAAATTTGCTCATTACAAGCCTAACGTAAATTAGCTTGCCAAGTAAGTGACCAGAACGAACATAGTTATAACAATTAGCACAGTAATTTAATTACACACAATCCCATTTAGAACTTCGTACAGCAATATAGCATCTAATAAGAGTAATGAGTATTTTATCCAGTCGAACCACTGACGGAGAGAAAAAAAGAAGAGAAATAGGGAGTAACTTCTCCCTCCAAAATAACACACAAACAAAAAACGGGTAAGTTTCGGCTTATCAATTAGAAATTCTCATACTACTAGTGAATGATATTATTTCTCATTTAGAATCTTTTAAGAAAGAAGAATGTGTATAAATATGACTTTATAACTGTTAAAATATGTTATCTGTATTGTATTATAAACTGGATCAAAAACATTTTAAGAAGAAAATTTCTTTAATGTAAAGAAACAGTTCATATATTTCTTCTTTAGAAATCAGATGTAAAGTGTAGATTTGCCAATACAGTTATGGATAAATATGTCCAGTATTTATAAACTCAGGAATAATTCGATTCTTGCTTACATATACACTCAAATATAAATCTAACCAATATATACCTATAGACTAAAAATACTCCCAACCAATTTTTATGTATAGACACAGGTATTAATCCGAGTATAAACCGACCAAGTTTTAACTATACACCCAAGTATAAACACACTTTTTGAATACAGACTCAAGTATAAATTAACCAATGTTTATCGATAAATTCAGTTATAAATAAGATCCCATTTCATACAAAGACTCAATAATAAATCTGATCACTATTTGCATATAGAATCAATTGTAAGACCCAACAAATTTTACAAGTAAATACAAGTTTATACGCGATCAAATTTTATCAATATTTCCATCATGAAACCGAACAGTCTTTACCAATAGGAACCCTATCCCGGTTTATATATCGACTCAAGTATATACTCAAACAATATTTGTAAACCCGCCTATATTAAGCTAGAGACTCAAACATAAATCCAAAAAAATCTTACATGCACGATGTGATAGGTAAATTGTCACCATTTTATAATTTAAATTTTCGGTATGTGCGTTCTTTGTTTATGATTTTGTTGACTGCAAACTTGAGCATCGTCTGTGAGAAAAAGAGCCCCCCTATGAAGCAATTCAATGCGCCAGAAATTCGGAAACAGCATTCTCTACTGCTTATCATTAATGTCAAAAATTTCAAAACGCGTGTTCGAGTGTTAATATGAGGATAGTGTAGGGTTGGATGAGTCTAATGGTGATTACGAAGGTGTTTGGAGTGATCACTAGTGATGGTGACGTTTTTACTCCATTCATCTTCCTACAGTGCATCAGACTCATTACAATGGCCTACATCAAGTGTCTTGACGAGGTTAGAATGTCCTGGGTAGAAAAATGGCGGCTACTGGAAGAACTTATGCCTGGCATCAGGTCACACAATTAGGAGAATCCAGTTATGATTTTCAGGCAATTTTTGCGACACCATCACACCTTATATCTGACCACATAACTACCCAGACTGAAACCACCTTGTTCATTACATGTGGGGTCAGTTGAGCGAGAAAGAGAGCATTAAAACCTCTTGTAACACCAAAGATGAACTTACAAAGATTATGGTTACATTTACCAACTTAAACAAAAAGACAGTTCTGAAGAGATTCAGGAGATTCCGAAGTCTTCTGTAATTAATGGTTGAAGACAATGGCAATTCTATTGAATAAATTTACTTTTTTAGTATTTCAAAATACTTTAGTGCAATTTTAGATAAATATATCAGTTAAAATGAGATGTCAGTGTTTTTTATTTTATTTTTATATAACTTAGACGCCAATTCATCCATGGAATCCTGTATAAACAAATTTATAAACCGGACCAATATTCCTAACGATTCATGGTAACCGTAATGTAATAAGTATGACTCATCAATGGATCTCTTATTTGATAATGCAATGTGACGTGAAGATTCTAAAAGATAAAATAGACATCATGGAGTTATCTTCTAACAACGTTCGTTATCTCTAGATATAAGATATATTTGTTTGGGCCTTGTATAATGATTAAAAAATAATGAATAATGTGGAGACATAAAACAATTTTCATATACGCAGTATAAATAATAAAGAAGGATAAATTGAATGTTGAAGTTTCAAGAGTTCCTGGTGTGGAGAGAAATAGAGAAAGAGTCTGAAAGGATGTCATTATGGAGTAAATAATGTACTCCGATAACACAAATGAACAAGGCGTCTTCTTCTTTGTGCTATGTCCCTTCAGGACGTAGGCGATCGGGGCTATCAACGTTTCCATATCCCTGTGGCTCTTAACACACTCTCCTGTTATCCCACCCAAACCCGCTCTGTCATCCACCAGCTCAGCTTCTTCAAATATGTTATCCACTGCTTTCTCCGTCTCTTTTTAATTCTATATGACCTGTGAGAAGCAGATTCTCCAAGCCTTCCTTCCTCATGAAATGTCCCAAGAACTTAAGATGTCTCTTCCTGATGCTCAGTATTAATTTCCTTTTTGTTTCCATCATTTCCAAAACCTCATTATTGTTCACATGATATCCGTAGCATCCTTCTGTAGAACCCCATTTCAGTTTCTTCAAGTTTTTCTTTAATTTGATGAGATTGTATAGCATTCAATGCCATATTGAAGAACAGATATCACATAGCAATCCAGTACTCTCTTGTTTGTTTCTAACGAAAATTTCTTGTCTCTTAATACTCTGCTCAGCTTCTGGAATGCGTCTTTGGCTATTCCAGTTCGCCTTCAGATCTCAGTGTCGGACTTCCCGTCTTCCGTTAGAACACTTCCCAAGTACTTAAATTTTTGTACTTGCTTTATTTTATTATCCCCAACCTGTAATTAGCATTTTGGGTTCCTCTGTTTGCTGATGACCACACATTCGGTTTTCTTGTAATTTATTTGTAGTCCTTTCTTTTGACTTTCTTCATCTACCCTTTTTAGAAGATCTTGTAGTTTTCTTTTCATATCAGCTATCAGCACTGTATAAATTGCATATCTTATATTGTTTAGAAAAGGCTAGACGCTTTAAATAAAGAATTTCAAGTCAGCCTAAAATTCTATCGGATTCAGTCAGGATTATTTATAGTAGACGTCATGACTAGTAGCCTAAGTAAGACTTAATATTATAATCTCTAAAAAAACAAGTTATAAGAGTGGCGATGGCAAATCAAAACTCATACGAGTTAAAACAAGTAGAAAAACGCTTTTACCTTGGTGTGCCTGATAACAGTGGCAGAGAGAATTTTTAACCATGTTAGTGTAATCTTTTCTTTGGCGTATGTAAAGAAAGAAGAACAACTGATATTCGTTAAAAATAAAAGAAATAGTACCTCGTGTAGTAAAAATACAGCAATAATAGCAGCAAGAGCAACAACATAAGTTGCTCGAACTCAGGAAACATTTAATAATATATAATCCATAACCGGAAGGAATAGACGGATTAATACCTTTCCCAAGGTTATTTGCGCGTAAGTGAAATGCAACGAATTCAACTGGAATTCGAACTCGGCTCCTCAACATCTCGTTCCGAGCCAATATCCACTGCACTACAACAAAGAATTATCCATACTAGAAATAATAGATGTTATTAAAAAGACTAAACTTTCAAAATGGGCAGCGCTAGTAGTGTGTGTAAAGGAAAATATTCGTGTTTGAATTTTCGACAGGGTTAAATAACTGTTTAAGACATATAACTACCCATTACCTAGTCAAGTGGAAATATTTTTGCATAATTTAATGGTGGAAAAACTTTTCGCGGCTGGATCTTTCTGAAGCTTATTTACTAATACTGGTTGGTGATGAATGTTCACAGTTAACAACTATAAATGCAGACAAGGGATTAAATAAATTTCGCAGACTTCTTTTTGTTATAAAAGTGGTTCTAGCTATATTTCATCAAGCTATAGATACCATGCTTGCAGATTGTGATTCTGAAGTCGCTTATTTGAATGATATATTAATTAAAAGTTTATTTAACCCTCTAGGGCCATTCGTATCATATTTGATACAGTATGAAAACAAGCCTTGAAAGAAATATTTTCCTGAAAATTTTTTTAAGAGAAATATTTTATAAATTTCAAATGAAAGCAGTACTGACTGTTCAGTCAATGAATACCAAATGTTTCCTTATAGGGATATACCAAATGTTTCCTTATAGGGAAATAATGTACCAAAAATGATACGAATGACCCTAGAGGGTTAAGCATCAATATATTGGGCAAAACAAATTTGAAAAAAATACGAGAATACAGGTTCTAAATAAGTGAGGAAAAGTGTACCTAAAATCAAGTACCAATGACAAAAACAGTCGTCAACCAAATCCGTCGCAGGCAAGTGCATTTAAGAATATGCCTCCCCCAGCAAACGCTACTAGATAATAAGCCTTTCTAGGACTAGCAATGTATAATTCAAATTTTATAAATAATATGCATAATTTGATAGTTCCACTGGGCAATTGTTTAAAAGTTTCGTAAAGTGGAAATGGACTGATAAGTCTCAGATGGCGTCCGAAGGCATAAAAACAGAAATACTAACGTCAGATTTGTCATTTTCGAAATCAGAAACCGCATTGTTTTCAGATGTAAGTGGTTATAGTATAGGAACATTAATTCTACATAAAATTGATGACGATAACATGAAAGCCGACGCACATGCTTTTTGTTCGTTACTCCTAGCAGAAAACAGTTCACCCAGATCGAAAAAGAGTTGTTATCAATAACATCAGCAGTGACAAAAATTTTGCAAATGTATATACAGAATAATGTTCGGTTCAAACAGATTACAAACCTCGATTAATTTATTTTTAGGAAAAAAGGAAAATAATTTAAAAAAAGCCAATAGATTGAAACACTAGGGTTACGATTTTAGGGACCAAACCGTCAAAAAGTTATGACTTGTGGATAAATTATCAAAATTGATACCAGAAATACTGAACCGCTTAAGGAGACTGTTATTGTAACATCAAACATTAAAATATAAGTAAAATAAAACTACGCAATTTTCATTATTGAAGAAAAACGACTAAAAGAAAGTAAGAAGGATAGACGATTTTCAGAATGTATTCCAAACTCTCTACGTGATGAAGTACTGATGTTTTCACATAGAGTAAAAATGCAAAATAGATTAAATGAATTTCATTTAATATCCGTTATCCGCAAATTTCAAAGATAAAACCTCTTATAAGAAACGATGCATACTGAACCAAAATGGATAAAGACATCGAAAAAGTAATAAAATTCAGCAGAATTTGTGCTCTCACTGCAAAATTAGCTACCACGAAATTACCATCCTAGCCAAAGACATACTCCATGGTCAAGACTGCACATAGATTTAGCAGGGCTAATAAACGGAACATATTATCTTGTGCTATTGGATAGCGTTACTGTGGTGTCTGAAGTTTGTAAGTGCAAAAACCAACTTCTTCGGTTAAAGTGAAATTTTTACGCGTACTGTTTGCAAAATATGGCATTCCGGATTCTATTGTTTCGGATAACAGTGCACAATTTACTGCTTATTATTTTAAAGTTTTTTGTAAAATATTCTTGATTGAACATATTACTAACCCACCGTATCATGTAAGATCAAACGGTCAAATGGAAAGATTTCTAGATACTTTAAGAGGGCTTGGAAAAAGTCAGGAAAGAAAACGTGAGCGAAAAAGCGCTTTAGAAATTTTTGATAAAACACCATCAGTTACGTCGCCGACCGAATTTATGTTCGCAAAAAAAATAAATTGGTGCTTGACAAGATAAAAAAACAAGAACGGATCACAAAAATGACACTATTTTTTAAAAAATGGTGAAAATGTGTTGTTCAGAATATATAAAAATGGAAAACAAATGTGATAAGACGGCGTATTAATGTCACAAATTGGAAAGATGATATATATAGTTAAAAACACAAAGAGAACACAAAAGACATTGGAATAATTTTACAAAAAGATTTGCTAAAAACCTGCAAAAAGGAAGAACATATGCAAGTCCTGTATGTTACTTTTAATGTGCCAAAACCAAAAACAATCGTTGAACATTCAATGTATTTTCCTCTTCATTTAGATGCTAAAAGCTGTAAATTCTGAATGCTATTAAACAGACTCTGCTGTTTATTGTGGTATTTTATTTGGTTACCCTTTTGAGAATAGAAATTTATTAGATCATTTTTATTAGTTGATTTGCAATGAAAACTAAGTTTTAAACTATTAACAACTTAATGTAGCGTATCTAGGAAACATAAAATACTGTTTGTTTCCGTTTACTATTTAAATTGTATAGTATGTTCGACATTATTTAATATACTCACAGAGTTAGTTAAATCAGTACCACGGGGATATATTAAAAGAGCTTCATGAGTATATCGAAAGCACGTATCCAATTTTTTTAAAGAACCAGATCAATGAAATTTCTAAGAAAATACATGCCATCGCTCCACTGGAGATGGCATCAGTGATATTCCAAGTTTATGTTTATAAAATTTATTGTTAAATGATTAATATCATTGATTGGTAATGAAACCGCAGTTATTATAAAAATATTTTGGCTACTGGTATGGAGACTTTTATTGTTGCTTGTGTTACATGCACTTTTAAAATAATCGAGAATTAATTAACAGGAACGTTAATGTAAAGGGATTTTATATCTAGCCTGACCATGAGTTTGACCGTTATATTTGTTTTCTTTAGTTACCTGGGAAGTGTTTTAAAAGCAGACGGAAAGTGCGACATTGAGATACGTAGGCGAATTAGCATGACAAAGAAAGCATTCCAGAAGTTGACTAAAGTATTAAGAAATAGGACAATTTCGCTAAAAACAAAGAGGAGAGTACTGGGTTGCTATATGATGTCGGTTCTTCAATATGGCAGTGAATGTTCGAAGATAAAGGAAAATTTTGAAGCATCTGAAATGTGGTTCTACAGAAGGGTGCTGTGGATATCATGGATCGAGATTATGAGCAATGACGAAGTTTTGGAAAGGATAGACTCGAAAAGTAAATTATTACTGGGCATCAGGAAGAGACAACTGAAGTTCCTGGGACAAGCAATGAGGAAGGAGGGCTTAGAGAACCTTATACTAACAGGCCAGATAGAAGGAAAAAGAGACAGGGGAAAGCAGCGGATAACATATTTGAAGGACATGATCTGGTGGATAAATGGAACGAGGGTTGCATGGTGCAACAGTAGAAAGCCACCAGTTATGAGGAGATGTGGAAAGCCATGATCGCCTACGTCCTGAAAGGACATGGCACATAGAAGAAGAAGAAGAAGAAGAAGAAGAAGAAGAAGAAGAAGAAGAATGTTTTATGTCATTGGCTGATTGTTCTGAGAAGAGAGCATACAATTTTTGCTTCGTAGGAAGAGCTGACAATACCTAAAACAATGGCACAACTTGGGATGGTTGTTTTGTGTGTCTTAGAAAGAATGTGTATTCTTGGGTGATATTTTATTAGTTTATACTAGCAGTATAGCCTGGTGTTGCTCGGGTGTAATGAAAGCTTTAAAACTAATTTATATTCCTGGAGCTCAGACTCTTTGGACGTTGGCTCGAAAGACTAAAAAGCAATAGTTGTTTCCAGTTAAAGCGAAACCGTAGACTGAAAGAAAAATGAATGGATGTAAGTCAAATTTTGATTTCCTTATATTGATATCAAATAAGTTGTTTTCGTCGTAAACTGAATTTTGAAGGCTAAATAAGTCCTCTGAGTAAATGGTATCATGGCTGAGACTAAGAACTACAATTATACCAACTTAGAGCCAAACCCGAAGCAAAAACTAAAATAAAAGGGCTGAAAAAAAAACAGACATACAGGAAGATAAACAGACACACACACACAAACATCTTGCCTTATATATATATATATATATATTATCGATTTTCTTCACTATTGTAAGAACTGCAACCTTGAAACTTCTGAATATTGTTTCTTATATCTTTGTCTATGAGTGTATCAAATTTGTTTAAAATCGGACCACTCCTTCTATAACCCGATATTTTCGATTATCGATTTTCGATATTCATTGGGGGTACCTCGACACAAAACCTAGCTAAGAACACTTTCAGACGCTTATAGTACAACTGTGTAAATTTTCAAGAAAATCGGTTCAGCCGTTTCAGAGTCTATAGGTAACGGACACACATACGCACAGAGACACATACACAGAGACAAAGATCCATTTATAAATAAGTTTAGATGATTTCTTTTTCTTTTTAATTAGTTTCCTAAACATCTTATCAATTTTTATATTTCATTAAATTTTTTCTGTTTTTGTAATTATCTTTTTCTCATTTATGTTTTCATAAGTGTCAGTTTGTAATAATTTTATCATTATATAAGTTCCTATCTATAATAATAATCCCAGCTCCCTCGTCCGAAGAAGTACTGTGGATTTCCTTCATTTTTCTAGGTTTCTGAGCGCATTAAATTGTCTATATGATACATAACTTTCATTATTAGTTTCTCGAATGACATTTATTGTTTTAACCACCAACTTCATCACAGCAACAACTAAAAATTATTTATCAAGATTCAGTATAATATTTGCCATATCTGTGTCTAAAACAAAAGACACAGATATGGCAAAAAACAAGCTAACACTTGAAGGAGAACTCTGTTATCCGTAATAATTGTCACAAGCAATACAAAGGGGACATTTCAATAAATTTAAATAAATTATTATATGAACACAATAGTGATCATTTACAAAAAAACACACTAAACGCATTATATTAACCTTAACGAGTCTAACGACAATTTTGTTTTAACAAATGCTACTCTAATTAAAAGAGAAAACAATTTACTAAGACGAAAATAATTAGAATGTGTTTTAATTGATGGATCATCTACATAAAATTTGCGCTTAAGCTCATATAACTTTTCAGCGTTCTTGGCAGATCTTCTATTATCTTATATTTAAAAACAACTGTGATGGAAATATAGACAAACAGAAAAAAGGATATAAATGTAATGGGATGGATTATGTACATAAAACATTCATTAAATTAGAATAATAATTAATTTGAAATTATACCGTCCTCTTTTCTATTATACGCATGAGTAGTCACATTAATATAAACTAAAATTTAGTCTGATGAAGTCCAAAAAGGATTAAACACGTCACACAGAAACGTTTCACTGTGTCATACCTCTTTCTCCTAAAATAGATTTTGATATATAAGGAAAATTAAATATTGTTTTCCCATAAAGAATCAAGTATAAAAAGATCGATTTATTTTTACCTAGGGTTTGATATTTAAAATCGATCAATCTAATCTAAACTTACTTATAAATAGAACTTTGTCTGTATGTGTGTCTGTGTGTGTGTTCGTTACCTATGAACTCCGAAAAGGCTGAACTGATTTTCCTGAAAATTTACACAGTTGTCCTATAAGCGTCTGCGAGTGTTCTTAGCTAGGTTTTGTGTCGAAGTACCCCCGATAAATATCGAAAATCAATAATAAAAAAAATCGTGTTATAGAAGGAGTATGTCCGATTTTAATCAAATTTGATACACTCATAGACAAAGACATAAAAAACGATATTCAGAAGTTTCAAGGTTGCAGTTCTTACAATACTGCAGAAATTCGATAATATATATATATATATATATATATATATATATATATATAAGGCAAGATGTTTGTGTGTGTGTCTGTTTATCTGCTTGTATGTCTGTATTTTTTTCAGCCCTTTTATTTTAGTTTTTGCTTCGGGTTTGGCTCTAAGTAAGTATAATTGTCGTTCTTAGTCTCAGCCATGATACCATTTACTCAGAGGACTTATTTAGCCTTCAAAATTCAGTTTACGATAAAAAAAATATTTGATATCGATACCATTAAATCAAAATTTGACTTACATCCATTCATTTTTCTTTCAGTCTACGGTTTCGATTTAACTGGAAACAACTAGTGCTTTTTAGTTTTTCGTGCCAACGTCCAAGAGTCTGAGCTCCAGGACCATGGATTAGTTTTAAAGCTTTCATTACACCCGAGCAACGCCGGGCTATACTGCTAGTGAAGTATAAAACAGATCGATTTATTTTACCTAGAGTTTGATGCTTAAAATCGATCAATGTTTAAATAATTACAAGGCTTAAAAAAACTACACATACACTTCTAAGATTAGCCTAACATAGTGCAACAATTTTGCGTCAATTTAACAATAATCGTTAGGTTATTCAAGTTATTGTCATCACACGTATCATTAAATTATCCTTCAGCATAGAGTCCGTAGTCACATGAAGAAATTGTAATGTTCTCACTAAAAATGCGCATATGACATCATTGTCGTAGCGCAGTGGTTTGGCTCGTTGCCCGTGTTCAACGATCTTCGCATCGACTGCCTACTGTGAATCGGCTCTTGCCGTATGTTTTATTTATGCTAATTTTTTTGTATTAATTTACCAGCCATTCATGCAATCAGTTATGTAAAGAGTAGGTTGACATTGTAAATGATTTCCTATGAAAATAAGATACATTTATTCATTAAACCAATACGTGGACATTTTGAAATTTAGTCTTATGAATTTATAGCTCGAAAGAATCTAAGTGCTTAATAAAAATGCGGGTTATCTCAAGAAATTGATTTTTATAGAATGCACTAAAAATGGTTTTCTATAGTATTACATTAAAATGGTTTTCTGTGGGATAGCAGTGAAAATGATTTACTATACGATTGCATTGAATGTAGTCTCTTATAGAATTGCATTGAATATATTTTTACTATAAGATTGCATTGAAAATGGTTTTACTGGATGATTGCATTGAAAATAGTTTTCTATAAGATTGCATTGAAAATGGTTATACAATATGGTTTCATTGAAAATGGTTTTACTCTATAGTTGCATTGAAAATGTTTATTATGGGATTGCATTGAAAATAGTTTTACTATAGAATTACATTGAAAATTGTTTTCCTATATGATTGCATTGAAAATGCTTTTACTAATGTTTTTGCATTGAACGTTGTTTCTATAGGATTGCATTAAGCGTAGTTTTACAATATTATTGCCTTGACAATTCTTTTGCTATAAGATTTCATTGAAAATACTTTTACTATGTGATTGCATTGAAAATGGTTTTACTCTAGGATTGCATTGAAAATGATTTTGTTATAGAATTGCATTGAAAATGGTTTTACTATAGGATTGCATCGAAATTATTTTACTATAAAAATACAAATCACCAAGACGTTTACTTAATGATTGCATATACAGCCACATAGGAAATGTTAAAACACATGGAGAAATTCATTCAATATTATCATATTCTAAAAATATATTGTAAAATATTGACTACATAAAATAGAAAAAATATTTATAAAATAAATAAGTATAGATCGTTTTTATTGCCAGTGATTACCTTGCATGACATAGATGAACACGATATGCATGTAGCAGACTTCTTTGGAAATGAATTTTGTTATAAGACCGAATTGTACATTATCTATTATAAAAATATTCTTTTATTATAATTAAATCTATCAAAATTTCTCATCCACTCTAATAATACGTTTCCTACGGCTTGACAACTCATTCTGTTTGTTGAAATCCATAAAATAGTTTTAGAGTCTAAGAATGTTTTTACAGGGAGTTAATACTGATTTACTGATATGTCTTACTAATGTGCGTCGTGGCGCAGTGGATATCGGCTCGGAACGAGAAATCAGGGAGTCGAGTTCGAATTTCAGTTGAATTCGTTGCATTCACTTACGCACAAATACCCTTGGAAAAGGTATTAATCCGTCTATTCCTTCCAGTTATGGGTTAAATAACGGGAGAGATTGGGTTCTATAGCCTTGACTGGCAACCAATCTACCGCCGGATAATCAACCTACTGCCGGATAATCTTCTGCCTAGTCAGTCATGTCTTTTTCGATACATGATCGCCCAAGCATGTATCACGTATGGCACTTAACTGACTTACTAATTAAATCTTATCTGGGTAGATTAAATAAGGATTCATACTTTTTCCGAACAATATTTGCGCCCAAGTCAATTTAACAAACTCAATTAGATTTGAACTCGGCTCTCCGATTACAATTCTGAGACATTATTCATTACACCACCCAAATATCCAGGTTTACATCACTTGTAATTGTCAAACGATCAACAATCTTGGTATTAACCTGGTTTGGGTGATTATACAGGTACGGACGTTTCAACGTGATATGGTCGCAAACTTCGCTTCAATGAGTACAACCAATCATACAGCACTCGCTGAAAGCAAATGTAAGCCGGCAATTCTACAGGAGAGTAACGAGAATTTCATCGACTAAATGTCTGAGCAAGGTTTAAGAAAAACGAAAATTAGAGATGTGCGTTTTGGTGCAATGAATCCTAGAGAACTGTGTTCGAATTCCAGTTGAATGCGTTTTATCCACTTACGCTCAAATACCCTCAGGAAAGATATTTGTCTATCTCTTCTCCCTCTAGCTATGGGTTAAATGGCAAGGTGAAGAGGCTTCTATAGCCTTAGTTGGCAACCAGTCTACCGCGAAAAGAAATGGCAACCTACTGCAGGAAAATCTTCTGCCTAGTCAATCATGTATCGAACGAAACCTGACTGATATGGATAAAAAATGAATAACAAGACATATTGTGTTCTGTAGCCTTAGCTGGCAATCAGTCTACTACAGAAAAATGGCAACCTATTCCAGGAAAATCTGCCTAATCAGAAATGAATCAAAAAGAGACATGATTGTCGATCTTTCGTTGAATTCACTTTCGCACAAATACCTTTGGAAAAGGTATTTATCCGCCAAATCATTCAAGTTATGTTTTAAATAACAGGACAGATTGGGTTCTATAGCCTTCGCTTGCAACTAGTCTACCGCAGAAATCAATGGCAATCTACTGCGGGAAAATCTTCTGCCTAGTCATTCATGTCTTTTTCGAGACATGATCGCCCAAGCATATATATCGGACTTAACTGACTGATCTGAATAAAAAGATTGAATAGCAAGACATTGGGTTTTATAAACTTGGTTGGTAACCATTATACCGCAGAAATAAATGGCAATAGCATGCGGGAAAATCTGCCTAGTTAGTCATGGATTGAAAGAGACACAATTACCCATCTTCGTATCGCATATGGCACGTAACTGACTGCGCTGGATAAAAAGAGTGAATAGTAAGACATTGGGTTCTCTAGACATGGTTGACAACCAGTATACCGAAGAAATAAATAGCAAGAGACATGATCGCCGTAGCGTGTACTGCGTATGGCGCTTAACTAACTGAATGAAACCAAACCGAAACAGTTGAAATTTCTGTGACGCGCTAGAAGACAAAATAGGGCTTGGAAAATTCAATTCATATGGCCCATATTCAACCTATGGAGGATGTAGGGAAACATCGAATCGCCTACATAATAAGTTTATATAAACTTGTTTACTTCTTGATGATTCATCAATCTCTAATTTTCAATCCATTTCTCTTGCTAAAATTGTCAACATCTCATTTCGTCAGTAAAAAAATCAATAGACAAGATCACGGTGAGTTTCAAATTATAGAATAATTTGAGGCAATTGAAAGTCTGAATGCATCTGCATACAAAATCGTTTTCCGTATTTAGTGAATTGCATGAACGGCTTATTCTTATTCTTCTTCTGTATCAATTTCTTTCAGAAAATTTGACTCATGACTCTCCACAACGTTCTATCTTTTGTAGATCTAAGTAATGTTCTTGTAAAACCAATTTACACCAGTTCATTCGGTAAAGTTACTCAATGTTTCTCTGTGCTTCTTCTGTTCGTTTTGCTAATAACCATATATTCAGTGTTAAAGACACTAAGAAAGAAAGAAAGAAAGAAAGAAAGAAAGAAAGAAAGAAAGAAATAGATTGTGCCGTGTCGCTTCAGGACATTGAAACACTGGTTCTGTTTTTCTGTATCATAACTTTCATTCTCTTCCTTATTGAGACTTCGGATTGCAGTGCCTTCTTTTCTTAAAAAACTCTGCATAGAATTAAGTTGTTTGTACTTGTTTGGTTTTTGCACCTAGCAGTATGAACAAAACATTAACAGAAGTTCAAAAAGTTTTTTTATTGCTAAATACATTTACAACCTATAATAGTTTAGGTTCTGGAAGTCATCTTTAAATATTCTAATGTGCATTCGATTTTCTGTGTAACAATTTCTGTATATATATATATATATATACTAGGAGTAAACTCCGGCGTTGCTCGGGTGTAATGAAAGCTTTAAAACTAATTTATGGTCCTGGAGCTCAGACTCTTGGACGTTGGCACGAAAGACTAAAAAGCAATAGTTGTTTCCAGTTAAAGCGAAACCGTAGACTGAAAGAAAAATGAATGGATGTAAGTTAAATTTTGATTCTCTGGTATCGATATCAAATACGTTTTTTGTCATAAACTGAATTTTGAAGGCTAAATAAGTCTTCTGAGTAAATGGTATCATGGCTGAGTCTAAGAACTACAATTATACCTACTTAGAGCCAAATTCGAAGCAAAAACTAAAATAAAAGGTCTGAAAAAATACAGACATACAGGCAGATAAACAGACACACACACACAAACATCTTGACTTTTATATATATATATATATTATCGATTTTCTTCACTATTGTAAGAACTGCAACATTGAAACTTCTGAATATTGTTTCTTATGTCTTTGTCTATGAGTGTATCAAATTTGATTAAAATCGGTCCACTCTTTCTATAACCGGATTTTTTCGATTATCGATTTTCGATATTTATCGGGGGTACTTCGACACAAAACCTAGCTAAGAACACTCACAGATGCTTATACTACAACTGTGTAAATTTTCAAGAAAATCGGTTCAGCCGTTTCAGAGTCTATAGATAACGGACACACACACAGACAAATTTCCATTTATAAATAAGTTTAGATATATTGCCAAGATAAACATCATTATCTTTTTTATTCTAGCGCCTCTGTGTGTCTGTAGCAGGGAGGGAAATACATCAACCAACAGATTGATCCAAATGATAATGACATGTAAATTGGTTATAACCGGTGTATGCGGCAAAACATTCGACAGCCTACGAGATTTACGTATTCATAAGTAACCCAAATTCTCCTATTAGAGAATGTAAGTCAAATAATGGAATTAGAAATCTGGATTACACCCACAGTGTTCAGGATCCCAAGTCTGAATGTCAGCTCCTTAGAAAATTGCAAGCAAGTCAAGAATCCAGTGACCCAAAGTTAAGCAGAGAGCAACCTGGTCAAATTTCGATCAGTAACTTTCATTAGCCAGTAGTTTAGATATTGTGAATGGGGTTTATCTCAAGTAGTTTTTTTATGGCAACTGCAAGAGAGAATAGGAAAGAAGAGAAGTAAGCAAATAATTCCATTGATAACGGTCGCTACAACCTTGTCGGAAATTTACAGATGTAACGGGTCTCCTGATTGGCTGATTTAACCCGAACCTCGTTTTGAACTTTAGGCGGGCTTTACCAGAGGTTTTATGTTTTTTTTCTGATGGTTTTGTTCTCTCCTTTTTTCAGCTAGCACGAACAGTATCGGACGTATTTGTGCCGCTCCGGATTTTTGTTGCAGCAGGGCCTAAATTGGTGCCCACTTGTCTCGCTATATCGAGACCATCTTACCAATTCTTTGTAATCTTTTAGGCTAATGCCACAACTTTGTAACAGAGAAAATCTCTTGTTACCCTTCTTACCTTAAAAAGGATACCCTATGGGCAAAGCCTTGCCTTCCTAGAGAAAAATTCTCTAAGCACTATCATCTTATACCAAGATAAGAAACTGTGAAAGAAGCTGACCCAGAAGAAAGTTCCTGTACGTCGCGGATCGCAGTTCCTTGTGTCTTTTTCATCCCACTCCTAGACGGAGGATACTATACCAAGCTAAGCAGAGAAAAGAGACTATACCAAGCTACACTGTAGCAGCAAAATTCAGCATATTTTTGCAAGACAAATAAATTGTTTTTTCTATACCAGGTATGTCTTGTTATGTTTGATAATTTCCTTTCACTGCTTAAGCGCTAAGCTATGTGAATATATTTCTCACAACCTTTGTGCATTGAGAAATGATCAAGTGATACGTCTAAACAATACCCTGTTCGGTGGTAAAAGCTGCTGGTGATACCAGGGGTGGCTGTACTAGCTTAGCCACCAAAACTGTTTAACCTTCTCTGGTTGACGGCCGATGAGGGAAGAAAATCTAACGTATTCCAAAATAGCTCATCCCTTGAACTATCTCTCAAGCACACATTCTGACTACTTACAGTTGCCGAATTCTTTCTTGCTACTTTTTTTCACTACTTTGTCTCATCAGGTGTATCTTACCTTGTTAAAACTTTCTCTGCCGTTATTAAATCCTGGTATGGTATCCACTTCTTTTAAGTGATTGATATGATTGTTTAATATTTTAAGGCTTATTAATCTTTTAGCAGATTAATTAAAGTCAGATAATATTTTTAGATTATAAATATATTTGGAGATTATTTACTAATACAATACCTAGCAACCCATGGCCGTGGACGACAGAAGTTGGATTTATACCTTAATCAGAGGTATTTGCACGTAAATGAGTATAACAAACACGCCTTAAACTGGAACTCTGCTCTACGGTTTCCAATTTTGAAACATTTACCATTACACCAGTCACACATACAAGTTACATACCGTAAATGGTATTCACAATCGGTCACCATATTGATGCCGACAAGGCTCGACGTTGGTTAACTTCTCAATTATTTAGATAAAATTTATGTTGTGTCGTGGTTCGTACCATGTGACATTCGGTCGCCCAGATGTATAAAAGACATTGTGCGTTTAGCACGAGGAGTTGTCATTATCACGGACTTTGTGAAGTAACACTTACTACTGGGAGAGGTTGTAAATATTGTATATACCTCTTGGTTGTACCAATATGGTAATAAAGTAGTTTATCTACATTTCACTGTGTATCTCTTCATTCCACGATACAACAATTTAAAACATAACGCATAAAGTTACTTTGACATGGACATAAAATATGGAACGATACGCGTAGACCATAACATTTTACGAGAACCACAATATTATTTTTACAGAAATTCGACATTTATACTTAGCTTCTCAAAATATCTTATTTCTTGAAGAAACGCTTTTACAACTTACAAGAAAGTTACGGTAATACGTCAACCTTTTTATATTTTCTCCGATTTTCTTGGTTCTGAACATGAATAGATAACTCATAGAAAAACTGTTTCGTATATTTATCGTAAAAAATCTAGAATGCTTTTTGTCATCTTAAATGAAATTACTAGGCATTTCTATGGCAAAATAATACACAAATAATTTGTAGAAGTAACCACTTTCAGATGATAAAATCTGTTAATATATATATATATATATATATATATATATATATATATATATATATTAATACTTTTATTATAAGTGAAAACATAGTTTACTGCAACGCAAGAGCCGTTGTGTTTCGGTACTATCTTATTATCACTTCGTCAGGCAGTCTGACGAGGTGCTAATAAGATAGGACCGAAACAGAATTATGTTTCCACGATATACTTATAATGAAAATATTGCTATGTATAATGGTGTACTAAGTATCGAACATTCTTAAAAAAGTAAATCATTATAAGCGGTGTACTCTTAATCTACTAGTTTCTGTTACTTCTAATATATATATATATAAATTGGAAAAATATTGGATGGCCTTAAGATTGCGCTCGTTCAGGCCTGAAAATGACTGTTGCCATTTGGTGATGACTGCTTTCTTCAGTGACTGCTTTGTTCGATTTTACATACGTACATACATACACGCACACACACACACACACACACACACACACACACACACACACACACACACACACATATATATATATATATATATATATTGCCTAAATGCAATAATACTCCAAACTTGACTATAAAATATAAAAAAAACATATTTTAAAAAAAACCTATAATATAAAAAAATATTCAATACCGAAAAAACCAAAATTCGAAAGAAAAAAAAACCCACCACTACCACGTCTATCTAAGAAACCCCAAAGTGAAAACCTAGAGACAGGATCAAAGGTAATACATGAATTAGGTCCACTAACAGCAGACATCAATCAATTAAACGATAGCCAACCATAAAAATGACAACTCAACACGAACCCCTCTTAGAAATTCTAACCGGAAGATATACCCGACGGATAGGACGTACATTCCAACAGATAATACCATTAATCAACAATTTCGCACTTACACACCAGATTCTTCGAGGGTCGAACGGTCAAAACGAGAGACACATTAACTTAATTACCAATAACCCCAACCAACCCCTACGACAACAACGAACCAAATATAAACAGAGAATTTATTCCAAACCTTTATTTCTCCCGATGAGGTGTTTGGGTCCCAAACACTGAAACAGCCATATGATTGTAGAGAAGATGACATATATAGAAGAAATTATGTACATGTTCTAAAACATAATTTATAATAAATATTCACAGCTCTATACATCATATATCGAGCACTGTTTTAAATTAATGTTTTGTACGGAAATTTTTTTTTCTTTTTTCTCTCCTCATTCTATACTCACTCGGATATATATATATATATATATATATATATATATATATATATATATATATATATATATCGTAAAACACTTTATAATAATTTTACTGTAAAATTTGTTACAAAAATATTTTTGTATAAACGGTTAGTATTTAATTATTGTAATGAATTCAAGTTTTGATGTATGAATTTGATAAATTCTCCTTATGATATTTACATAAAAGATAAATAATGATGGTGATAATAATAAGTGCTAACGAAACAACATTTTCTCTTTTAATATGATTTTTTGTTTTGAATTTCCAAGAAAAAAACTATAAAAAAATTGTTTAAAAATATTAGCGCGAATTTGTTGCTTTCGTAAAAATATTCAGTATCAGACGCTAGGAATTTTTAGATGAAGCATATTCGGTTTGACCGTAACAGGACATTCTTTCTATTTTGTAAACGGATTAAATTGTATTTTTATTCAGAATTTGGTGAAGTGTTTTCAAAGGATTGAAAAGGTTAGGACTTGGAATTGAATTGCAATGATGATGTGATGACATTCAATAATTATTGATCGTTGATCTGGAAAGAATTAGAGGCGTGTCTGCTTTTCTTTATTAACGATTAAGTCTCATGAAATCAAATCCTACAGACAGACTACTAATGCATAATATAAAGTGAATAAAAAGCCAAATAACGTGTGTGTGTTGTGTGTGTGTGAGAGAGATAAAAAGAAAAGAAAAACAATAAGATTAGACGAGAAGACTTCAAGAAGGCAGTAAAAGAAGAAGAATGAAAACAAAGAGAGGGAAATGGGGGAAAGGAGATGAGTGATTATTATTGATTTGCTTCATTTTTACGGATTATCAACCGTATGTGAGTTATTAAAATTCGAAACATATTTTATAAGTTTAAGAATAATTCTTTTTTTTTTCTTCAAGGGAAAATTACATTAAAAATTTTGTGAGAATAGTAATTGTCTAGGTACAAGTCCTACCATCGAAAGCTTAACAGAAGGGTAGGTATAGATCCATGCCTTTCGTACAATTCACAATGTTATTTGCACTTAAGGGAATATAAAGAAACAGAGTTTTCCGCCTGAATCCATGCTGCATATATACAAGTCAACCATCCGTCCGTGCATGGAGTACTGCTGCCATTTATGGTCAGGCGCCCCTGCCGTTCTCCTCAGTGTTCTTGACAGGCTCCAAAGTAGAGTTTGTAATGTGATAGGTACTGATCTGGCGGCTCGACTGCAGCCACTTCCCCACAGTCGAAATGTGGCCTTCCTTTCTCTGTTCTATAAATACTTTCATGGCTTCTGCTCGGACGAACTTAAGTCATTGGTGCCAAGTTAGGTTAGCCAAATGCAGACGACAATTCTACTCCTGCAGCTTCTTCTCTCGCACTTCCCGCCTGTGGAACTCGCTCCCATATTCTTGCTTTCCTGACGGCTACAACCTCCAGAAATTTAAGTGCAAAGTCAATACTCATCAACTAGGTCTCTCCCCACCCCCGTATAACCTTCCCTTTCTCTCCACCTATGCATCTATCATCGCACCTGCATTCTCAGCTTTCTATTGCTCCTTTCTAACTAGTTTGTACTTCTTACTCTTTTCTAATTAATCTTTTTACAGTTATGTAGCCCCCTGCACATCAGTGACATTTCCACCTTGCTCGGTGAAATGGTTAAAAAAAAAAATGGAACTCTGCTCTCCGATTCTTACTTCCGAGCTACTAGACACTACACCACTCATATATCCACGATTAAACAGAGTATGTAAGAAATAAAAAAGGAGAGGAAAAAGATGAAGATGAAAAAAAAAAAAAAGAAAAATAATAATAATAATAACAAACAAACAAACAAACAAAAACAATAATAATAATAATAATAATAATAATAATAATAATATGGAAGCCTGTAATATGTCTTTAAATATATATATTTTATATATTAAAAAGCCTTCAACTCAGACTACACATGCTATCAGTCAATCGCCATACGTGATACACGCTTGGGCGATCATGTCTCCAAAGAGACATGACTGACTGGACAGAGGATTATCCCGCAGTAGATTGCCATTGTTTTCTGCGGTAGACTGGTTGCCAACCAAGACTATAGAACCCAATCCGTCCTGTTATTTGACCCATAACTGGAGGGAAGAGACGGATTAATACCTTTCCCAAGGGTATTTGCGCGTATATGATTGCAACGAATTCAACTGGAATTCGAACTCGGCTCTCCGATTTCTCGTTCCGAGTGGCTATCCACTGGACCAAAACGCACATCCTACACATACTATATTTTTTTGGAAAGAGAATGATATCATTGTTGTAAATCTGCTCTTCATTTGGTGCTTGAACATTAATCATTGGGATTTTTGTCCAGAAGAAGAGTGAACAGTTAGAAATTAATTTTTTAAAAAATACTGTCAGAGGCTCAGTTGAGAGAAAGAAAATGACTTCAGAGGAGCTTACAAAAGAAAAAGATTTGAAATTTCTTTTGTTTTGACAGTTCGTCTTTTGTGAGTTATTTAAATTCAAGAAAATATTTTTCGATTGTAATAATATTTGTAGATAATAATGACTTATTGATACAAGTCGGACTAATTAGTCAATAGCTATCGGGGGAGGGATGGAATGGTACATTCATACGTTTGCCATTGTGATTGCGCGTAAGTGAATATAACGAACCCTACTAGTATTGAAACTCGGATCGCCGATTAATAATTTCGAGCAGTTATCCACTACACCAACCATACGTCTAAGCTGGTCTTTTTAACCGGTCACCCATCTTGTTACTGACCAGGCTCGATGTTGCTCAGTTATTGTGATCGTACAAGAACCGGTGTTCCATCGTCACATGGCCTTAAGCTATGAGAAATAGAGATAAAACAAGGATTTTGAAGAGTAAAATTTCACTTCCTAGAAACTAATAAAACAATGACTAGGCAAAATTCTATATTATTCATCAACATAGTCCCCTTTTAGTGTGATACACTGATTCCTACACTTCTCTAACAATTCGATACATTTTGAAGAAAGATTTGTCTTTGGCCCCCAAAATATACCTCAGTTTCCGATATCACTTCTTCATTAAGGCCAAATCTCTTTCCCTGGAGCATTCTTTTGAGGTCCTCAAACAGCCATATCTGGGAAGTAGGGCGAATGCGGAAGCAATTCAAAGTGCAAGTCATGTAGTTTTGCTATCGTTGCGATCGATTTGTAACACGGTGCATTGTCTTGGTGAAAGATCCCTTTTTTATTCTTAATTTGTGGCCGTTTTCTGGCAATTTCTTCCTTCAAACGCACTAATAATGCTATATAATATTCACTATGGATGGTTCTTTCTTTCTCAAGGTAATCGATGAACAAAAACCTTACGCCTCACAAAATACGGAGGCAGAAACATTGCCTGATGATATTAGCGGTTTTGCTCATTTTGGACAGATTTCACCCGCTGCTGTCCACTCAGCTGACTGCTGATTTGACTGCGGAGTAAAGTGGTGGATCCATGTTTCTTCTATTGTCATATATTTAAGAAAAAACTCTTTCTCCTTGCGTTGAAACAATTGCAAACAACTCTCTGAATTGGCGACGCGTTGTTGTTTTTGACCGACTGTGAGCAAACGCGTCACCCACTTGGAACACAGCTTTCCCATTGACAAATGTTTATGCAAAATAATGAATACACTGCCTTCTGATATATTCAAATCATCCGCCGTCTCATGCAACTTCAATTTATGATCGGCCAAAACGAACTTAAGAATTGTTATTGTTTTCCGGGACAACTGCTGATTTTAGGCGACCTAAGCGTTCAGCATCGTTTGTGTCTGTACAACCGCGATTAAAGTTAGCATACCACCTCTTTAACATTGTTTCCGACGGAGCAGATTCCGAATAACACTTATCAAGCCATTGCTTTGCTTGAACAGTATTTTCTTCATCAGAAAGCAATGCTTTACCAACACTCGAAATTCAGATTGTTTTGAAATTTTGCAACTGTAGCTTCATTAAATAACTGATATTTGTAATGTAATTATCCGATTATGCCGAAAATTAGTCACGTTCCATGTGAAGGTTAGTACTTCATAAAAATTACATGGTTTTTTTTATTAGTAGTGCCATTTATATGTCAGGTCCGAGACTTATTTAGTGATGTGTTCAAAATTGGGGAAGTTGTATGGGAGTGAGTAAACCTAAAAGGAGAGGCAGAATTAAGTTTACATGAAGAAGAAGAAGAAAAAGAAGAAAAAGAAAAAGGTAAAGATAAAACAATAGCACTAGCATATATGACAAATAGATAAATAGTTGCATTAGACCAGTGTTTCCTAAACGTTTTTGTTAACGTCCCCGTGTCAAATTAATTTTCGTATATGACGATGATTAGAGTTAATATTAGAGATATTTGTTTTGTAATTTGAAGACGGTTTCTTTGTTTAATAAGAAGCTGTGGAACTGCATTGAAACCACATTCAGCCATATACAAAGTTGGAAAAGCAATAAGGAAAAGTTTCATAGCTTCTCACTGCTTTAGATACCTTTCAGAAATTTCTTTTTGTAACCAAGATTGCATAAGTTTTGAAAAATTGAAAAAAAAAAAGAAAAGGGTAACTGCCCACGGGCGTGAGTATGTTCTTTCCCCTAATAAAACCAAAACGCCCACTTTTCCCCATCATCATCATCATCATCATCATCATCAAAATCAACCTTCGGAAATCCATCGACAATCCCACCCTACAAAACATGGTTGCTTTACTTAGATTCTGCTGCCGTGAGTGGACGCCATAGAGATTTTTTGATGGCTGATACAGCCGTAGATCATATGGTGTTTTTATATACGAGGCGCCATCTCAGGGAAGATTGCCAATCAAGACTTCTTCCCTGAAAAATAACCGATTTTCCCGCACTAGGTTGGCAGTTCTTACTGTGGCAGACAGGTTGCTAATAGAACCAAGTCTGTCCTGTTATTTACCCATAGCTGGCGTTAGAGTAGATTAATTCATACCTTTCCGAAGGGTATTAGTACAGAAATGAATATAATGACCTCGACTGGAATTTGAACTCCGCTCGATTCCTCAGTCAGAGCTGCTACCCATTACTTCACTGTACCTCTTAAATAAAAACTGCCACTTCCCCTTTTCAACATAACGGATCCCATAAGGGTGCGGTAGTCACAACGTTAAGAAGTACTACCATAATTGGTTTGATATTGAGAGGCTACATGAGAAAAATTGTGTGAGAAAGAAAATAAACGTAAATATAAGAAAGAAGAAGAGAGAGAGGAAGTGTAAAAGTGAAGAGAGTGAAAAAGAGAACATTGAACAGGGAACTGATCAATAACGAAAAAGAGAGGAAGAAGTAGACAGAATGGGAAAAGAGAAAAGGGAGAGAGAGGGAGAGTGAGAGAGATAGAAAGGTAAACAAAATTTGCATTTAAAGAAGTAAGAGATTCAGTTTTATCTTTTTTAAATTAAAAATAATAAAATTATATTTTCCAAACAAAAAATAATCGAACTTGCTAGTCGTAACAAAGAAATAATAAACCAAAAAAATATCGATAACACTAAAAATAAAATAAAAGTACATATAAAATATAAGCAGCTGAATTCTCGGACTTTTGATAATCAAATCTCGTGACGGTTGCACACGGTGGACGAGATCAAATTCGTGATATTGCTGATTTAACGGCAGCGTGATTAAAACACGTAGCGACGTCTGACCAATCGGTGTTCAGTAAAGAAAACAGCTCCTTTTTCCTTTCTTTTTCCGCTATCAACATGAGATGAAGAAAATTTAGGCTTGTCTTTTAAGAACGGACTAAATTAAACGATGTCCTGAGGTGATGGATGAAGCAATGGTGGCAAAGTGAATTGATCTAGATTTAAGAAAATAACGAATAAACTTAATTTCCTATAGGGATTTCATACATGTTAATTTTATACATGGGTAGGTCTCAGGTACTGATATGAATTTGAATGAAGATTATCGCTGTCCCCGAGCGGTTACATTTTATTAGGTTGCTTTTGGAAAATTGAGTATATTTCTAGTAATAAATAAATCTAGCTAGCTATCTATCTATCTATCTATCTATCTATCTATCTATCTATCTATCTATCTATCTATCGCTTTTAATCTACCACAATTCGTGCAAATATACAATTGTTTATGTTATTTACATTTTCTGACTTTTGCTCTCATCTTTGTTGCCGATGTTTCGGCCGTTGTACGCTCCGACCTTCTTCAAGTAATTGAAATTTTGAACTGAACCCATTATTTGGTTTGCAGGCTAACAAAGATGAGAATACAAGTCCGAATAATATAAATTATCACAGTAACTGATCTCAGAAATATAGACAAATATACAATTCGTTGTTTTTTCCTAAATGTTCAAACAATACAAGGCACAAAACAAACTTAACGGAGAATGATCTTAAATAAGTTAATTGTATGGAAACAGGTAGAAAGGTAAGCGCAGATTATGAGGATACGTAAGATAGTTAACAGAAAGCAGTTGAAATCTGTCCCATATCTATCTATCTATCTATCTATCTATCTATCTATCTATCTATCTATCTATCTATCTATCTATCTATGTCAGTTTATTCATATCTATCTATCTATCTATCTATCTATCTATCTATCTATCTATCTATGTCGGTTTATTCATATCTATTTATCTATCTATCTATGTCAGTTTATTCATATCTATCTATCTATCTATCTATCTATCTATCTATCTATCTATGTCAGTTTATTCATTTCTATCTATCTATCTATCTATCTATCTATCTATGTCAGTTTATTCATTTCTATCTATCTATCTATCTATCTATCTATCTATCTATCTATCTATGTCAGTTTATTCATTTCTATCTATCTATCTATCTATCTATCTATCTATCTATCTATGTCAGTTTATTCATTTCTATCTATGTCAGTTTATTCATATCTATCTATCTATCTATCTATCTATCTATCTATCTATCTATCTATTTTAGTTTATTCATTTCTATCTATCCATCTATCTATCTATCTATCTATCTATCTATCTATCTATGTCAGTTTATTCATTTCTATCTATCTATCTATCTATCTATCTATCTATCTATCTATCTATCCTATGCTCCTATTGTCACTTGCTGGGTCCATGAATCACTGTTGTCGCAATTCAAGCATAACTTCTCATCACAAAGTCCTGGCCTTGTGTCAGTTTAATCTAAGTTTAGTAATTTTTGAACTGATATTCGAAATGTTGTCTACCATGCTTTATTAAAAAAAAAAACATTCAGAATGGCGAAACAACCCTTCGTGCTCTCAATCAAATTATTTCTCGCACAATGCTCGTGAAAATCTGCTTAAGTGAAATATCCCGAACCTTTTATGATTCTCTAACAACATAATTTTAGTTTGTTAATATAAGTGGAACAGCTCGCTATGCCATAAATGCAATAACTATAGCAATTTTGAGATAGATTATTGACACATTGAACATATTCTACTGCCTAGCTACCGACCAATTTGTGGTGTCAGGAATTCTTATTCCGCGACACCAAAACACATTGACCCTAATGTTTTATGCCCTTAACTGCGGATCCATAAATAATTCGCAAGTTCAAACCTGAGTGCTCAGATATATCGTAACGACTTGTGTTTGTTTCTACGCTATCGCGCCAAAAAATGTGTCTCTATTTTGAAAGCCTTGTATATATATATATATATATATATATATATATATATATATATATAAGCGGCGATGTTTTAATTGTAAAAAAACGTTCAGAAAATTCTGAATATTTCTTAAACAGTAATACTTCAGCTATATTCTATTATATGCAGTTGTATCTAAACCTATATGTTTACAAAACAAAGGTTAATTGCATTTATTCGTTATTGTAGCCATTTCTTGGCTCAAACTACCAAATTCTCGCCTACCAGCCTTAAAAAATAATAGTATCATTTATGTGAGACGTTCTCTGCCTTTTTCTCTCCATGCCCGCCTAACCGTAAAAAGATTCTGTGTGTTCCTAAAAAATGCATATAAAATAAATAAAAAATTTAAATTTGCTGTTTTATCTAAAAGTTACTAATTCTAGATTTTTTTTAATCATTTCACCCCGGGCAAGGCGTAAATGCCACTGATGTGCGGGGTCTACATAACTGAAAGAGAATTAATTAGAAGAGATAGAAGAGGAATATAAACCAATTAGAAAGGAGCAATAGAAAGATGAAAATGCAGGTATAATGACTGTTGCAAGGGGGGAGAGAAAGGAAAGGATATACGGGGTGAGGGAAGGGCCAGAGTCCAGTGGTTAGTAGATGAGTATTGACATTGCATTTGAATTTCTGGAGGTTGTAGACGTCAGGAAAGCAAGAATATGGGAGCGAGTTCCACAGGCGGGAACAAAAATGATCATTAGAAAATATCATGTAAATATTTCTGACCTTAGGTCTCTGGTTGGTACCCGAAAGGAACTGTTATACAAATGAAATCAAAGAAAATAATTGTTATGGTAATTTACCCATGGCACACATGAACTCTTCCAAACTATAAATAAGCAGCAGTTTCATCTTTGGGAAAGCTATTACAGTAGATTGGGTACTTCGGCGCCGTGTAATGGCGAGCAAACTTGTCTTCCTAGAGCCTATTACAACTGAGTAGTGAGTTCGTTCCTCACTAGGTGACCGATACCTTAGGCCTTGTGCTACATCTAAGCGGCTCTTAGTAAATCAACTCTTCCAGCAGATTGACCACCTCAGCTTGGTGCAATGGTTAGTAAACTTGTCTTGCTAGAACCTATTACAACTGAGTAGTGAGTTCGATCCTCACTGAGTACCCCATACTGGCAACAAGGTCTCACCCTTTTAAAGTCAAAACAACCAGTTTTAAACACAATATTTGGTTATATCTTCAAGAATTCAAAACCAAAAAATAACACAACCAATTTAAAATCTTCACAAGAATAAGCTGCATTCTTGATCATAGGTTTGTTTCAAGAAGTATATCAATGTAGTGTGTCAGTATACTAAAAGTAATATATCACTGGCCGCGCAGCCGGTACTGCTTTCGGGTGAAATTTATAAAACCTTTCTCTATGAAAAATGTTTGTCTGGAAAATAGGGCTTATGGCCACTTCACATTGAAACAGAGGTTTCAATAAAATTAACTCAAGTTAACTTATCCGAAGTTAAGCAACGTCGAGTTTTGTCAGTACCTAGATGGGTGACCGCTTGGGAAAACCAAGTTCTGTAAGCTTGGATATGCGAGTGGTGGAAGGTATAATAGCTTAGAACTGTTACTCGGAGAGCCTAGTTCTAATTCCAGTTGGGTTCGTTGTATACACTTACGTGCAAATACCCTTGGGAAATGTATGAATCCACATCTCTCTCATCTTAAAAACCGTTATTATCTCAAAAGCAAAATTACGTACAAAAGAAATACATTTTGGCATTAGATAACTCATAGATGTTGATCAGTCAGTTAAGTGTCATACATGATACACGCTTAGGCGATCATGTCTCGAAAGAAACATAACTGATTGTACAGACGATTTTTCCCTCAGTAGGTAGCCATTATTTTTTTCGGTAGACTGGTTACCAACCAAGGCTACAGAACACAATCTGTTCTGCTATTTAACCCATAGCTGGAAGAAGATGAGACAAATTAATACCTTTCCCAAGGGTATTTGTGCGTATGTGAATGCAACGAATTCAACTGGAATTCGAACTCACCTCCCACAACGCACATCCAATGTATCTTTCAATATCTTCAAATAAATATAAAATGAAATGCAAGGATTTTGAAGTGGAAATTTAAAGAAATGTGCGTACGCTTCCTTGAAGTAACGTCCATCGCAGCCAATGGCCGTAAGACAACTAACCTTGTTGAGACAAAATCACAGATGACGCAATATTTCTCAGGCCAAACAAATTTCATCATACAGCCCAAAAATAGATTCATATTGCTGCACATCACTGAAAATGGCTTAATATGAGGTAAAAATAGAAATCGATTACACCCTGTCACTCCAGTGGCTGTATTGTGAAAAAAAGGAACCTAAAACAGTTGTTTCAATTAATTTGTACAAGGTTGTAATTACATATAACTCTGTCTATGAAGATCAACTACAGCCAGTAGAAAAGCCTTTAATTGGGGGTTTTGAGTAGTATGGAATCACTAATTGATTGCTGACATTTCTAGATCTAACCTGATCCGGTATTGAAGCAACTGTTAGAGAACTGGCTATGGCTGAATATTGAACCCCCACGCAAAACTCAAAATACAATATGTTCGACAATAATTTGTCACATTTAAGCTTATGTGAAGAAAAAAATTAAGTATATTCTTCCTACTATGAAACATTTACTATGTGTCATCTTACTTCGAAATGTAGGTGATTATAGGTCTCCACAATTTACTTTATTATATGTTTACCACCAGCCTACGTTGAATGATTGTCGTATCAATAGAGCAATATATTTTAAATTTCTTCACATTCCGTTATATATATATATATATATATATATTACAATTAACAGATGTTGCGTTTTAGTTTCAGCCATTCTGACACTAACGCCGCTTAATATATGGTATTAACAATATGCAGTTTTCTTTTTTGCGTATCCGTCTTTTTTTATTCGAGAGGGTCAGACGTAGAAGCATCGATCCTAGCAGGCAGCGACAAAAAGAACATCTTGGGAACGCATGACCGGTCGTTGGCGTAACCCAGGGCCGTAGCTGATGCTAAAAAAAACACCGGGTACAAAGAAAACTGCCCGGATTTATTAGTTGACAATGTGATGACGTCATCACTGTTATCCGTTTCCAGAAACTATGATTTTTGCGGATTTTTTCGGCTATTCCAATGGAAATTAGGCACAGAACGTGAACGAAAGCAGGAAATCGGGTTCGGACTTTCTGAGTATAACCAGTCTTTTCTCCCAAAACTAATAAATAAGCAAACAGATTTTTACTGCGTTCATTCCGATGTTTTCTTCGTTTTTTCTTTCTTTCTTTCTTTTTTTCTTAGTTTGATTTCTGACGAAGAGATTTTTCCTTGCCCGGATTTTCACTATGATTGCACGGATCGTCCCGGACCCGTGCCCGGTGTGCCCGGTGTGCCCGGTGTGCCTGGTAGTCACCTACGGTCATGGCGTAACCTATGTACTATAACTTCTTAAAAAACAAAGGGCAGTGGCTAACCAGTTGTCTTTTCAGGATTTTGAATTTAATAGTTAAAGAAGAAAACTATTGAATTCAACATCCTGTCACATTCTGTCGCCACCCTATTTACCCTATTACGATACATTCTTGGCAAAGATTGTGGAGTAGCTAGCTATTTCCGTTTCTATTTAATTCAGTTTTTCTTTCTATTAGACTGCCTGCCACCCAAGGCTAGTGGAACCATTTTATTTAACATATAGATCGGGGTGGGAGCAAATATAGACTAACGCCTTCCCCAGGGGTGTCTGTGTAAATATGGACCTAACTGACTAGATCGGGATTTGAACCCAAGACTTCCGATTCCATTTCTAGTTGCGCTTAGTTAGAACCTCATTAAAATTTTGATTCTAAAATAGAAACAAAACATTTGTTCTTTGTTTATTATTATTATTATTATTATTATTATTATTATTAATTTATTGTTGCTGCTTTTGATAGATTTGTTCATTTGTTCATCGTTCGTCTGCAGTGGGCGGTTGAGTTTCTACCGGACCATCACGAGAGTTTGTTGTGGAGTCAGACACAGCCGCTTTGTTGATTCTGTTTCAAGCATTTATGCTGTGAAACCGGCCAGACGAACCTGCTCATAAAATATACTAATTGCTTTTTAGAATGCTTAAATCTGGTTTCTAAATTTAATCGATCCCTCCCCGTCAGAACTGTACTTCCATTCACCTCGCTTCTGTGCACGTGTCTGATTAACCTATGTTTGGAAGAAATAAAATAGCTGAATTATGGGAAATAGATTTTTGATTCAATAAAAGCTATATAAAAACTAAAGGGGAAATAGTTATCATTTGAGGATGTTATTTTTACAAAACTCATTCCAACATTAACAAAATATCCTATACAATACTCTGTATCAGTCCGTTAATTGCCATACACGATACACGCTTGGTCGATCTGTTTTAATTAAAAAGAGATATCACTGACAGCAGAAGTTTTTTCTTCTACAGTAGGTCGCTATTACTTTTTGCTTTAGACTGGTTGCCAACCAAGGCTAGAGAATTGTCCTGCTATTTAACCCATAGCTGGAGAGAAAAGAAACGGATTCATATATTTCTCAAGTGTATTTACGCGTAAGTGAATGCATCGAATTCAATGCTGGAATTCAAACTCGGCTCTCCGATTTCTCGTTCCGAACAAATGGCAACTGTACTACAACGCACATCCAATCCTACTTTTACCGATATTTTTTGTGATTAGTTCTTTCATCTTTATTTTATATACCTTTTATCTTAACAATTAACATAAAATATAAAAATATTTGTATGAACAACACAGGGAAGCTACTTTATTGTGGTGGAAAAGTGGCTGGAGACAAGCTGTCAGGATTGATAACATTGCAGATTCTTTTTTGAATTTTATTAAGAATCTCTAAATGCATAACAGATGCACCAGAACGTTTTCAGTAATGTTATAAATCATTTTCCTTTGTGTTTCCAAGTCTTTTGCAGCTCCTAGAAATGTTTGTCCACTTAATATCATTTTCAGCCGCCATTGTCCAACCATTTTTAAAACCATTAGTTACGTTAATAGACGTTATGTTCTCTTCTTTTTTGCCTTCATTATATATAGTGATTGTTGAATTTACCACGTACTTCGGGTTTTGCGCTACGTAGGTATAATTGTAGTTCTTAGTCTCAGCCATGATACCATTTACTCAGAGGACTTATTTAGCCTAAAAAATTCTGTTTGCGACGGAAAACGTATGTGACATCAATAACGGAAATCAAAATTTGACTTACATCCATTCATTTTTCTTTCAGTCTACGGTTTTGCTTTAACTTGGAAGCAACTATTGCTTTTTAGTCTTTCGTGTCAACGTCCTAAGAACCTGAGCTCCAGGACCATGGATTAGTTTTAAATCTTTCATTACTTTTCATTATAATAAATTGAAAATATGCATACTTTGTCAAGAATAACAAATTTCCCATGATTAATTTCATTTTTATAAAGAGAAGCAAATTTTCGATCCTCGTTTAATTTTGTAAGATTATTTGGTAAAAGTAAAAAAAATCTAGTTAAGTAATTATAATTTAATCATAAAATAATGTCGTTCTCTTGAATCAATTACACAGTTTGAATTTTCATATTTAGATTTTGGCACTAAATAACTCATACGGGTTGATGTGCTTCTAACCAAAAATGACATAACCTAATATATATCATCAGGCTCCACCTAAACCAACCACTATTTAAAACCTTTATCTGGCCTTAAATAACCCTGTAAATCAGACTTAACTAAACTTCTTAGGGAAATTGCTGTAATGCTTGATACACAGAGGTTTAAAATTAAAGACGAACATTGCAATATTTTACAGTAAAATTATTTCATCAACTTTAAGCCACCGTACATTGAAAATTGATTTCCCGCAATTTAGTATTAACACAAGCGATTATATGCTAATATAAGTGATTTTATGCCTTTATAGCGATGCAGTGAAGATCATGAAAGCATTGATTATCAAAGTTCCAGATTCATTGCTCGTGATTTAGATTGAATGAAGAGATGATAGGTACAATATGAATACACTGGGAACAATTTTAGTTTAAAAATGCAGTGAAATTTGAGAAAGTATTAATTTTCGTTGCTCAGAAGCAAAGCAAGTATAATTTTATTTTTAATGTAAATGCATCATTGACAATTTGCTGACAGTTCATTGGAAATGATATTCATATAAACATGACCTGATACTCAGCAAGGGATAATACATTATCAGGTATTAGAGCAAAAATTACCATAAGATATGTCAGTATGAATATATTATACGTGGGCTCGTGACAAATATACCTAAGCAGGTATCTGCAATATTAAGTGGTTAGCCGCCCTCTTCAGACAGGCATACTCGGATATGAGAGATAGGCCAATATTATTTAGATTAGTATATTACATCAATATGTCCGTAATATAATGTAGAAAAAAGAATTATTTCCAGAACTAATATGTGCTTTTCTTTGTCAATTCACTTAATACAGTAGTGATTATTAAATACATAGACTGAATATCATAAACGGACCAGAACATATTGTATTTTTATAAGTCTATCAGTCGTCCTTGCTTTGGATATTTTTGACACATCTGGCCTGGTGCTGATTGCTTGATAAAATCTAAAGAAGAATATGCAATTTTATTTGTCCTAATCTGGCATCTCGGTTTCAGTTAATTTCCCACCGCCATAACAGCTTCACTGTGTATTTTCTCTAAATATTTTCATGGTGACCAGACATTATGAAATTAAGCGCATAACTACATTGGCGTCAAGGTGGCATTATTTTAGAACTAACATTTCTAGATATGACAGTAAACTCGATTTTAATAATAGTTCCTTACCACATACTTATCGCATGTACAGATCACTTTCGGCTCTTGTTCTTCAGTTAACATTGATCTTCAAAAATCTATATGCAATTTCATTCGTTATGTTCTGTTTTTTAAATATTTTCCTATATTATTTTATAATGTTTTTCTCTTCTATTCTTTATCATAGAATAACAACATCTTAGTGGCTTTATTGCCATGCTAAGGTTGAAACGAGTAAAATGCAATAGATAATAATTCCGCCTTTATTTATGGAATTGTTTTTAAAACATTATAATATATCATCATAACTACGGTTGTCTCGCATTCTGTGGAAAATCCTGTTTCTCACGATAAGTTAAAGCCTTCAAAATCAGACTAAGCTAGAGAGGTTCCTGATGAATCCTAAGAGAAAAAATTAATTTTCTAACTTCAGCTCTGTTAACTGCTTTTTCATGCATTAATTCTTTCGGGTCAGTTTACTCGTTTCTATTGACGAACCAAATCAGTCACTAGAAAAAGATAATGATCGGCAGAAAATACAAACAGAAATGCGTGTTTAGAATAACAAAGACAATGCGTTTAATTTGGGGTTATATGTTTCGAGATTAATTCTTTTATGTTTAGTGATGCTATGGTTTTTACTAACTCTGACCAGTGGATCACGTATAAAAGCGTCAAATTGCACTTGTTCGATTGATATTAAGAAACTATTAGGACATTGAATAAGATCTCTCTGTTTCCCAACAGATTGCGTTCCCAGAATTGCGTGCGTGCAGTTTCAAACATTAACGTATCTATAAGGAAGTATTGTAAACAAGCATGAAATTTAGTCTATGTCATTTCGCCGAAGTGTAAACAGAGCGGTAAACATGTCGGATTGCATGCGAAAGAAAGTGTATATGTGGGGAATTTTACTGCACTGACTTATTCAAAATAAATCTTCGGCTGAATCACCCAAAATGTTTGTTGAGACTTACGGCAACTATATTCTGTCGGAAGTAACATGCAGAGAGATTGGTTTAGACTCTTTAAAAAATAATTATTTTGATGTTGAAGATAAAGAATACTCTGGCTCACCGAAAAAGTTTGAAAACAAAGAATTGGAGCCATTACTTCACGAAGATTCATGTCAGGCGCAAACTGAACTTGCAGAATCATTAGAAGGTGATCATAAAATAGTTTCAAAGAGTTTGAAAGCATTAGGAATGATCCAAACGCAAGAGCATTGGATGGTGTATGAGTTTAAGGCAAGAGACGTCGAACGGCGTCTTATCACTTGTTAACATCTGCTTCAATTACAGAAAAAGAAAGCTTGTTTGTATCGTATTGTAACCAGTGATGGAAAGTGGATACAATGCAATAAACCGAAGCGTAGAAAATTGTAGGGTAAGACCGACCATGAATCAACATCAAAGGCAAAACCGAATATCCATGGTTCGAAGCTTCTGCCATGCATTTGGTGGAAGTAGCTGGGTGTAGTTAATGACAAGCTGCTCAGATCGACCGAAACCATCACGAAAGATTGCTATCGACTATAACTGATGTGATTGAACCGGACATTTAAAAAGAAAACGACCGCTATACGACCAGAGACGCGACAAAGGGATTTTACAACATAACAATGCTAGGCCACAAGTTGCAAAACATAAAAATCTACTGCTCAGCACATAGCCTGGCTGAGTAGACTTTTATTCTCATAAAGATGCCAAAAATGAGTCTACTTGTGATTAGCTTCAAAAGACGTGTCTTTTCATTAAATACTGGCAGTAAGATGATAAAGAGTAGTGGCTATCGATGGACAATACTTTCAGTAATATGATTTATACTAATTTTGTTAAATAAACATTGCTTTGTATAAAAAAAACGAGAACTTATTCAAGGTCCTGATATGATTCCGACTCTTCGATCTTCTCTAACATCAAATTTTATTTGGCCCTTTCCTTAATACGTACAAAATGAGGAGGTTTGGAGGCTGGTGGCCTATCCTTTGGTTATACCTTCCGGTGCCTTCACTCGTCGTTTCATGGAGATAACTGAAAGCCCAAAATTAATGGCCGATATCAAAGATCCCTTGAAGCAGTTGAAGCTTGAAATAACTGATTAATTATCAATAAATCCCAATCAATCATTTCATGCAGACTTTCGTAATGCCGCTTGTAAATATCCATTCAATTTTTCAGCTCCCTCTTACTGTTACCATCAAATCGGAACCACGTGTATTACGTCATCAGATAATTTGCCTTTAGCAAATTAAATTCCTTAGGGTAAATTACAGTTTTCTCATGTCTGCCTTATCTATATTAAATGCACCCGTTATCGATACGTCGGAATCATTTTTCTCTTCAGTCCAAACGTGTCACATTTTCCTTCATGTCAAAAGGTTAAGTAAATACATTAATCTTTCAAAGAATGGACCCTTTTGTAATTAGCAGGTCAGACAAAATTCATCAAGTAACAGTTTCTTTAAAGACAATCGACGCCATGTTCACATAAATTTCCGTAGCATTTTTTGACATTTCTTGGTTCTCTTTCCAAAGTATTTTTCTTCTTACAAAGATTATTTAAAAATAAACTGATTTCATAAGAATGAACCGGATATACTCGAGGTATCTCTGGACTAGTTACAAAATTAAAATGACTTAGATCGGACTTTCATATCTTTCAAGTGTAACCTGCAAACATAGGCCAAATTGTATACGTATGGAAAATAAATAAATTCAAGAGATTTCAAAATGGTCTTACTTTTTTGAACGAGTCGACAGCCAAATATATATCTTTATATTATTTATATATTATATATGCGTGGTACTTATTTGAAAGCGCTCAATATCAGTGATAGAGCTGAAATATTCATATAGATAAGAGTGAGTTTGTAACCCTGGGTTTCACGCTCTTGCGATCGTCAAACAAACTGATTAATTTTTTTAAAAAATTGGTTATATGTAGGGCTGCGTATATTAGTGTATTTTTGTTGAAGTGGGAGGAAAATGTGTGGTCATGACAGACGCAGATATATATACACATTTGTACACACATTGACGGGCGCAAAGACACACACGCGCGCGTGACCGCCCACTGGGGCTCACACAAACATATATGTGAATTGTACGGGGCTTAGCATATATATGTATATGTGTGCCGTTGGGCACATACATACGCATAACAAATATATTTGCCACACATTAATTAAAAATATGTGAGAGTCCTCTGAGGAGGAAATTTTAAAAGACTTATGAAACTTTTTAGAAATTACTTAATAAAAAATAAAATAAAATAATAAAAATAAAAACAATTCTTATAAATATTAATTACTAACAGAATTTTTTTTCTATTCAGACTATGATATCATTTTAATTTATGTTTATAAAAGCAATTATAAGACAAATAAATAAAAAATGACATAGTTTTTTTGCATTTTTATATCGCACTTCAGAGCATATTTTCTGATAATGGGAAAATTTTGTTAAGACAAAAAAGACAGTTGCTTAGCATTCCCTAATGACTCCTGAATTTAATTAAAATTACCTATATGTTGAGACCTAGTCGCATTTTCCGACATTTCTGGAAATTAACTGGTGGGGTGGTGTAAGATATTTAAAATAATGTTTTTACCTATTTTCTAAAAATAATTATTTCAAAACTAATTTCAGTCAATTATGAATAAGTCCTGAATTTTTCATCAAAATCAGACAATTATTTCATTTTTGCAAGAATTTCCAAATTAATGTGTTTTTCACAGTCAAAAAATGCCTTCGCGTAATATTACGTTTTGGACGTAATAAATTTTAGCATTAAATTATCCCTCACACTGACGAGAGAGAAAAAAAAGATTTTCTACCACTAAATGAGCCTGTTAGAACCTGTTAAAACAATTTTTAAAAACTGTAAAAATAATTAAAAAATACTATGATCTATTCTCTTAATGATAGCATAGACATTTTGCGAGAAAACTTTGTTTTTATATAGGTTTAGGCCTTTTCCGTCAGACTATGCTGCTTTTTCCAGCGAAAAATTGACGGTACCTAATTTTATCTAAGGCTGTATTGTCATGTTTTATTTTAAAGTCGGTTATTAGCTGTTTTTTTTTCGTGGTTGCGCATATTTAAATAGTAGAAATTCTAATTTGTAATGCTTGTTAGTTTTTATGTTTGGTGGTATTAATTTTACTACGGCAGACGTTTATGATGATTGAGGACTAATACGGTGATAGTAATATTTGATGATAACAGTTGTGGTAGCAAATAGTTATTGTAAAGCGGTAGTAGTGATTAGTAATAGTGGTATAATGATAATAACAATAAATGCCACTATTATGGTGGTGGTTTGAACAAGAGAATAATTGATAGGAATGTTGTATCTGCTGTTCCTTTTTATTATCCGTTTGGTATAAATTGTGATAGTAGTTATTTATTTTCATGTCTGCGTTTGGAAATTAGTTCTGATGTTTAGTAAGTTCTTTTGTGGGGTATGATATATAATTGCTACTATAATTTGTGGGGTATGATATATAATTGCGACTATAATTGCTAATTTGTAGGCAAATTAGGTATTTTTTGTAATGTTGTTGTAGGTAGTTGCTTTTTTCAGTATTTTCCTGCTTATTGTTGGTGCAATATTTCTGTCTTTTAGACGCCATACGTATGTGGATAGTGTAGTGCTGTTCAAATATTTTCTGTTGGAGAATGGAAGATTGTGGTTGTTTTTTCTTTTCTTAAATGGTCCCTCAGTGGCACCGATGTAGTATATTGTGTTGTTGTTTGCACTTTTCTTGGCTTTATATACTATGTTTGTATACTGGCAATTTCTCTGGAGTACATGTCCACTTTGAATATGGCAGACAAGTAAATTTGATTAATTTTTAATTTAGATTTTTCAATGTTTTGCCGTTGGCTAGGAGTAAGGGAGTGCTTACATTGCACTTATTTTCCATTGTTCCAAATGCTTTCGTTCGCATCTTTAGCCATTTTCAAGGGAGATTGTTATAAAGTATTGTTAATTTCTTTTAATGTCTGTTTAACATGTATATTTTGCGCTTTTTGACTAGAATTAGCCTTTATTCTGAGAGTCACGAATTTAACGTTGCTGGAATTTGAGTTGGCGTCTTTTTTTGGACCTTCAATATACAATTCCCGCCTAGTGGATAAAGTGAAACTTTTACTACGATTTTTTTATGTAAAAGTTCTCTCTCATAGCTTGGTGTTTTCAGTAACAGGACCTATGTAAAATGCTAGTATTATCGACCAGAATATATAACTAGATTTATGGTGTATTTTGGGCAACAATTTTTCATCAAAGATGGATGAAAAAACCCCCCCCAAAAAAAACAAAGAGTTTTACTTGTTGAATATTTTATTTATTTACTATATTTCTAATATTTTTTAATTTATGGTTTGTTACGTCGGCAGTTTAAATATAAAAATAATTATATATAATATAATTTTATTTATAATTTTAATATAATTTTGTTTATTTACTTTTCAATATTTCTAATATTTTTTGATTTACGGTTTGTCATTTTAATAATTTATACAAGTCTGAAAAAAGAGAAAATTTAATCGAGTAAACAACTAAACGGTGTTCAAACGAACACATGTATTCTATATTATTTTCCGGTCTCAAATTTTATAACAATATAATCCTTAATAGATCTTAAATTATATCTTTGATAAAAAGCATAATTGATTGGGAATAAGAAGGCGATCAATATTAAATTTACTTTCTAAATTTATATTTCGAATTTAATATTTTGATTTATCTTGCAAATTTGAAAAGATTCAACTAAATTATATACATTAACAATAACACAATCAGTCAGCTAATGTGTTACATGTGATACACGCTTGGGTAATCATGTCTTAAAAGAGACTTGATGGGTAGAAGTTTTTTTCTGCAGTAGGTTGCCATTACTTTCTGAAGTAGACTGATCCAATGCACCAAATTGCATATCCCTGTCATGTAATCACAGAGTTAAATTAACGCGTGCAAAAAATTAGTATACTTGTTCTACAAGTTTTCCAGACTGTGTTTGCAAATGAACTGTTCTTAAGCTACTATTTCCGACCAGTACACAAAAAAGACACTTGAAGAAAACTAATAGTAGCATCGGCCGAACTTTCGGCTAAGACTGAGTATAAATGATAATGTATCGTTTTTATATT
>JBBBDQ010000727.1:4017500-4037500 GCA_037127315.1 Ascarosepion bandense | reverse complement strand
ACAATTCGTCCAGGAAATACTAGATTTCCGATGCCCAATATAGCAACAATAAACTGGCGGCAAATGCGTCAAATTCTGTACGTTTATTGATCATATATATATATATATATATATATATATATATATATATATATATATAATTGGATAGGAAAATAATTTTCGAAAAAAGAATGGTTTAATATTGACAGTTTTATTTTAGGAAATACATTTCCATAATTTTTAATAAATATTTGTTTTTTAATTCGCTTTCTTTATTTTTTATGCTCTGTTTATTAGTTTTTTGAAATATTATGAACTTCTTTTGAACTCGAACGTTGCATCTTCTGGCAATATACGCCTTTGGCCATGCAATTACTTCACGGGATATATATTGACATTTACTATTATCGTGCATTATTTAAAATACTAAAAACAGTTGTTCAGTGCTGCCTTATTATTTAGTAGTAGGACTTCGTCGATCAGGGTTGACACTGGGTAGCATCCTAGTTGTCTGTTTCGCTGGAGCATCGGCGTCTGTGACTGTAAAAACCGATGCGGGAGTAACAGTCTTCTTAGCAGAAGCTGCATTTATGTTTTGTGTTTGTTTTGTCGGAGCTGTCATTGGGCTTCTTGCGAACCCGCCTCTTCATGGCGACTTTGTTGTTAGTTGCTCCTTTCTTGATTTAAGTTGTTGGGCCAGTGTTCATCTCCATTTGAACCGGTTGATTGTTATGCTCTCCCATAACTCCTTGTTGATAAACACAGCTTTCATATCGCGTTTTATGATGTCACGATACCGCAGTTCTGGCCGTTCAGTGGGTCTTCTTCCAGAGACCAGCTCTCCACACAGGAGGTCTTTTGGAATGCGACGGTTTCGCATGCGGTGAACACACACACACACACACACACACACACACACACACACACACACACACATATATATATATATATATATATATATATATATATATGCGAGATTCATGCAATGAATAAGGTGATTGTTTGGGTATAAGAACTTCTAATACAGCTAGAAGCTTACTTTTTTAGATATTTTTTCCTTTAATTTTTTCAAAGGCATTTAGTTTTTTTTGCAGATTAAAAAACCTTTGAGAGTTTTGTAGATTGACAAAGATGGCCGACCAAGAAGCATGCTCTAGGATTGCACAGAGGTCGGTTATCAATTTTTTGGTTGCTGAAATGTGCAAACCAGTTGAAATACATAGGAGAATTTCAACTGTGTATGGTGCCACATGTTTCAGCTAAAAATGTCTACAAGTGGGCTAAATTGTTTAAAGAAGGACGGAGCAGTGTTAAGGATGAAAACAGGCGTGGGAGGCCTACCGAACTGAATTCTCCTGAGGTGATCGAATCAGTCAATGACCTCATTCAGTCTGACAGAAGGGTGACAGTGGATGACATTGCAAGGACTTTGAGCCAGTCTGTTGAGACAGTACACAAAATTGTCCATGATGACCTTGCCTATTCGAAGGTCAGCTCACACGGCAGCCCAAACGGTGCAGACCATCAACGAGCTGGGCTGGCAACTGCTCTCTTTTACAGCCCAGACCTTGTCCTTCAGACTTTCATTTGTTTGGTCCCTTGAAAACGTTCACGAGAGGCACGAAGTTTGAAAGTGACGATGAAGTCAAAAGTGCTGTGAGCGATTGGCTGAGACATTTTTATGTGTGGGACACTGCTGGGAGACTACGTTGAAAAATAAAAATTAGTAAGATTCTATCTTTATTAGACGTCCTTATACCGAAATTTCACCTTATTTATTCAATAACCCTCGTATATATATATATATGTCTCTTGCTCAAGTGCACTCCACACATAATTATCAAGGGGTTTACAGTCTTGGGAGGTAGATAGCTATATGTAATTGGTGATGTCGATGCAGAAATTTTCTAATATGACTGGGATATCCTACTTCTGTAGCATAGAAAATTATCATGTTGCCAGATAGAATCGTCAAGCTAGCGTCCTTTTGACCTAGGGCAGCATTACCTCCTCAAGGCCTTTGATGTAAGCCTCCTTGTTGAGTCTGATGTCATGTGGGAAGATTAATGGGGGCGCAACTTTGCTATCTCTAGTGATCACTACAAACAGTTTCATAATTGCCATTAGTCTCATCCAGATCTTGCTGAATCTCTTGCACTATCCTTAGATTGACGCAAAAATACTCTGAAATGTTTGCATTGGGGCTTTCTGTACGAACGATAAGTAGTTTGCCATGCCGTTTCCAAATATCTGGAGGAACTCTCCTCACGAAAAAATTTTCTCACATATCCGAATTATAACGACGAAATATTTTCTCACATATCCGAATTATAACCACTAGATAGATAGATAGATAGATAGATAGATAGATAGATAGATAGATAGAATATAGAGATGGATATATCAAAATAATAAGGGCAATTGAATGATACAATGGATAGATATGTATGATATACAAATCTAAATTTTATAATAAAATTGAATGACAAAATGCATAGATAGATAGATAGATAGATAGATAGATAGAATTGATGTGATATACAAGTCTATATATCATAATAATTAGTGAATTGTGAATGACATGATAGATAGATAGATAGATAGATAGATAGATATGATATCATATCATATACGAATCTATATCTCAAAATAATAAAGACCAGTTGAATGGGGATATATAGATAGATAGACAGATAGATATTATGCACATATCTATATATCCTAATAATAATATGTAATTGAATGAAAATATATAGATAAATACATAGGATATGATATACATATCTATATATTTGGCTATATTGTAATTATTATTATTATTATGTAATTATTATGTGGTCCTGATCTTTGTTGCCATTTGTAATACGTTTCGGCTTTTGTGCGCTCTGAGATTTTTCCTTGTGGATTGTAGTCCTACTGGATTTGTTGAATCAAAAAGCTTGACCTAAAGACTTGTGAGCTCAATACCTGAATACAGTGCAAGTGAGCAAAAACTGAGTTAGAATGTTAAAATGAGAAAACTGATACTGAGAAATCTGGAAGCAGCACGACTCGTCGGACTAGAACAATTTACCCGGTGCACGCAATAAATGGTTTATTTTAAAATTCTAATCACCTAAAGAAAATCGTAGCGTACAACGGCAGATACGTCTTGAATATGGCTAGAGAGATTAGAACAATAGTCCGAACAATGTAAAAAAGTGTAAATAAATCTATACATCATCTTAATAATGGGCAACCGAATGCTTATATATATATATATATATATATATATATATCAGAACATGAAAGTACACGTAGATTAAAAACCCACTGTTCAAGCATTTACTTTTATAAATAGTGTTCGATACAGGAGTAGTTTTAGACTTTTTTAATCGGTCCACCCTAAGCAAGGCGTAACGCCACTGTTGCGAAGGTGGCTGGGTTACATAAAAGTTAAATATTAGATAGGAAGAGAGTAAATAGAAAGCCGAACCAGTTACAGGAGGTGTCAGAGAAAGAAGCAAGAGAAGGATGGGAATACAGGTTTGATGACAGTTGCAACGGTAGAGAGAAAAGTAAAGGTATACAGAATGATGTAGAAAGAACTAGAGTGAAGTGGTTAAGAGATGGGTATTGACATTGCATTTAAATTCCTGTAGGTTGTAGACACCAGGAAAGCAAGAATATGGAAGCGAGTTTCACAGGTGGGAAGTGCGAGAAAAGAAGCTGTTGGAGTAGAATTGTCGTCTACATTTGGTTGATATAACTGAGAATGTGTGGGACCCAGTTGCCAGTCTAGCTGCACGATTATACTCTAGTGGCAGGGGCACCAGTGACTTACATTCGTCGGAGCATAAACCATGAAAATATTTATAGAGGGAAGCCACATCACATCGGTGAGAAAGTGACTGGAGTCGAGCCGCCAAGTTAGAACCTATCACATTACTGATTCTCCTTTGGAGCCTGTCAAGAACATTGAGATGAACAGTGGGGGCGCTTGAATATATATGACAGCAGTATTCCATTCACGGACGGATAGAAAAATACTGTTCTCATTCAAGTGATATGTTTAAATAAATCATTTTCACCATTTATTTAAACATATGACGTGAGGAAGAACAGTATTGTTCTGAAACATGAAAATTTTTGTGTAGTGATAATATGCTTTTATAAAACATTATAATAAGAAAATTACAATATATATATATATATATATATATATATATATATATATATATATATATATATATATATCATGGCCAACTGAATGAGAAATATATATATATAAATATATATATATATATATATATCATGGCCAACTGAATATATATATATATATATATATATATATATATATATATTCAGTTGGCCATGATATATATATATATATATATATATATATATATATCATGGCCAACTGAATGAGATAGAAGATATTATATTATATATGAATTTATATTTCATAATATTGGCCAAATGAATGACTATATAGAGTGATATGATATACAAATCAATATATAATAATAATAATAATAATAATAATAATAATAATAATAATAATAATAATAATAATGGCCAATTGAATACTGGGATAGATAAATAATTAGTGATATGATATACGAATTCAAGTCAATAATAATAATAATAATAATAATAATAATAATAAGGAACCTATAAGTCTGGTGACCCTTTGCCTCACTTACTATTCTGCATACACTACTAGCACAAACCAACCAACTTAAAAAGACAGAATGTGACTATAAAATAGCCCAAAAGAAAATAAGCCATCTATTTTACATGGATGATTTAAAGTTGTATGCTAAGAATGATAACGAGCTGGAAGATCTTCTGCAAACTGTAAAATACTTCAGCGAAGACATTGGAATGAAATTCAATTCGAATAAATGTGCTAAAGCTACAGTTTTACGTGGAGCGCTACAACAAACATACTCAATTAGCTTAGACCCTGCTGTAACAATACAAGAATTAAAGCCAGAAGAAGCTTATAAATATCTAGGTGTAAATGGGAAAGAAAAGATTCACCATAAAAAAATGAAAGAAATAGTGCGCAAAGAGTACTATATAAAAACTATGACTGATATTAAAAACTGAATTGAATTCTCAGAACAGAATTATGGCCATTAATAGCCTTTCAATCCCAGTTGTCCAATATAGTTTCAACATCTTAAACTGGACTCTAAATGACATCAGCCGAATGGATTCTCAAACACGAAAGCTTCTTTCTAAGTATAAGATGCATCATCCAAAGGTTGATGTAGATCGTGTATACATGCCCCGTAAAGAAGGTGGAAGATGTCTTATTCAGCTAGAAATGTCATACAAGACAACAACTATTGGCTTACTAACATACATAGAAACAACAAATGGCTGGATGATACAGTTAGTCAAGCAACATGAAGAAAGAAAGAAAGAATATTCAATAATAAAAGAAGGCAGTAAATACAAACAAGATTTACATTTAGTAGATTCTGTAGAAAAGCAAAACAGAAGCCAAGAACCAACTATTGCGTCAAGAATATAATGAAAGCCAAATATAAAGCTCTTGAACATATGAGACAACGCTGCCAAGACAAACCCTTGCATGGCCAATATCCAGAACGTGCCAATAAATCCAATGTTGATAAAGTTAATACTCATCGATGGTTATGTGCATCTGGATTAAAGTCTGAGACGGAAGGCTTTATTCTTGCAGTGCATGACCAAAATCTTTTCCCTAGGAATTTGAGGCAAATATGCATAATAATATAGATCCAAAATGCAGGTTCTGTGATAAATACCAAGAAACAATAAACCATCTAATCTCAGGATGTGCTGTAATTGCTTCAAATGAATGTAAAAATCGTCACGATAGAGTGGAGCAATATTTACATTGGACAATGTGCAAACACTATGAAAAATCCGTAAACAAACACTGGTATGAACATCACCCACCACCAGTTACAGAAATAGAAGATGTCACCATTCTATGGGATGACACAAACAGAAAAATTGAAGCAAACAGGCCAGACATTATTGTTAAATACCAGAAAGAAAGAAAATTGCCTATTAATTGATATGGCTTGTTCAGCGGATTATAACATAGCAACCAGGGAATTTGAAAAAATTGTTAAAATATAAAGACCTGGAAATAGAAAAAAATGTGGAAATTGTAGACAAGAATCGTGCCAGTGGTAGTGGTTGATAGGGGAGATAGAAAAACATGAAATGGAGCCATAATGACACACCATAACCTGCAGACTTGGTTGGTAGTGCGACCATAGCAGAAATCGAAATATGATGAAAAATAACAACATAATAATAATATTACCCAACTTAATGCCTACATAAATAAATAGAGTGATATGTTATAAATTGTTGTTACCCACGTATTGTGCATCATTCTAATGTAACCGATTACTGTATTGTCTATTTTCTTCCTAACACCTATATTGAAAATGTTAACAAATCAGTGTAAAGATAATTAAACATCTATCTGTAGATGAAGTTTAATCCTGACAGTCATTGATCAAAATGCCAACGACTTTGTTCTCGTCATTGTAAACAATCGCACATATGAATAATGCCAAAGAAGGTTTCCTAATCTTCAACTGCTCTTTATTTTTCTACTACATCACACTTTTCTTCTATTCGCCATATTACTAGCGGATGAGACCGATCATGACCCTCCATCGCTATTTCTATAGCGATACCCCTTGCTTCCCCCAACTCTTCATCTGGGACCTTTAATACCATGCAGACAAGAAGAAATCAATTTCATTCTCTTCTTATTCCATTAATATGAAGTAAGCTTCACACAGACAGCGAAGTCAGTTTCACGCGGACAGCCTCTTCACGAATATTACTGCTTTGGGGAACAGCTCCTCGGTAGGATATTTACCCTGTCACTACAATTTTCACTTGTTCGAGTCTACACTAAACCGTTTTCTCATGAACTGCCCTTCTTGTCATTTCTCTTCTTCATACATACAACACCTTACAGTAACACTCTACCTTGAATGGTTTCTGAGCCTTGTAAGTGGTGAACATTAGTTAAAAATCCTCATTCTTTGTAACTATTACCAATTTTCTTTTACTATACGTCCCACACTCTATTATGTCATCAATCTGCAACTCGTTATGTAGCATACTTGATGCTTCCCTTTGTATCACTTACCTCTAATATATCCTGTGAGTGTTGAATTCGTTTAGCCTTCTTTCTTTATTATGTGTCTCCAAAATATCAACAGTCTATTTCCTATTCTTATTATAAGTCTAACCTTATTTTTCATTTTTTTAAAAAGATTTTCTAGCTCTGAACATAATCTGAACATGGTATACTCAACATTTTTTATAGAACCATATCTCTGTTACGTCCCACACCTTATAATGTTATCAATTCCACAACTCATTATGTAGCTTACTCGATGTCTCCTATTGTATCACTTACCCCCATTATTTCCTGTGAGTTTTGAATTCCTTAAGCCCTCTTTCCTTATTATATGTCTTCGAAATTCAACAGTCTATTTCTAATTTTTATTATAAGTCTAATTTATTTTCTATTCTTTTAGATTTTCTTTTTTCTTTTTTTAATCATTTCACCCTAAGCAAGGCATTACACTGCCACTGTTGCGCAGGGGGTTATATAGGGGAAAGTGATGAGAAAGAGTGTTTAGGGGGCTACATAGGGGAAAGTGATGAGAAAGAGTGGTTAGGGGGTTACATCGGGGAAAGTGATTGGAAAGAGTGGTTAGGGTGGTTACATAGGGGAAAGTGATTGGAAATAGTGGTTGGAGTGGTTACATAGGGGAAAGTGATGAGAAAGAGCAGTTGGGGGTTACATAGGGGAAAGTGATGAGAAAGAGGGGTTAGATCTTAACATAATTTGGACATTGTATTCTCAACATTTTTCTATAGAACCATATCTCTGTTGCTTCATGTCTATACTCACTACATATGGGGAGATTGATATTACATAGCCATTCAATTCTTTCTCATAAAATAATTCTGTTTTTAATACCCTCCCCCACTCTCCCATACAAAAATATTTAATAAAATATCTATAAAATTCACCGATTATAACCAGAGTATTTCGGTCTAGTTACACTTGAAAGAGATATTGCGTTAAAATCCCCAGGGCAGCGATTAGTTTTATTAACTCCATTACCATATCTCCCGCGTATTTCTTCACATGTTTTGCTTCATATTTCTAAGTATATATATATATATATATATATATATATAACATTACTACAATATAGCAATTTTGCATGTAGCAATTTGTAATGTAGCAATGTAGCAATATATATATATAACATTACTACAATGTAGCAATTTTGCATGTAGTAATTTGCAATGTAGCAATGTAGCAATATATATATATATAACATTACTACAATGTAGCAATTTGCAATGTAGCAATTTGCAATGTAGCAATGTAGCAATATATATATATAACATTACTACAATGTAGCAATTTTGCATGTAGCAATTTGCAATGTAGCAATGTAGCAATATATATATATAACATTACTACAATGTAGCAATTTTGCATGTAGCAATTTGCAATGTAGCAATGTAGCAATATATATATATATAACATTACTACAATGCAGCAATTTTGCATGTAGCAATTTGCAATGTAGCAATGTAGCAATATATATATATATAACATTACTACAATGTAGCAATTTTGCATGTAGCAATTTGCAATGTAGCAATGTAGCAATATATATATATATAACATTACTACAATGTAGCAATTTTGCATGTAGCAATTTGCAATGTAGCAATGTAGCAATATATATATGACATTACTACAATGTAGCAATTTTGCATGTAGCAATTTGCAATGTAGCAATGTAGCAATATATATATATATATAACATTACTACAATGTAGCAATTTTGCATGTAGCAATTTGCAATGTAGCAATGTAGCAATATATATATATAACATTACTACAATGTAGCAATTTTGCATGTAGCAATTTGCAATGTAGCAATGTAGCAATATATATATAACATTACTACAATGTAGCAATTTTGCATGTAGCAATTTGCAATGTAGCAATGTAGCAATATATATATATATAACATTACTACAATGTAGCAATTTTGCATGTAGCAATTTGCAATGTAGCAATGTAGCAATATATATATATAACATTACTACAATGTAGCAATTTTGCATGTAGCAATTTGCAATGTAACAATGTAGCAATATATATATATATAACATTACTACAATGTAGCAATTTTGCATGTAGCAATTTGCAATGTAGCAATGTAGCAATATATATATATATAACATTACTACAATGTAGCAATTTTGCATGTAGCAATTTGCAATGTAGCAATGTAGCAATATATATATATATAACATTACTACAATGTAGCAATTTTGCATGTAGCAATTTGCAATGTAGCAATGTAGCAATATATATATATAACATTACTACAATGTAGCAATTTTGCATGTAGCAATTTGCAATGTAGCAATGTAGCAATATATATATATAACATTACTACAATGTAGCAATTTTGCATGTAGCAATTTGCAATGTAGCAATGTAGCAATATATATATATATAACATTACTACAATGTAGCAATTTTGCATGTAGCAATTTGCAATGTAGCAATGTAGCAATATATATATATAACATTACTACAATGTAGCAATTTTGCATGTAGCAATTTGCAATGTAGCAATGTAGCAATATATATATATAACATTACTACAATGTAGCAATTTTGCATGTAGCAATTTGCAATGTAGCAATGTAGCAATATATATATATAACATTACTACAATGTAGCAATTTTGTTTTAACAGTTTTTGTGTCTTGTCAAGTGACGGTGCTGATTGCGAGATGAAGAATTTTAGAAGCTTCAAGACTAAGTAAACCACGTTAATAAGGGATACATACTTAAGTACCAATGTCTCCCCCTGTTGAGGTGGGGTCTAGCTAAGCCAGTTAAAACTGTTCATTTCACTATCAGTACCATCACTTGAAAACACACAAGACACAATTGGATTATATATATGTTGGCAGCAGTCTTTCTTTTTAGGATCTTTCATAGAATATCAACAAGGAGGAATTAATCAATTTTTTATAGAGTTTTTCCAGAATTCTTTCAGTTTTCCATTTCTTAGGAGTTAAAGAATATAAAGATTATCTATAATTTTTATTATTCAGGGTGATTTCGGCCAATAAAAACAAACAAACACAAGTCAGTGATAATTTTCCAAACTACATCAGTGACAGACAAATCACATTGTTCTTACATAAAATGCATGACACCAGTTATAAAGATATAACACCATAAAACATCAACATATCTATTGCAACCAAATGCACATTATAAGCAGGACGAATCTAAACTCATGATATTTATAAATGGAACTTTATCTCTGTGTGTGTATGTGTGTGTGTGTGTATGTGTGTATGAGAGTCTGTGTGTATGTGCGTATCCGGTACCTATAGACTCCGAATCGGCTGAACCGATTTTCTTGAAAATTTACACAGTTGTACTATAAATCTCTGTGAGTGCTCCTAGCTAGGTTTCGTGTCGAGGTATCCCCGATAAATATCGAAAATTGATAATCGAAAAATCGGGTTATAGAAGGAGTGGCCCGATTTATATCAAATTTGATGCACTCATAGACAAAGACATAAGAAACGATATTCAGAAGTTTCAAGATTGTAGTTCTTACAATAGTGCAGAAAATCGATAATATATATATATAAAAGCTTTCATTACCCCCGAGCAACGCCGCGTTATACTGCTAATCTGAAAAAAAAAAGAGTTGAATTGTATTTTGGCATTATTGTCTTCCGGAATTCTCACTTAACTTTCAGCTTATGTTCTCTTTAGGAAGGATTCTAATGTCCATATGCATGGGCTTGGTGTTTATGTCAGCGAGCAACTCGATCTAGCTAGGGTGACATCTCTTGAATACCTGGATCATTCTTTCATATGCTTCCGTCTCTCACTTCTAAGCTCGATTAGCTATCTCTTCTTTACCGCTCCCCCTCCTCCTCTGACTGTTTGGTACTTGACAGCATCTCTAACAATATCGACAAGACAATTTCTTCTCATCCATCTGCCCATATATTCGTGTTTGGTGACTTTAACGCTTACCACACCAAGTGGCTGGAAAACTCTGTCACCGACCTTGCTGGTATTCACACCATGAATTTTTAATCACCCATTCTCTTACGCAAGTGGTGGATTCCCTCCGTTTCTCCAATAACCCTAAAGGAAGAGACTCACTACTAGACCTCTGCTTCACTTCCATCCCAGATTCTTGCACTACCAGGCAGTTTTGCACTCTCGCAAACTCTGGCCACGCTGTAGTTTCCACTCTACCCAAGAAACCCAGACCAGCAGAATATCCTACTGCTAACAAAGAGCAGACTGGGATTCATTCTGAGACGTCCTGTGTGACGTCCCTTGGAACAACGTTTTTTAGACTTTCCGTCAAAGACTGTGCATCCGAGGTCTCCTCTTGGGTTAAGGCTGGCATCGATGCTTTCATCCCTGCCAGCTTAAATTGCATTCGTCTCCCTGGTTCTCGCCCGCTTGCTCTGCCGCCATTGCCCACCGAAGTCATTTCTTCCGGCTCTATCGCAAGCTACGCTTCGGATCAAAACAGGCACCTTTTCGCCTCAGCTCGTAATAAAGGTAAAAAGATACTTAACGAAGCTAAGATGTTGTTTGTTGCCAGATTGAAGCAACGGATAATATCCTGTAAGTTCGGCGCCAAAGACTATCGGCGACACTATAAAAGCGTGCTTAACAATAGTAAGACCTTAATACCCCCCTAATCAATGGATTTGAGATACTCACCTCCTCAGTGGACAAGGCTGAATGCTTTACTCGCAGATTCTCTACCAATTCGAGACTTGATTCATCTGGAGTATCTACACCCAACTTCTCACCAAGAATCGAGGTTCAACTGAATGGCGTCCATATTACCCCCTCGCTGGTCTCTAACATAATCTCAAAAATTAACCCTTACAAATCGAGCGGAGGGGACGGAATCCCAATCATAGTCTTGAAGAAATGTGCTCCTGAACTCTCCTCTGTCCTCTCTAAGCTCTACAGCTTCTGTCTATCTGCGTCCTGCTTTCCTGCCTGTTGGAAATCTTCCTCTTTAGTTCCTATATTTAAGAATACTGGAGAACCTCGGACCCCGCAAATTATCACCCTGTCAGCCTTCTTGCGATCTTTGGCAAAGTGTTCGAAGCCATTATCAACGCCGAGGTGGTTCAGCATCTCACAGCCCACAGGCTCCTCTCGGACAAACAGTATTGTTTCCGCTTCACCAGTTATACTGCTGATATGCTAACGACCATCACCGAGTATATATACCAGGCTCTCGACAAGACTGGCGAAACCCGAACCGTTGTCTTGGATATCTCCAAAGCGTTCGACAGAGTCTGGTATGCTAGCCTTCTACGCAAACTGCGGAGCTATGGTATAACTGAACATTTGTTTGACCTAATCCAGTCATTGCTCTCTAACCACACATTGAAGGTGGTATTAAACGGACATGACTCCCAAAACTACCATAGGAACGCGGGTGTCCCTCAAGGCTCTATTCTAGGTCCTACGTTCTTTCTGGTCTACATTAATGACCTCCCCGATGCCATAAGGTCCCAAGTAGGCATGTACGCCGATGACACCACAGTTTAGACTCTCGCCTCGATCAAAAATCTGGTGTGGGCGACAAAGCGAACCTCGCTGCCGAGCTTGAAAAGAACCTCCAATCCGTAGTGGCATGGGGTAAAAATTGGCTTATAAATATTAATGCTTCCAAAACGACGCTGCAATCAATTAACCATAACGACAATCGCACCTACCTTCCATTAGCATGGAACAGGCTTGCCTCCCAGAGAGTAAACCACTACGCCTCCTTGGCCTACACACATTCAGCAGACCTCAAGCGAAATGACTATATCGAATCCATTGCTAAATCCGCTACTATGAAAGTCGGTTCTCTGTTCAGGGCCCGGAAGTTCTTTCCCGTCTGAATCTATCCTGCACATTTATAAATCTACCATCCACCGTGTATTGAATACTGCTGTCACATCTGGTCGGGTGCCCCTGCTATTCTCTTTGGCGTTCTTGACAAAATACAACGGAGAATTTCTAATGTGATCGATACCGACTTGGCAGACCGGCTGCAGTTATTCTCTCACCGGGGTGACGTGGCTTCCCTGTGCCTCTTCTATAAATACTTTCACGGCTTCTGCTTCAATTAACTTAGATCACTGGTGCCTCCTAGGTACGAATTTGCCCGAGATACTTGATTAGCAACTAGGTCCCTCTCTTTTACAGTGACACCGATAAAATATAACCGCAATTTCTACTCCAACAGCTTATTTTCTCGCACTTCTCGCTTGTGGAGTTTCCTTACACATATTTTCTTCCCCGACAGCTACTATCTCCTGAAGTTTAAATGTAAGGTCAATAGACATCTCCTAACACACTAACTCGAATCCATTCTCTCAAACAATCTTCCCATCTACCCAACCCTCATCCTCGGTATCCTTACCCGTCTATCACCCTCCATCTGACATTTCCTATATCTAACCACTCTTTCTCATCACTTTCCCCTATGTAACCTCCTGCCAATAGTGGCAGTGGAATGCCTTGCTTGGGGTGAAATGATTAAAAAAATACTACTGCACATCCTATTTTGTCCACATTGTTTAACCCATCCGTATATATTGTTGTATAATCGTGGAATTTTTCCAGTATGTGCCCGGAAATAAAGAGGGTGGTTTTTCCTTTAGAAAATTATACATTTCAAGGATGACTTCACGATGTTTAATGGTCCACACTGGAATACTGAAAATAGTTGTTTCTAATATATTTAACAGTGAAGTACGTAATTCTTCGACAAAGGGTTTCCTCAAAAGACCCTATGTTGTATGAGATTTTCTGCATGACGGAATTACTCGCAATAATTTGGGTCAAATTTATTTATATAAGCTCGATTAGTTGGTTAGATTTTATTTTACATAATACGGCAATGCCAGTTTATACACCTTAGATGTGGAGGGATTTCACTGGCTTCTATATATAAGCTCTGCGACAGAGATGTACTATCTGAGACCTTGATTGTAAGTTGCTTTGAGGATTTTTATATATGACTCTCTGGCTGCCCGATATATAAAACTAGCATAATCCAGTTTAGAACAGAGCAGCGATCTACATAGTCTGATCAGAGTATACCGATATGCTCCTATTTAGTATGAGCCACTACACGCAGAAATTGCAGGACTCTGCTATATTTTGTCTTCAGATACTTCAGAGAAAAGTTAGTTTCCTGTCCAAAATTACACCTAGAAACCTTTGCTGTTCCACGACTGGAATTTTTGTTTCTTCTAATTTTAAACATGGATCATTATAAAGTTTCATAATTTGCAGAAATGCATACTTTTGGTTTTCGTTTCAGGAAATGTAAACCCATTTTCCATGATTTATTTTTGCATTTTATCTAAGCATTGCTGAAGTTGCCTTTTTATTGTGTTTATATGTTGAGATTTGTACATGATGAAGAAATCATCAACGTAAAGGAAGCATCTAACTTCTGGCCTCGGGAATTTCACTATAGAGTTGATTTTAACGCTAAAAAAGAATCACTGATAAAATGCTTCCTTATGGACGTTCCTCCTCTTCTTGTTTTTCTAATAGTGTACTTCCTATTTGGCCTTGCAAATTTCGATTTTTTAGAAAATTCTCAATGTATTATGTCAGTCTACTTCTTAGGCCCAATTAATGCAAATATTTTAATATGTCGAACTTCCATGTGGTATCATAGGCTTTTTCTAAGTAAGAAAAAAAGACTGGCATGAAATGTTCCTTCCGAAGAAATGCTTCCCTGACAAATGTCTCCTGTTGCACTAAGTGATTCATGGTAATTCTATTTTTCCTGAATGCACATTAGTAATCATTGATTAGGTCCATTCCTTCCAAAATTTCAACTCAATCTTTTGTTGACTATTCTTTCTGTAGTTTTACACAGACAACTGATTAACTGGATCGGCCTGTAATTTCCAGCATCTGAGTCATCCTTTCCAGATTTTGGAATAATTTTTGCTGTTTATTTTTTTTATTATTTATGAAGATGTGTTTTGTCGCATTAGTATGAAATTTACACGCTATCTTCGTTATCATATCCCAAACAGATTTTGTTTTTATCGCTGAACTATATATGCTGACGTAATTTTATCCAAACATTCCTGTTTGTTATCTTTTGCTCGATGTTGCTTAAATTACAGCAAGTTATCTTTTGTGGGAGTTTTGTTAAAATTCTTAATGCCTTTCTGAGCCTAACAACCTACCTTTTTGCACTCATCATTAAACCAAGATCTACTACATTTTTTAAGAGAATTCATTTCTTTGCTATAGAGACCAGCATTGCTATAAACTGAGTTATGTCCTTGATGCATAATCCCGCTTCTAGTTTTTTAGAGCATAGCTTTTGAAATTTCTCCCAGTATGCTTTACTCAATTTCCAACATTGGGGATTTTCGTAACTTTGCTCCGAATTTCGTAGACAAATTGGAAAATTATCGTATCCACATGTATCTATCAGTACCTTCCAGGAAAAATCCATAAAAATCGATGAATCTCACAAAGATAACTCAATTGCAGTGTAACGCCAAGAGAATGGACACATAAGTTGGGGACTTATATTTATAGATACACAAATCGCTGTTATTTAAAACCAATTCCATATTCCTTTCTTTCTCGTTTTTATCTTTTCAGCACTATATGGTGCTGTGACAGTTAAAATCTTCTAATAGCATAAAGGAAGCAGGAAGTTGCTTTATATTTTCCTTCAATTCGTTTTTATTTAATTCTTCATTCGGTGAAATGTACACTAGGCAGATGTTAATTGATCTGTGCAGCTTAACTTTTACAGTTATCGACTGTAAGTTTCTTGTCAGGTATAACTGACTTTATGAAACATGTTTTTCTGACTAAGATGAATGTACCACCTAAGTGTCTCTTCTATAATTGTATTGCTGGTACTTTCTAATATTTATTGCCATCCCTCTTAAAGGAGGTTTCCTGAAGGCATCTAATCGCCAGAGTCGGGTATGTTATTAACAGAAGCAGCGCGCTAATGTTTGCATTCATTTCAAGGTAATTCCACTGCATTATTTTATTCATACATGTTCTCTTGTAGTTATCATTCATCCACGGCAAATATTGAATATATTTTTATGTCCGACATTGAGTGAATCTATGCATCTTTCAAGTTTTCCCAGTAATTCAGTTCTCAACCAAATTTAAAACAGCTCACACAGTTAGATAGGACATCTCCTTAGCTACATTTTGAAAAAGAAATTGAATTTCGGTTCAGCAGAAAAACGTTTTTAGCATCCAATGTATATTTTTGTCCTGTTCTTTTTTTTCATTTAAATTGTTTCTACAGATCCTTCTTTATAATAGCTATAATTTCGTTAAGAAAGAGACATTTCCCATAATCTCCGCGCGTACATTTATCGGAGAAGTGTCTGAATTTTACGCAATTTCCATAGATTGTTGATTTTATGAACTAATTTTTTGTTTAATTAAAACTTCAGTTGCCGTAGCATGACATCATAAAATGCGATATGAAGGCTGTCAGCATCAACGCGGAGTCATGGGAAAGCATAGCAGTCAACCGGACCAAATGGAGAGGAACCCTGTCCCAACAACTCAAATAAAGAAAGGAGCAACTGACACAAGTCGCCATGGAGAGGCGGGTTCGCAGAAAGCAAAGTGACAGTTCCGACAGACCAGAAACAAAACATAAATGCAGCCTCTGCAACAAAGACTGTCACTCCCGCATCGGCTTCTCCAGTCAGAGACGCCCATGCTCCAGCGAAGCACACAAATAGGATGCTGCCCATTATCAACCATGACCGACGAAGGTCTACTTCTATTACTACTATCATATATTCTATATATCTTTTTTAATCATTTCACCCCAAGTAAGTCAATAAAGATAATTATACACAAAACTAAGTGTTAGAGAATATGAAAGAAAACTACTATTAAGAAGAGAGGACAATGAAAGTGTATGAATTTTGAAAACAGAAGATTGACATTGCATTTAAATTATTAAAGATAAAATTGACTAAAAAGCAAGAAACCGGTAGAGAATCCCACAAGTGAGAAGTGCGATAGAAGAAACTGTTAGCATAGAACTTACGGCTATATCTAGTCATTTCAACTGTAAAATGATGAGACATTTCCGGCAATGTTTCATACATAAGGTCTAGGTACCATAGAATAAATTACCATAAACAGTTACCATGAAATTATTTATAGAAAAGATTCATGGAAGCTATATGGCAAGGATGTGAAAGGAACTGAAGCTGAGATACCGGGTCAGACCCAGTAACAGATTTTTGTTTGGATTTTAACAAGAATCTCTAAATATGTAGCAGACCATCAAACCAGATGTGGCACCAATATTCAAAGCAAGGTTGAACGGTAGACTTACATATATATAAGATAAATTATGTCGAGAAAAATTGTGTAACTCTATCTATCTATCTATCTATCTATCTATCTATCTATCTATCTATCTATCTATCTAATTGCTTATTATTACATATAAATTTGCATATCATATCTTCCATCTATAAACCCCTTCTAAAGTTATTACACAAATCAAATACCTCAAAAAGTGGAATTCGCTTTGAACAATTTTGTCAAATTTTAAACGATTAATTTAAACGTCAAAGCAAAGAGTAATCTATAATTTTAAGTAGCTTCTACATGTTCTCTCAAAATTATCAGGTTTATTATAAAAACTCATCTAAAATTATTATGCAAAACCAGAAAATCATTTTTACTTCAATAAAAAGATAATGCAATCATCAATTCTTATAATTGAACTAATAACAAACAAATATGTTAAATCTTTGAAACATTTAAATCTTAATATAACGAATCTTGTGAATAACAGTTGGCAATCTATTAATTTTTTTCTTTTTACTTCCTCTGGTTCAGTTTCCGACATGGTGGTTTTAACTGAGCATGCGTACGTCGTAGAGATTTTAAGACAACTTGCATTGAAAACTTGCTATATCTAGCCAAGTGCTTCTGTTATTCATCTCGAGGTTCTCGACAAAATTCAAAGAAGGATGTGCAATGTAATCGGCCCTGACTTGGCATCTCGACTTCATCACTTATATAACATGATATCCCTCTGTCGTTTTTGCAAAAATATTCATAGTAACTGCTTTGATAAGGTTTTTTTCTGGTATTCCGTCCACGGGACTTTAAGTGTGTTACTAGATTTACATCTAGGTCCCACCCTTTTACTGCTGAAATAATTAAATACAACAACCATCTCTACTCTAATAGTTTCTTTTCTCGCACTTTCTGCCTGTGGAACTCCCTTTCGTTTACTATCTTTCCTAATAGCTACAATCTATTGTACATAACATCATCATCATCATCATTTATCCATCACACCCAATGGTGCATAGGGCAGCATCTTTGTTGCTGTTTCTGTAACAAACTGTTTTTTTACGGGGAAGGGTTGTTAGCCCTGCACCCAACTCCCAAACCTGGAGGACCGGTGGGCCTTTCGTGGTTCTTACGTTTACAGCACCAGGTATTCCAAATGGTCACACATTTAAGTACTGATCAGGCTCGATGTTGCTTAACTTCGGTGATCGGACGGGAACCGGAGTACTTAACACGATATAGCCGTAGACATTGCACATAATACCAGAATGTAATAGTTAGAATATCTATGACACATAAAAAGTGAAGAATGTGTAGAAAATTGACTCTCACAGAATATTTTTAAGGTAAGATGGTAAGACAGAAAATGTTTAAATTGTTTCCAGAACATAGATGATGAGAGATATAAAGAATATACAAGTACTGCAAGATAAGAAACTGTTGGAATCGAAGTAGCGGTTGCATTCAGTTATTTCAACAGTAAAATGCAGTGGAACCTAGATGCCAATCGAGTGTCACGCTATATTCAAGTAATGGGGGCTTCGGGAAAACAAGCTCGTCAGAGTTGTTGGCCTGAAAATATTTGGTAGAAAGACAGAAAAAAGCCATGTCACGTCGGAGAAGAAGTGAGGGAATGATAAGTCAGAATCGATTATACTACAGATACTTCTTTGGGCCTTGTCAGGAATCTCTATACGTACACCTACAGCTCCATAATTTATATGTTAGCAATATTTAAGGTACGAACGAATGGTACATTTGTAAGTGCGAAATATGGATTACGCTGCGAAAAAATTCTGGTATGACACAGTGACGCAAAATTTATTGCAGCTATTAAATCGATTTAGTCCCTCCACTTCAAGTCATTGAAAAAAAAAATTAAAAGATACATTGTGATGATCTCCTGGAGTCTAGCATCAGCCATGCTGATGGTAGACAGAAAATGTTCTCTATGATGGTTGAATGAAAGCAGTGTTTTTCTCGTCCCAGTTAAACATCATTTGGATGTCCTTTTCAAAAACAGTTGCCAGGTTTACTTTGTCAGGAGATACCCACATTCGAGTTGACTGCCCGTTTACATTTATTAAACAGCATATTTAATTATTTTTTATCAACCGGTCAAAATATTCGAGAAATTGTCTTTTTTTTTACATTATGATACGAAACTGTGATTTATATTTCGAAAATCGTGAAAAATGCGCTGTTCAAACGCTCTATTCAGGCGTTGTCTGGCAAGTAGATTTTTGTAGATCTAATGAGAGGTTTTTCATTTGAGGGAACATCAGGTTGGAATCATACTCGAGAACGCATTTTGTAATACGATTCCTCGTATATTTATGCCGGTAAATAAAATTAATCAAATAAACTGTTTAACAAATAAGAACATTTACTCATATCCTGCGGATGTGCATTGTGGTGCAGTGGATATCGGCTCGGAACGTTAAATCGGGAAGACGAGTTCGAATTCTAGTTGAATTCCTTGCATTCACTTACGCATAAATAGCCTTAGGAAAGGTATTAATCCGTATTTTTATGGATTAAATAAGAGGAC